>JARQTG010000234.1:306761-434450 GCA_030142615.1 Syrista parreyssii
TTTAGGGGACTTAGTATCGAGGTTTTAGGGGACTTAGTATCGAGGTTTTAGGGGACTTAGTATCGAGGTTTTAGGGGCCTTGTTTGTTCGGATATTTGAAGAAGTCCCAAACGAACGAGAAAGTGACTTCCGGTTAAAGAATTAAATTGCGCGCGTATCATAGAAAAGATAGTGCACGGCTAATAATATTGGTCCACTAATTTTTCATGTAAAACTTTTCATAGGACTTGCCTGTTCGAATTATCGAAGGAAAAGTTTCGAGCGAACGAGATATTGACAAATCTACTTCCGGTTGAAGAATTAAGTCGTATGCGTGTTGCACTATAAAATCGTGTATATCCAATAACATTGATGTACTTATTCATGTAGAATTTCTCAAAGTTGTCATTTTTACATGTCTTTGCAATTTATCGTACAATTTGACTTTCCAAGCTCTCGTCGTCAATCAAAAATAAACTTTGAGCGTTGCCTGTACATTTTTTCGTAACTTTACTTTTAACTTTCAATAAGCTTCTCTTTGACGTCCTATTCATCTCCCTAATCGAATCTATAAGTATCGTTATTACGAACCGACTATATCCATACCCAATACGTCTTTCGTAATCGTATTATAATAGACAAGTAACTAGAGCCACATGACCTTTAGCTAAATCAATAATAATACTACGTTTCGAGTTGCTGCAACAGTCGTACCAATATATCAGAGTCGAACTCGTGAGACTCGAAAGATTTCCCAGTCGCGAGTTAGACGGAAGTTGGTATACGAACCCGGATTTAACCGAGAAAACTAGCAAACGCTTTCTTCGTCTTATTATTATTATTATTAGCATCTTATTTTATATATATATATATGAAGAGTAGGTGCTTCACGATGCTCTGCTCACCGTAAATAATTTTCTTACCCTGTTAATTGGCTAGCATGATAGAACCACAGTACGCTTCTAACAGATATACGTACACCGAACACCGTCGCATTAAACACCACGTGCGTGTCTAAGACACGTGAGCACGCACGTGCGTCCGTCCAGCTTTTCATGTCAAGATGTTGCATGCCGTGGTTCCAGAGCAATGATTCCGGTCAGCCGGTAGAATAGCGGGACAGTACACGTTGTTTGCGTTAGGAGTCGAATTATGCGCCGAGACCTATGCTTCGGCGCTCACGAGATAATTACGAAAATCTTGGATCCTTGTTTGCGAGTATTTCGCAGCGGAGATTCATAGTGATTTTGTCGTGAGTCCTGAAACTTTTGAAACTCCAATCATTTAGTTCCGGCGAAGATTCATTTCCGTGCGACGTCCACGAGCATTTGACGTTTGTGAATTGAGGTTCTGTTATTTCTTTTTTTTTATCTTTTCTCTTGCGTTATTATTGTTATTATTAGTGACGGTAGAGCAGCGCCGGTGCCGCTCGACACGGTTCGTTGAATTTTCTTGGAGATGGCTCCGTACGATTTCCGGTCCTTTCTTCAGTCTCGATGGCGACGATCGATCGGTAGATCGATTATCGACAGGAACCGGATGGCGGTTTGATTTCTTATGACTGTTCGGCTAAAAACGTTAATGTCGGGGGAAAAGTATCTTTTTTTTTCATTTCTTTGTTCCCTTCGTACCTTTCGTCTTTCGCGATCGGCATGAGACACTCGAAGGAAGTGGGAAATCGGTTTGGTAAATAATTCGTAAGAAGCGTGCCAGGGGGACTTGGAGCGAGTCGGCTATGCCGTGATGGCCGCCGTGGCATGGAGTCCCGAGTAACGGCTAATTGGCCGCCTCTCCTCTCTCTCTCTCCCTCTTTCTTTCTCTCTTTCTTAAAAGAAGGAGAGGAGCATTCTCTCGCGACCGCACTCGTGCCAGTTTTATCCGTTCCCTTGCGCGCTGCGAGTCTTCTCCGTACTGGTACTTACGTGACTGCAGACCGAGAATCGACTCTCGGAAAATCATTGCGTCTAATTGGATTTCTGTTTGCGAGCGGGAGAAAAAAAAAAAGAAATCGGTTTAAATCGGTAGGAGACAGTGGCGTCTGATGCGCGACCAAAACTCGTGCTGCTCCTCGCGATACCACTGAAACGTCACTCTTCCTTCTTACGAGTGACGGTTGACAGTCTTGGGATCAAAAATTTTAATAAAATCTGTGAAAATGTACGATCGTGAAAAATCGGCTGGAGACGCGATGAATATTTGCTATCGGTGAAATCGGTGTTTTTTTTTTTTTTTGAATCGGTCGGAAATTGCATATATACCCCCCCCCCCTCCCCTCCACCCCTCCCCGGCCCTCCTCGCCCATCACCGTCTCACACAGACGTTACTGCTAGGCTAGAGAAAATTTTACATAGGATCGTCAACCCTCTGATCGACCGTCGGCAGACTCGTGCACGTTACGCAAGGTTAAGAGATACTCGTAGTTTTATGAGCAATAATGTTTAATCGGCTGTACAGTTTAATTGCGAACGTGCCTTTACGATTTGTACAGTTTTACACGACGGATGAGCTCGCTCAGTGGGTTTAGCTGTGCCACTGTTTTTAGGTCTTTCTGGTACAGTCGGTCGCGAGTCGAGTTAAGAAAAAAGAAGTAATTTTGCCTTTACCTAGAAATACGTAATAACGATTCCAGTGGTTGACTTACTAGGTCTGTGAATTGATGCCACGATTAATTATGCTGATTTATCTTTGCCGGGAATGAAGGAGCCAGGTTGTTAAGTGTTACGTTGCTTTTTTGTGAATCGAATAACTTTAGGTTATCTTGGGCGGGATAATAATAACAATTTTACGTTGCAACCGATCCCATTGGATGTTAGTGAAATATTTCATTCACTCGCTATTACTATAGCTACCGTGTACTATTACCTATATACGTGTACAGTGTGATTTGATTTACGAGGCTGGTGAATGCAGTCAATGTTTTTTAGCATACAAATTATTCTCGCACGATAAACATACGCGATGTAGAAACAATGGGATCGATAGTGGTTCTGTTCCATTTTCATTCCTATAAATTGTCTCATTGACTTCGTCGTTTGCTGCAGAGCTCAATTATAAAATCCAATGCATAACCAGACACCCTGTTCCTGGTGTCGTTTGCGATGTAAACAGCCGAGCCGTTATGTCGTAATACCATTGCTTACAGTGCTATGTGTTACCGGCATATAAAACTAAGGTTAGAAATCGTCATAACATCGTGTGGTTTGCGTGTTTCAGATCTCCGCGTGTCGGCGGTCCACTTTCGCAGTCCCTCGCTATGATACCCCCTACAATGCACGGACACGAGTTCAACCAACCCTTATCGAGGGTGGTAATGGTGCGGAAGACGGACCAAAGGACCTTCAGTAAGGGTAGACGCGGTGGAGAACCCCTACTTGAAACCGTCACGAGGGAAACCGTCGAACTGTTTAATGGCGGCCGAGCCGAGAGGAAATATACGTCTGAAACACGTGACATCGTCACGCCAAAGTCAAACAGGTAAGCCAGTCGTATCTATAGACGAGATTGATAAAAAAAAGTTTTTTTTTCTTAAAAAATTAAAAATTATATAGATCGTTCCTTATCTGGTTCGTTTTTTGGACTTGGTGTGTTTTATCTTGGCATCTTAATACATTCGCATCACGTAGCTGTGCAATTCACGTTAGCGCGTACGAATAGAGAAAAATGAGATATATATATAGTCTCGGATAACACGGTATATCCTATCATTAAGTAATACGTAAAAAGTACATCTAGACATTAAATAATAATTGTCCGTACAAAACGTAGATATTTTTCGAGCGAAAATGACGTCTCGTATCACGAATTCTCGTTTGTCACTTCTCGTCGCGAGGGTAAATTGCTTACACGCTTATCCGCTATACCTCCGTATGCGGTTGGTCTTTCGATAATATTATTCCAGATGGTTTACACAGTCGTATCTTCTATATGTCGTATAGTAGCGAGTCCAGTGTACATAAGAATTCACAGACAGCTCCTTTCTACGCAGGTGCTTTCCAGCCGGTCTTCTCGCGAAGGATCCTCGTCGTCATCGTCGAGGATCGTAAGACGCTCGTTTCGCTCGAAGTATTGCGCCACTTAAATCCCCACCGATCATTTACCATCGGAACCATCATAAATCGTAAATCGTTGCCCTTGTAGTATGCCTTCGCTCAGCGTAAGCGGCACCAAAAAGAAGGTTGTCGGTTTTGTCGATCAACTGTCGCCTGAAAGGTACTAACAAACTACACAGAGTACCTTTAGTCTCTTTTTGTAATTTCTAGTATCAGTCTCTTAATTTTAACTACTATTGCACATATATATATATATATTCGTCATCAAGTCATTACAACTGTTATGGACGCACCGAAAGATCTGGAAATTAGTATGTCGACCTTGTTAATGAATTTCGCCGCAGA
This sequence comes from Syrista parreyssii, assembly GCA_030142615.1. Lineage (NCBI taxonomy): Eukaryota > Metazoa > Arthropoda > Insecta > Hymenoptera > Cephidae > Syrista > Syrista parreyssii. Next base: position 311,135 of record JARQTG010000234.1, read on the forward strand.
ATGAGGGTCACGATAAAATGGCGCAGTAGCGAGTCAAAGTGATTCGACCGAAACGTCATTGATTCGATTCGTCGATGATTCGAGGAAACTATGTAACTGTTTCGCATGGCCTCTATTCTTGCTTCGCGAAGAAAATATTCTATCTCGCTCCACATATTGAAAGACGTCGACTTGGACTTGGACCGAAGCTTCGTGTAAACAAGAGTCACGAGATTCTCAGGTTTCTCCGTGTGTCCTTAGCAATTTGTTTCTTTCCCTTGAGACTTACGATTGTTCGCTGAACATCGAAGTCAGTTGCGTGCATGAAAATTTATCAGATCGCGAAGGTCGCTTGTGCAGGCATGTGCGACACGTGCACGTGATTACTTGTAATTGTTGTAAATAGTAAAGATGTCCTTATCATTCGTTGTACGTCGTACGCGAATTTACCTCCTCGTTTGACATAAGCGAACGTGACTTAAAAGCTCACTGCGTGCATGCATATGTAGGATTTCGTTTTCACGTACTTCGTATCGTTCGAAACGTGACTGGCGAGTCTCGAGTCGAGCGTTTCGAAAGCTTTTTGTTTTGCATGTCGTGCAGCGTCTATAGCTGTAGGGTGAATTAGTAAGTAAATTGACGCCGTCACGTAAATTATATCTATATATAGTGACTTTAAGGCAAGTCTCTTTCTCCATTTGCTGAGAGTCGTTTTGTAATGCTTTTTTCTTTCATCGGTGGATTCACCCTAAGTGCACTAGAGAGTCTCGAGACAATTGCAATGAGACGGTCTTTTAAATGTCTGTGGACTTGATTGTCCGAGATTAATTAATGAGACCCGCTTGAGCTGCTCCTAGCGGCCAATCGGCGAATTACGTAATTGAAGTTGATCGTTCGAACGAACCTAACCTATTGAGATGTTAAACGGTTCTTGGATCCTGGTAGCTTCCTATTACTGTGCCATTAATCCTTGGTGCTGGGAGATGCAATCGGCTAGTAGGGAAATCTTTACATGAATTATACATACGGGCAAACGTAAGAGCGAAAACTTAGAGAGACTCGAGGAAGATGGCGCTGGTTGACCTTTTCAACTACTTGAGCGTACTTTCGCGAAACTCACGTCCAGCCGGTTGCATATCCTGTTGTAGGAGAGACGGTTCGAGTTTGTTGTGCAATTTTTTTTTTGCTTACTTTACTACGCTTACGCATGCGCAGCTGCTTTGCGATTATCGTAGTTATAGGAAATTTGTATGTCGCAGGTCCAGAGCGGATTCCGTGAGGTCGAAGTCACCGCTTACAGCATCCCCAGCATCCCCTGGACCACTGTCGAACTCTTTGCACGGTAGTTTTCATGGGAGTCTGGGAAGCGATGGGATGTCGTGTGGCAGTGCCAGATCATCCTCAGCATCCCCGGACTCTGCGCGGTACTCCTCATCTCAGGTGATTCATTGTTGTTATTGTGTCACTGCGGGTTTACTTATTTCGTATAAATTCGTGACTCGCCAACTAATCGGTTCGATCATGTTGAACCGGATGGACGGGGGAACGGAATGGGACCGCATTATTTAAATGGCGATTGAGGTGACGAAATGAAAAAAAAATCATCTGCTACCCAATGATTCCGATTAGTCATTGCACGTAATTTGAACGAATCGACGCGTAAGGTGTTAACGAAGTAATTTGTAAGAGAGAAGCTTTGCCGCTCGGCCAATTAAATACTCTTAAAGGAAATGATCTTGAGTCATCAACGTGACTGCTGCTCTTTGACTATCTGTAGGTATAGAAAATACGTACTGCCGTTTACCGCGACGTAAATAGACGAAAGATCAAAGGGAACGACTTCGGCGAACCCTTAACAGGCTTTCATAGGTTACGTGTGCGAACGATCCAATCAGAGACGACATTAAGCCTCCCTTTTCTTCGAATTCAATTTTGAGCACCGGTTTCGACGATCTGTGAAAAAAAAATGAATACTCGTTTCACTTTCTTTCTTTTCGACCAAGAACCTGCCAAACGGAAGTTTTTCGGTTTTTTAGACTCTTACCGAAGAAAATTTTCTGCGCTTGTACTCATTCTTACTATGTCACCGGAAGTCCGTACTGATCATCAAATTCTGAAGGAAGTGTCACGCGTCCCTGGGATAATGATCTTTCGCTGATATGGGAAATCTTTGCCAGTCAGTGTCACCGTTGATGCTCCTTTGACAGTTTTATAGGTTACGTGACTAGGCTAGAGCTTAGAACTGCGGACGTCACGAATCCTTGGTCACTGTTTTTCCTTTATGTGTTGTAGATTACAAAGACTGACACGCGTAAACCGTCTGTGCGCAGATCGGGGCCACCCAAAGAATTCGTCAGCGTCTGCCTCGACACTCACAACTTCTACCGTGCGCGGCATGGTGTACCACCCTTGCGACTCAGCAAGCAGGTTCTTATACTGATTTCTTTACCATCGATCCGGTCGATACGTTCACTTTGGATTTCATTAGTAACGTCAGACAATTTTACATTTCAGCTGTGCAAAACGAGTCAGGATTGGGCGAACATATTGGCTGTCAGAAGCAGGTTAGAGCACAGGGCGAATATTGATTATGGCGAAAATCTCTACTGCATGTGGAGCTCAAATCCTAAGACAATCGTGGGTGGTGAGGAACCAGTTAACGAGTGGTTAGTAATTACTGGATACGTTATTGTATAAATGTTATAAGGAAGAAGATAAAGATTTAGTAAGGAACGTGGTAGAGTTCATGATTGAACGTATGCGTCTACGTAGGCATGACGTCTCTAAGGCAACCTGTACATTTATATACTTAGATCAAAACCTTATTGTGTCCGCAGCCGACTTAATTTAGATGTTTAGACAAAGTGGTATTAAGATTTGTTGTTACTTTATAGGTATGCTGAGGAGTCGCAGCATCAATATGGCAAGGAACCCACAACACTCAAGACTGGACACTTCACACAGGTAGTATGGCGAGACAGTACGGAACTTGGCGTGGGAATGGCCAGGAATCGAAATGGCGAAGTCTATGTCGTCTGCAATTATAACCCTGCCGGTAACTTTCTGGGCAGCTTTACCGACAATGTTCTTCCGCCCAGTGGCAGTTGTCCTAGTAAGAAACTCTCTAGCGAGAAGAATCCTCCTGCTGTAGATGAACTATCCTGGCAGCAGGAAGCACTTGCTGTTCACAATGAATACAGGCGAAGGCACAGGGTGCCTGATCTGAGATTAAATCCTGAACTAACAGCAGCTGCTAAAGTAAGTTTTTAAAAACGGAACGATAGCAATGTGTGAAGGGGACTACGGATCTCTTCTTTACCATGCGAGTAAAGAGTTCGGCGCACTTTCTGCAAGGTCGTAAATCATTTTTCAAATTCACATAAAAATTTTTGGGTTGGATCAATCTTTTAGTTTTGAATTAATTCTTGCAAATGTGCTGTCAAAATTGTTGATGACCTTGTAGAATGTACGCTGGGCTCTTTTATAAAAAAGAATCTCTGTAAAATATCTTGTTTACGTTTTTCGTTTACACTTCACTCGCATGGTAAAGAGGAGGGTTCGGAGTCTACTTAAAGTGGAAGGTAAATCATTAATTAATGTATTTTATTTTAGGCATGGGCCTGTACTTTACTCACTACTAATAAACTTATACCACAATCCTCGTCACCTTACGGCGAAAATATTTACTCCATGCAATGTTCTGATCCAAAAATGATGGTTTCTGCGCGTGAGGTGGTATCCAAGTGGTATGCCGAGAAAAAGGAACACAAATTTGGTACAGAACCTAAAGTTTTGAATACATGTAAGTTTTCGGCTTGATACATTATGACTCATTGAACAGTTCTGTGTGATTAAGAATCTTTTTCCTATTTTTCCGTCTGCAGGTCACTTCACGCAAATCGTATGGAAGAATACGAGTGAAATGGGTATCGCAATGGCCAAGAGAGATGGCACTTGCGTCGTAGTCGCTTGTTACCATCCAAGAGGCAATATCATTGGTCAGTTTACAGAAAATGTACCAAGGCCAACGAAAAACGTTTGAGATTTCGCCAGTCGAAGAAAACCTGTCGATAATGTATCTAAAACCTGTATTTATATATCGTATAGCATTGATACTCTCGTGTGTCATGTGTATACATACATGCGTATACTATTAGAATAAAACATTCCACATGCGCGACGACATATTTTCCTTTTTTTTTTGTTAGCTTTTTATCCTCTTTTGACATAAATTTCATCGTTAGATAAATGTAAGAGTAAAAAAGTCATTATAAGATGGATTCTTTGGATTGCTGCCTTTCATGGTTCTCTTGCTCTCTTCTTCCCTTCTCTGCGTCACTATTTATTCATAATAAATTGACTGCATATGCGTTACATTATAGATATATCTATTTTACAATTTACATTACGTACAGCCGTTTATAGCTTCGTGGTCGAGGGATGCTTAATACTTAATCTACAAAGAATCTACTTGATGTCTTCGTAAAGTAACGCACGTATCGAAAACGAAGTCGCGAAATTTCGTGCATGCTCGTGTGTCTTCGGGTTATTCCGTGCCTCTCGTTCCGGTCACCGGAAGCAGCTATCTTCGCGTTGTTAGCCAGAACGAGAAGTCATGTGCGGATATCGAAAACACTGATGGTGAAGTCGGTATAATAATATCATTTTCTGTTATCTCTCTTTTTCTTAAACACTTTTATAGACAATATATTTACGGAATTACGTTCGAGGTTGAATATGTTATTTGTGACTGTCAAAGAGAAACTGGAATAGAAAAAAAGAAAAAGGAAAGAAAAATATAATTAATTGCTTGGAGGATTTTTCAATCGCTGAATACATTTGGGATAAAAATGTCCAAATTCAAAATAGTGAATTCAATACGGTGAGCCAGAATTTTAGAAAAATTTTAGAGAAATACAATTTTTTGAGAATAGTTACCATAGGAGCTAGCACGGTTGCTAGCTTGAAACTTATAGGAGGTTCTACTGTATACCTATTGTACGAAGGCGCATCAAAAGCGCATGCATACTGTTCTTACTGTCATAAAATTACATCTGTGTTATGTGTCACCAGACCGAATCTTTTGAACCGTATCAAAACATGAATTAACTGAATTAATGTCTTTACACTTCTGTTTGTACAGGTCGTTTCAAAATGATCTCACCAACGAAGACACAGACAGCGAGTGACAGTCCGAGAAATAAGATAAAGAATGTTCCTTGAACTTGAGCCACTGTCATTTTTACCGGTCCCTGATCGACCAAAATCTCTTGAAAGATAAGAATAATTTAATGATAATCCTAATTACCGAACACTTTTATTTTAATTATTTAATCAAGTTTCAAGACCTTTCGACGCAGCCTTTTGTGTCCCATAATCCAAATAATCTGCTACGACTTCGTCTTCCCAACGAGCTGGTATACCGGAGGCCAGAAGTTGCAAGATTCTCAGGCTAAACCATGCCGTGTAAGGAGAACTTTTTCGTAACATGAATACACAATTTTCCCAGTAGATGTCACTGGCCATCAAATGCATTTTCTCGACGTACTTCTGCTGCAGATATTCCTGAACTGCAAAATGTCCTGAAAAGCACAAATTGTTTCGTGCTTATTGTAAATTATGTTTTTATTACTATAATAACAATGAATATTTACCAGATGATAGTCTCTCTATACTGAAACCCCATTCCATTTCTGCACTGCGATTTATAATCTCATTCAATTTCAAAATTCGAAAGTTTTTCAATACTATTTTCATTTTTGGGTCGTCGGTTTGCAAAATTGAAAATAACCAAGCGTCATGAGTCGCTGCCCATTTTAGATCACGGTCCGCCATGTCTTCTGCGCTATTTATAGGGGTGTCGTACCTTGATAAGGTAGAACACATTATAATAACCAATCAAAATTATACTGAACTGAAAATAAGTGCTGTTTTTCAATAATATCCACTACTGTAAAGTATCACCTGGGAACTGTCATGACGGATGCCAAGCTACTGCTGTAAGCAGTGCACAACAATACCGACACTGCTAACATGGCAAATGCCATTACGCGCCACGAAAGTTCTTTCCGATTTTTCGTAAAACCTTGTTGAAGAAATATACCGGCAACTTCTAAAGCCGCAAACGCGGAGACTATTTTGTTATCTGAAAAATTGTTTAATTCATGGAAAAAAACTGACCTGAAAACACATCCTTGCTGCTATTGGAGTCACGTGTATTTTAATTAATGGTTATGAGAGACACCTTCGATAAAAATATAATTAGCTCCATAGTGAAGTAAAAAGCTGACTATATTGCAAGCAACGAAGGTTAGGGCAACTCCCGCCCACAGTTCTGAGGAAAATGGTAAAATTGGTGAGCGCCACAGTGGCAAACGATGAGGCGGTGGAACTAAACAAGTAACTCCAGTTCTGATGTATGCCGTTGTTAAATCCAAATACAAGGATTCATGATACCAAGTATATAGCGCTGCTGTAATTTATAATAAACACATTGTGCATATATCGTTCATTATAGATGGAATAAAACTACGTGTAAAGTAAATTTATTTTATCGTTACCAAATCCGATATCAGCTCTGTCCTCCACGAGGGTACCTAAGACGCCGTTTCCTGTTCGATTATCAAAAATTGTTCCCCACAATTCTTCATCACTGACAAGACGCTCAAAAGTGCAGTTGTGAAGTTTTGCAAACGCCAATGCCATCCGCCATTCAGTGCCGTCGATCTGTGAATTATTTCTAAGAAACAAAATCCAAATTATACTTATTAAATTATTTGCCGTTATTATTATTCACAATTTTTATACTGCCTCATTTTTCTTGAGCTTACTTAGTATCGTTTCCAGTCAAAATGACGTATGGCGCATAGTGAAAAATGGCAGCGCGCAAAATCTTTCCATCCAAATCTTTTATCTTATCCGGAAACAAGTTTGAATCTAATGAAAATTTCCCTGAAGTGAGGTTATATGTGTCCAAAGTGATAATTTCTTTTGATTGATTACTCGTGCCGCCAAAATAATGAGTTTTCAAATTTAAAATATTTTTTGTGACTGTAGGTGTCGCCATTATTAAATTCGGCACGTAATTGGCGGATCTTGTTTCGATTATTGAGCGAGAATCAAGATTCTTGAACGAGGATTTTTCCAGTAGCGGTAAAAAGATTAATTTTCGATGGCCCCTGTTATTGACGAGGACAAAAGTTTCTTCCAGAAGTACAAATTGCTGTGCAGGATTTTCAGTTTGAATGACGAACCTATAGAACAAAAGAAATATTTAGAATTTATGATTGACACACCACATATTATAATTACCCATTGCAACCGATTTCTAAAATTTCCGTTAGGTAAGTCGTTTTGTAAGTCTCGACATCTATATTTTCATTTTCCAAAAGAACGTCGTACGGATCAAAATAAAGCACAGGTGTCGCAGACTTGATTACGCAACCATTTTTTGAAAATACGACAAGACACGTGTAGTTTAAAAATCGTTGGGCTATCAGGTCAACCATTTTGCAAATTTCTTGCATCCCAAAACACTCACAACATACGAAAACGTAAAAACTTAAAATTAACAAATGGATTCGCATTCCTCCCATTCTGAAATGGCATATGATATCGTGATGGTCGCTGATATATCTATGATTTCGTATGCATAAAGAGAATAAAAATGAAAATAACGTCAAGAAAAGAAAACACTATAAATAAAAGGAAAGTAAACACATTTGATTTCCTTTCAGTCCCGTAGACATAACAGTGGCAAACATGCAATGTAACTATAAAGGTGGTTCGTTCTTTTCCCACTAAGTACCAATATAAGTCTGAGATCATATTATTGCATAATTAATTTAAAACCTGATAACAAATAGAACAGTCTTTGACGTAATTCTTTGTTAAATCAACAGATAAACTATTTGAAATTAAAATTTGACGAGTGAGCGCTCACGCATGCATATCTAGGTCTAGCCTATATTTGTAAAATAGATATGCACAAATGTATTCTAGCAAACACATTGGTCACATAATCTATAACTTTCACATAATTGTTGTGTAATGATATAAAATTCATATCTATAGATTAGTTAGTCACTATAGCTACAAGATGTGATTACTTGGTATGTTTGAACAAACGTAATTACCCACACAATTTCTTACAGCGACGTAATACCTTTAAAAGACAACTTTTATTCATCTTTCGTTCCACATTTGTTAACCGCGTGCAAGAAAACCGGAAGTAACATACATCCATGCACGGTACGGTAGTTAAAAAAAAAGTAAAATAAAATTAGTATAACTATGGAAGAATTTTGTATAAACAGTATTATGTCTAATATAAATATGATGCTGGCTATATGCGTATGACTAATATTTACACAAGTATACTTAGCCACCTTAAAATATATTACATGTCTCCGAAATATGCAACGAAAATACCACGGGAGCTGCCATTGTAACATATGTGTGCCACATTGCTTTGCGTATGATATGAATTAAAAAATTGGAGGAACAACGAGAACGAATCCATTCTGGCTGGAATAAAATAAATTAGCACAATATATTAGTAATCTTGAAAAATACAGCACGGTGGCCATTACTGAAATGGATGAGTGCATGCTAGTAAGTTAATGTGCATCATCAAATTCATCAGGACGCTTTGCGTTCGCTGGATAGTAATCTAAAAGTAAAGGACGAGGCCTTTGTCCGATGCCAGAAGGTTGCTGTAGTCCACAACTTCGTTCCTCGTTAGTTAAAACAGTAACGAGAGTCCTGACCACTTGCTCGTCCAGCTGGGACATCGGCTTACTGGGAGTCTTCATGCGTCGCAAAAAGAGAGCATTCCACTTTTGTCTGAGATGTAAAACCAGTTGTGCACCTTCAGGATCCATTTTGAACACCACCCAGTCGTCTAATTTCAAGATTGTCGTTCCGTCGTGACTGTCGTCCACTTCAGAATCAGATTCACTCTCAGGAACGTCTGGAATAAGATTGACGTATTGTAAAAATCATGAAATTAATTAATGGATATAATAATATTTACATTCAGCTTCGTAAAGCACGTCCATTGGTAATCTTGCTGGGCCGCTGAAAATTGCCACAGTGATGGGATTGACCAAACTGACTGTCTTCACATGACAGAATCTGCCAGAGCGACTCATTTCCTCGTACAATAACCAATCGCTAGGTAATGTATCTACATTGGCAGAGTGTGATTGCGCTGACGTCATACGCGGCGATTTTGGAAAATCACGTAACGTTGAAGAAGGATGAAAGAATACCTTGACCTCCTTTCTGAAGTTAGAATAGAATGAAAGAATAACGTTAGAAAGAATTCTAAGCAAAGGATTGAAGCAATAAATAGTCTTACTGCGTTCTCAGATGAGAATGCTCTCTGTCGACACGTATCAAGTTTGGGTAAAGTCCAGCTGTCAATGCAGCTTTGACAACTGGCCAGCTTTCAGAATTCGAATTCAGATCACGAATGTCACCGGAACCACGTGCTCTCACAAACCCGGAAGCACGTAACTGTCCCAGAAGCTGCGTGCGCATTCCCACCACCATTTCCATGACGGCGGATGAGATAAAATTCTTCTCACAGAATATATGTTCCCACCCACTTGATCTAGCATTTTGCCAACTTTGAAAGGCTCGCAGTAAAGCCATGTGATCTGAATAGCTACCAGCAGCGAATTTCTTGCGCGATACATTCGCAGCACGTTTCTGAGATGGTTGTGCAGGTAGAACGAATGGATCTCTAAAAAAGAAAAATTTATCGAACCAGGCACTTCTACTCGATTGTACATGCGTAACTTCATACTACGTCATACTTACTTGTATGCCAAGCAGCATACTATAGTCAGAATGGGATCAAGACATTTCAATGTGACAGCGTACAACAGCATCTTTCCAAGTCGTGGCTCCACTGGTAAATCTGACAGATGACTTCCCAATTCTGTAAGATCCTCCCACGGATCAAGAGCATCAATTGTTTTTAATAGCTGCACCGCATTTCTCGTGACTACGTTGGATGGTGGTTCTAATGCTCTTTCAAGGTATTCAGCGATCGTTGTGTTCCCTGGTGCCAAGTGTTTAGTATGCAAGCATAATTCTTGCAAAGGCAATCGTAAGATTTCAGGAGTCTGATAAGCCTGCATGCTATTGTATCGTATTGAAGAAAATAAACGATAGCAAATACCCTTTTGACATCTGCCAGCTCTGCCTTTCCTTTGCTTAGCACATGCTTGCGATATCCAATTGGAACGTAGCATGCATACGTTAGATAAAGCATCGAACGACTTTTCCTTTACCTTTCCTGAATCGATAACGTACACCACGTCATCTACTGTAATACTTGTCTCGGCTATGTTTGTGGATAATATAATCTTTCTAACTCCTTGCGGCATTGGCCGAAATATTCTTTTCTGATCGCAAGTCTGCATGTTTGAATGCAACATGAAAAGGCTGTACCGAAATCCTTCATTCATCTTTTTTTCCTCGCCATTTATCTTTTCCCTCATGTTAACGATATCGTCGTAGCCTGGTAAAAACACTAAGATAGATCCAATTGGCATCTTCAAATGAATATGCAGAATTAAACTGAGCAAGAGATCATAGTCTATGTTCTCATCATTGAACGTATGATGATATATGTCTAACAACAATTTATCATCTTCGGACAGAGATGCACTATTAGAATTATTTATTTCATGATCCTGTACTGTACAGTCATAAGTCTTCATATATGCCTCGATCAGGTCAGCGCATTCTGGCTGATTCATGTTTTTTGCCCAATCTAGTGCAGTCCATTCATTTCCGGCACGTATATTTAAATTAGCGCCTAGATTGAGAAGTTGTTCCGTGGTATTTATGCAGCCTCTACCAGCTGCGATCATTAATGGTGTAACGGAAGTCTTTGAGTGCTGATAATCGACAGAAATGTTCTCTGATAAAATAAAATGTAGAAGTTGGGCGAAATTATCTTCACCACCGCAGAGCCAAGCGTCGGATATGGATTTGTCCATTTCCTCTATTAACCATGACTCAAGTTCTACTTTTTCCGCTACAGGTTCATTTTGCTGGCCAAGAATGGGCGCCGGAAGTAGACTCCGTTCAGTACCAGGATTGACCTTCGCATTTTGAGGCTTGTACTGTGTCCAAGACTCCAAGACTTTACGATGATCCTTCTTGTTTGTCAGTTCTTTCTTTTTCGCTTGCATCTCCTTGCTCATGTAACCTGTTATCTTTAATACGTCTTCAAGAAAATAGCATTCGACGTCATAAGTTTTTCCTAAGACGTTAACAACGGCGCAGTCATTAAAATATTTGACGAATATATCTATGTCCATCGTTGCACTCATGAGAATAACTTTTAGTGATTGAAATTTGACCAGAGCGTCTTTTAGTGTTATTAAGAGAAAATCACAGAATCTATCACGCTCATGAACTTCATCTACGATTATGTGGGTTATCATGGCCAAGGATGAATCATCTCCCATTAATGTTCTAAGAAGAACGCCATTAGTACAATATGTTAATAGTGTCTTGGGAGATACTCTGCTTTCGAGTCTAACTTGGTAGCCGAAAGAATGCCCTATTTTTTCATCTCTTTCAAATGCTACTCTTTCAGCTACTGATACTGCTGACAATCTCCTAGGTTGAGTACAAATTATTCTACAAGTTTGGTTTTTTTGTTGACAATGTTCTAATATATACTGAGGTACTTGAGTCGTTTTACCACTACCAGTTTCTCCTGCCAATATCACAACTTGATTAGAAGACAATGCATGCAAAATTTCCTTGCGTGAATTGTAAACTGGTAGAGACTTGCGAAATGGCAAAATCTCATGATTGGTTCTCAAGTGAGGTACCTGGGGTATACAATTATTCAGCCTTCCCATCGTTGTAGTATTTGTATTAACTAAAACAAAAAGGAAAAATAGTCTCTTTTCTTAATAATAATAAGAAACCCTATTAATACTTCTTAGTTCTTAGTCTATTAATACTTACCATTAGTATTTACTACTCTTTCCCTTTCTGTCGGAGGAAGCAGATCCTGCCGCTCTTTGTTGCTTAAAGGAAACTTTTGTATCAAGTTATAAATACCCTGTCTCGAAGGCCTTTGCAATTTAATTGTAGCATCAGCTTGAATTATGGTAGATCCTTCCCGCTTATACACGGTCAAAAACCTGTTTGCTCCTTTTCTATAAAAATAATTAATGAAATCGGAACAATTAAAAAATTTAAATGTGTATTAAAGCTTACCCGCGACTTTTAGACTTCAATCCAAGTTGTCTAGCAAGATCATGAATATATGCTCGCTCTTCTGCACTATAAGATGACGGATACTCTAATTCCCTCTGATCAGGGTCTTCCATTAACCGTTTTAATGTTAGATTTACAGCAATTCTTGTATCTTCACCAATTGCTGAATGTTTCCGATTTTTACGTCGCGGCATAGTTTATGTGTTTTATCCACTAGTTACTGAAAGAATGTCTATGTTCAATTAGAATCTACAATCCCTGCAATAGAGATAATTGCAAAAAATTCAACCATTAGCAGTAAACTCAATTTCTTAAGTAATAAGTCCAATATTTCTCAAAATCAATTAAACTTTTCAATACAGATAAGTTGTAACAGCTACTGATTGAATCAAATATCAAAGAAAATATATATGAATATTCTACATTGCAATACATTATTTAATTTTGCTCATAACGGCACAGTTATTACTAAAAAATTATAAACAAATTATTTCTAACGATATAAAACTTGTCTTTGTAAAGAAAAGTATAATCCTAAATCTTACCAATATAACAAGTCAATAAACAATCACCATACTATTACGAAATATGTAGCAATAGGAATTACTGTAGAGTTAGCGGTTTTTTAGAGTCAAACTAGATGACAAGTATCGACAGTAGTCAATAAATAGTAGTCTAGTAAAATAATACAGATTAACAGTTCAAAAATTGAACTCTACAATGTAAATCAATGTAAACACAGGCCATACGGGCGACTTGAAAAGTAATTTCGCACAAGTTTAGCAATGTTTTTATCCTTTCACGTAGTGAAATTGAGTATTATTAATAAAGAGATGAATACCACTGCTGCGCTGCCGTCGCATAGTGCCATGGCGGCTGAAAAGCGCCATTTTAAATAGAGCACGCTAGTATTTGTAAAATAATTAATACTAAAAACCATATAATAAATCAGTGAATCTAAAATATATTTCTGACTGCATAAATGAAACACCTTCGTTAAGAAATATGATTAAACGGTAGAACGTGCTTAGTTTTTCGTCCAAATTGCACTACTTAACTGCCATTATATGATTCAAGTTCTTGCCTTCAGAGAGCGCATTTTTAAAACACGCATGAAATAAAATTTAAAAATGAATGAATATACAAGAGGTAAACATAATTCAATTAATTGATTTACTTTCTCCCTTTTCATTCCTAGGAACGCCCATTTATTCAATATTTAAAAAATTAATGATAATTAAACATATTTGAATTTTGAAGATAAGCACAAGAATTAATTAAGCCACCTCACACTTAATTTCTCTTTCGATTCGTAACAGATTTTAAACCCTAATCTCGAAATCTCGTCACTAAAAGCAAAAGTTGAGTATACCGATTATGTTAAAATTACTTCAATCAGCATCCTTGACATTTTTCATGAGTTTATTCAATTTTTTTATTTTCTAACATTGTTTCATATTGCTTGAATATATCCCTCCGACAAATTATGAAATAAGAATTGCTATTTGGCGGCAAATTATAGGAAATTACTAATTTATATAAATTGTAACAATTAAACGAAATAAATAAATTTTATCTTGTTTAATTAGTTAAATTTTATTGCATCAAAATGTTAAATGCAGTCGTGGTACATATTCGATTTCTATAGATTTACGCTTTAGGATTATGGTACAAATCTTGATTTCAAACCGATTTGTAACACTGAATCACATCGGGAATAAACCACAGCCGGTACAATAAGATTTAGCTAAGCAAAGACGTTATTATATTCAAAATTTCAATCGACTAGGGAAAGTGATCAGTATACATATATTGATTCTATATTATGTATTATAAAATTATGGAAAATTACGAATCATAACTCAGGCTACTTTTTCCTTCAACTATCCACTGTTATATATGCTTAAAGAAAAGTGTGATTAAAGATAAGTGTCAGTAATTCGTAGTAATATAATCACGTGTTCCCCACCATTTTCTACCGCTTGTATGACATCTCTAAAAGGTACTTGAGGTTATGTGAATTGGCAAAGGAAAAAGATTAAGTGGAAAGTGTAAATGGTTCAAATTGCCATATTGAAAAGATAGAAGTACGGCTGCACGAATCAGCCAGATAAATCGGATCATTCTCCAATGAAAGATAGCAAGGTTCATCTCAATCACAGTGAAAATGGTGGTCACTGGCTTTGTCAAAGCAGCGATACGCCGACTATAATTTAACACGGGAAAAATTATTACTGAATGCTTATACGCCTACCAGTTTTTGATAACACTGGAGAGATTTCATCAGTGCAGCATATATGCCACACGTAGACACAATGAGTATATTACGGAAAAGGTAGAACTTTATAACTTGTTGACGTTATATCTTTGAATTTATTTTGCTTCGTTTTTATGTATTTTCAGATTGCACGACTTTGATGATGTTTTGAATGGCGAGGAAATAGATATAACCAGTCTCAGGCGATTATGTTTCCACGGTATGTACATTGATTTGGACTAATTGTTACAGCTTTTATGCAGTTCCAAAAATAATAAATAAATAAAAATTTTATGCATATCCTGGAATACTATTCATTAAACTTAAAGGAATCTTGATTGAGTTGTTGTCAGTACACTCTAATTGAGTATATTAATAGATAGTTTAAAATGCAACAGCGTAGTATTTCATGGACTTAGTTCTCGAAATACAGTTTCAAACAAACTTGTCGTAGCAGTTTATATAGTCCTTTTTGCACAAAATGATTCTTAGTTTTGCTGTAAAAAATACATTGCGACAATTCATTATGGTTATAAACTTACTTTGCAAATGTTTGGATCAGTGTCATAGTGATCTAAATTTTTAATGAATTACAGGTATACCAGATGAAGGAGGGCTGAGACCACTTTGCTGGAAGTTACTATTGAATTACTTACCATCCACAAGAGCTAGTTGGTCTGAAACTCTCTCCCGAAAAAGAGAATTATATAAAACTTTCATTGGTGAGAAACGTAACTGCCTGGAACTTTTGCTTCATCGATAAACTTCAATTCGGGTCCTTTACCACTTATTTAGTCATTATAAAAATATACATATCATTCATTACAGATGATCTTATAGTAATGCCTGGAGAGGCAGATGTGGATGGAGAGCGTGTTGATGTCACATTACAAGATCATCCTTTAAATTTAAATCCAGATAGCAAATGGCAAACATTTTTCAAAGACAACGAGGTCTTGCTTCAAATAGATAAAGATGTTAGGTAACAAATAGTTTGTATTTAATTAGTTAAGGTAATTTGAAAAATGGCATAGGCTTCAATCAAATTTTAATTTTTTTGTTTTGTAGGAGGCTTTGTCCAGATATATCATTCTTCCAACAAGGTACTGATTATCCCTGTGAAGCTATAGTAAATGTCAGTGGATCAAAACGTCTTCATCGTCGTGTACAACACACTGTACTCCGAAGTGCTAACGTAGAGAGAAAGGGCCTTGGCATAACGAAGGTAAGGAATAGATTTAATTGCTGCAAAAATTACATAAACTATGTTTTTTGGAAATTTTCATATTTCTTTTTTCCTTGCATTCTCTATTATGGAAAGCAGCAGGTAGAGTGTCAGGTTTAATCTATCATATAAGTCATAGTAATTAAAACATATAATATTGATTCTTTAAAATCACATATGAATCTATTTTAGATAGCCGTTTCAGTGAGAAAAGCTGTCGAAGATTATGCTCCACTGGCAGAAGGTGGTGAAGCACATTGGGAAGTCTTAGAGCGAATTCTATTCCTTTATGCTAAGTTGAATCCAGGTCAAGGATACGTTCAAGGAATGAATGAAATTGTTGGACCAATATATCATGCATTTGCTTGCGATCCTGATCATCAGTGGAGAGGTATCCAAATAAGAACGAAACATTGAATTATTATATCTTTTCCAAGATTTTTCTTTTATATTCACAAACTATTTTGATTCCAGAACATGCCGAGGCTGACACATTTTTTTGCTTTACAAATCTTATGGCTGAAATTCGTGATTTTTTCATCAAATCCCTTGACGAGGCTGAATTTGGTATTAACTCCATGATGAGTAAATTGACACGACAGGTCAAAACAAATGATCATGAGGTTTGGTTTCGATTACATCAACAGGAATTATGTCCTCAATATTACAGTTTCAGGTTAAGAATCCAAATTACAATCAGAGACTTCTTACATAACATTGCATGTTAACGTACTACGCATATATTACACAATTTTTAATTATCACTTGTTGGCGTTTTGAACTACGTCGGTAACGAAGTTATCTCCTTATTGGAAAGTTCGTTATTTACAGATGGTTAACGTTGCTCCTGTCTCAAGAGTTCCCACTTCCCGACGTTATGAGGATCTGGGATAGTCTCTTTGCCGACGAGAATAGATTCAGCTTTCTCATTCACATATGCTGTGCCATGATCTTGTAAGTTCTCAAAATATTAAAATCAAATAAAAATTCCTCACCATCGTCCTCTTGACTTTCAGATTGCTACGAGAACAATTATTGGCCGGTGACTTCGCCACGAATGTCAAACTCTTGCAGGTAATAACGTACATGATGATGAGATTATCAATATATGGTCAAATCAAACCATAACGATTTCAAAGCAATTAATAACACGACATTTACTTCACCACAGAACTTTCCATCGATGGATATTCAAATTGTACTCTCTAAGGCAGCGGCATTGGCAGGGAAGACTTTGAATTCTCCTTAACGAATGCTGACTTATATTTTCGCGCTTAGTGAAATCGTTGAGGTAATATAAAAAATAAGAATAATGAACGGATTCGAATTATTCTCGTATACGCTATAAGAATATGAAGTTCCAGGCTATATATATATATACAATGCGTATCTTGGAGTTCGATGATATTTTTACGGTATTATAGTTTACTAAACTGCGCAATTTATGCAAAAAAGTCTAAAGGTAATATATAAATCATAACCGTGCCACATTGCCGACTGATATCGTCATGCGTTTAAGCCGGATAAGGAAATCGTTAATTAAAAACCGCGGCTCGGTATTTAATCCATAATTATTTTACTTCGATTGAAATTCGAAGATATATTCTACATGTTGTCGCTTAAAGCGTCTAATTTAGAGAAGAGATGAGAAACGACTCTTTTTAATACAATCCAATCAATGAAATGTTTTATATATATCAGTCTCTTTAGACCACAATCAGATCATTACCATTTGTATACACAACGGTTATCGTTGCTGTGAAATTATATTTTATAATCTTATTTTTCTAATGATCTGCGTCATTCATTTTACGTTTATATAATAAACACTGTTATATTTGCAATCGTCTAGTTAGTCATTAGACCAAGTAGTCCCGCTAAGTAACCCAAAGTCATTCTTCCTCGTTCACTCAAAAAATATACCATTTTCCTATAAGTAAACCACCTGGTACCCAGTAGGTATAAAAGTCTTTCGACATTAGTTCCATTCGGAAGGGTCATGTTCTTGTGAGTCACAATGTAAAAGAGTCCCCTGAAACTGGAACTGATCTCTGCTCACAACTAAAGTACAGACTTGTTCCAATCTGTCATAATGAAATTGTCGTTAATTTGTTAAAGTCTGCAGTAATATTAAGGCGAAAAGTAATGTGAAAAAAATCTTTTGTAAGACAAACAATGGCAGTTTGAGACAAGCATGAAATCGACAGGATGAATCTATTTCTAGTAAGAATTTTGTTAAATTTCAGCAAAATTTATATAAGCTAATGCGAACAGAACAAGTATTCTCAGCTTGATTCACAAAGGGAATACACGATGATTACCATTAAATTAATAAACCGAATTCGTTCGCGAGCTGAATAAACCTGAAATACGAGGATTTCATTTCGTGTCATCTTCTCTCAAATGCGATGATTGGACCGAAATCCAAGCGCGGAATACAAATCAGTATACGTTTCTATTATCTGTGATTCTATACTATGCACGTAATCTACACAAGCCCTGGCAGGTAGCGCGCATACAAATTATCCATAGAAAGATGCGCGCGAAAATATGAAATGTCAAAAAGTAGAAAGTACAAAGGCAAAAGATTCCATATAAAATTGAATGACAACAAAATTTTGAATAGAAACAACAACCATATTATAATCCCAGTACAAAGCTGATATAACATATAATATACATACAGTTACAAAAATTGCAACCCTTGGAGCCACAGAATATTTCCATAACATATTACCAAAGTCAATAAACAACCATGTTTCTGCTACGTGAAATGAAAAGTGAATAATTAATTATAAGACTTTTATTTATATATATATATATTCTTTTTTAGAATTTACCTGAGCGCCGATGTATGGAAACGCCCACGATCCCATGTCACTATCCTCGATGATCGCTGATTTATGTAGCATTGTGCCTTTAAACCCTCGGTTATATATGTACCGGGGTATATCCAGAGACACGGGTAGTGGCTACAATGGATCTCGCGCTTCCAGTCGTTTTATTATTGTCACCCTGTGTGCATTTTGTTGGTGCAACAATATCGCTCGCGCGCCACAACCGAGCGTAGCGAATCGAATCACGCATAGGATATAACAGAAAGGACGAACGAGAGTCGTTCATGGATACGAAAGAGACAACGAGGGATACGAAGTGAAACGAAGAGGAGTAAGAAGAAGATGGCTGAGTAACCTTCTGGATTCTACACCCTTGAATGAAATAGGCATAAAAATGGGCAAGGATCGGAAAAAATGTAATTGCGTGGGTGGACTTTTATGGCGGCTGATTGCTTGATTTATAATCTCACTCGAGCTGGGATCTTGCCGACGGCTGTGTACATGCATATACGATACACGTGGACGTCCTTATATACATATATATAAGCTTTTGCAAGTTCTACCCCATTCAAGAACAAGGCACTTTGCTCCTGGCCATTTTTACCGCTTCTCATCCCCTGGCTGACCCAATCAAACTACTGATTGAGGAAGATTGCGACAAAAACAGACCGATAGCACGTCTACGATACACGCCCCCGTCGTAAAGGGTGATCCTGTGAAGATTGACTCAGCCTACCAAGTGCCGCTTTTGCTTAATCAGTGATCATGCATTTTACGAGGGTGCAATTGGGTGATCGTTATACGAGGATAGCATCTAGACACTTAGAATGACTGCTATTTCTTTTACCTGGATCATCTATTACATTTTACAGTAAATACTTCCACGAATTTTGCCATCGTATCTGACTTTACTACCATTTATCATTAGCAGGTAATACCGATTAAATGAATTTCACGTAGAACGTACATCGCTTTGACTAAGTCAAAAAATCTGTTTGTATTTCATGAAATTAATTTTGCTATATATTTTTCAGGTCTTTCAAAACTATGCCAACGGAAGATCCATACTCGATACCGGAAGGGATCGTCCTTCGATGAAGATCCAGATGGAATTTATATCCCGTTCGATCAAACGTCACGCACTGCTATCCCAAGACGTGAAGTATGCTTGAACCTCTATAAGGTCCATGTGACGTGCACAGCCTCGAAGTTGACGAATGTGGTAAGATCAACTAAGGGTGACTGGCAGATTGTTCGCCAGCGATCTCAGCGGTGGTCCACGCTGGGCAAAGATCGCCCCGACGAACGGATTGATGGATACGAGCCTTAAAGAATGGTCTCAGGCTTTTCTTTATAAACTCACCATGAAGGCACACGTGTCTGCAGAACCTTCAAGTACCATACGCACAGCCCCACAAGGATGCCTACGACCGAGAAGAGTAGGACAAGAGGAACGTTAGAAATTTCATAAAAACCAATTGCACAATACGGACATCACACATGGATCATCATTTAATTTCATACGTAAAAATGATCCTAGAGAAATGAAATGGCGTACCGAGAAGTCATCGAAGCGATTAGTTCGTTGGTGGTCCCTGTTTGCCGGTGTCACATCAAAGATCTTAATCATTTATTTGTATCTGTCCATCCTCTCAGCATCAGTACCTACCTGCTCGAGCCTCATTGTGTACTCGTCGAATCCTCATGAAGCGATGGCGAGCTCGCGACGGCGTTACAAGACGATTTTATTGGCCGATCTCAAGACTCCATTACATAATAACTCTCCACCATGCGCCATCGATCCTAGATCCACGATAAACGATCGATAGATACGTACCGTAAGGATCTTTCGTTTGGTGCTCGCCGCCGCAAGATGGCACTGATTACCAATCAGGTACACTACGTCTAATACAGGTAAATACAATAACGATTTCTAAGTTCCCTAATATATATACTCTATTAGAACTTTCTTTCTATGCTACGTATATACATGCAGTACTTAAAGAATTTTTCACGCTTCTAATCTATACGTCTTGTTCCCAGTTTCTACTGCCGCGCCATGGACTTTTTGCTTAGTCAGCTGAAAATCCTGAGAAAATGATGCCAAGCGATATATCCTGCATAAGGCTCGAGGTGATCCATCTCCTGGAGGCCGATGTATGCTTAATACCCAGTTCACACGCAGTCACGTATAACATGCGTGCACGTACTGCTTGATGCAGTGTGTCGGTGAAGAGATGCACCATGGAAAAGGCTGGGATGGTATTGCTAGAGACTGTACATGGTCCGCGTCCCATATGGATATGTACCTGCCTACATTCCTCCACTAGAATCTTAACGGCTAGGCGTTCATCTCTCTCGCCATGGTATAGTGCTGTGTGTATACCTATAGCTGCGTACATATACACCTATGCCGTATATATGATGCATGATGGATACATTAGAGAAGAGGATGAGAAGAAGGTGGAGAATCTCGCATCGACGCGGTATTAATCTTAAACGCACGTCAATAATCAGGCACATAATATATCCTTGGCATCCATGATAGAAAACCTTACTCAGTATATGGGGATACGTCACTATATTACATATCCGGAGCAGAAATGCCATATGTGAGTTTTCACTTCCAAAAATGTGTATAAAAATTCACTGAAACTGAGTATATGGAATACGTCATGATATTACATATCCGGGACAGGAATGCCACACGTGAGTCTTCACTTGCAGAAATATGCTTTATTGTATTGTATACATGTATTTAGTATTTTAATATTTTAACAGATGAAGTTCCGCAACGTACCTTACAATTTTGTTTCGACTCTTTTGTTCATCGATATACACTATATGTCAGGTATTTAGTAATAATAGTCGTCTTCGTATAGCTCAATGAACTTTTTTTTTCTTTTATCAATGTTATGTTATACGTTTTTTATTTTCAGACTGATACCTTTTATCTGGAAGCACGAATCTACTCTGAACGGGCTGTGAGGAAAAAATACCTAATAAAATATTTCTGTGGACCACAATGAAATCCTCACCCTCACGGT
The DNA here is from genome assembly GCA_030142615.1 of Syrista parreyssii. Taxonomy (NCBI): domain Eukaryota; kingdom Metazoa; phylum Arthropoda; class Insecta; order Hymenoptera; family Cephidae; genus Syrista; species Syrista parreyssii. The sequence goes on from JARQTG010000234.1 coordinate 332,735, forward strand.
GCAATGGACTCCCTCAAAGTTTAGCTATCTCTAATGAACTGGTAGTCCGTTAGTTAGCAGGCACAGCGTGTATGATTGTACATATGTAGCTACAGGGTGTTAGACAGGGGATTGGCAGCTCGTCGGGTTCCTTTAGTTCTGGAATAGGTACCTGTATATAGTGATACAAATAAATCCCGTTAGTACTGGTAGTAACGGAGTAACTATATATATATATATATATATATATAGTATACGTATATAGCATATAAGCGATGTAAGCCAAAGCCGCTTCGAGTAACGTCAGCCTACCGAGATACAAGGGCTAACGCGATTTTCGCATCTGTGAATATTTGCCCGTAGCTAGTATTACCGTGCTACGTCATATAGGTATATACCAGGGACATGTATGTACGTACATATGCAGATCGGTTGGACTGTGTTCTCTTTGGGTAGAATTCGACTAAACCATACTGTTGGTTTATGTACACTGCACTGCGCATGTGCACGGATCTAATACGTAGGGTTGTCAGGTTGTTAGGTTAGGTTCTAGGGTGTTCATGCCGTTTCTTCACGTTATGGGGGAACTGGGAATTTACATTTTTACGGGATTATACGGGGGTTGGACTCCAACCCGCTAAGGGATTAACGTTAACAGTTACAACTGTAATAATAGATTTGAGGGTAGTGTTGAGAATTTCATTGGGTTGAATGGCCTATGGGGGTTGCAAAATAGGGTTTCTTTTTTTATAGATGTGGCTACTGTAATCCTTTCTAGGAATAGTAAAAAAAAAGAGAGACAATGACGTACTTTTATATCATTTTTGTTTTAATTGGCCATATGGTAGGCCTAGGGGTAGTTTTGGTTTTAATGATGTACCGTGTTTCAAAATTTATTTTACTAGGTATGTTTAGGATCAAATATCATGTAAAAAGCGATTTTGCAAAATATACAAATTATATTATATTATTGTTAGGTAGTTTAGGTGAACGTACTATAGTCATACTTGGTACGTATAAATAACGTCTCTGGGGATATTTGAATTAGTCAGATCGTTGATCCTGTAATTCTTCCTGATCCCTGCCATCCCCTTTTCACCCCATAGTAGGGTAAATCCTACCGTGTGTCACATGTCGTCTGATACATAGTACAAGATCATTTCTGGTCATTTAACAAGCTCCGTTCACCAGTTGATTTGAAATTGCAGGGAAAGAAGGTACGAAATACAGTGGAAAAGTTTTTCTTCCTTTTTTTTTAAATTTTCTTTCCGGTGAATTTTTTACACCGTTACGTCGACGTTAATCAGCGCGATCGAGCCAAAAGATCAAAGGGCCTTCCTTACCACGGATCTTAAATTGCATGCAAATGAAAGGGAAAAAAAAAAGAGTTCGTATTTTCTCCGACCCTTTCTTTCTTTCCTTCCTTCCTTACTTTCTTTCTATCTTTCCTGTGCCAAACCGAATTTCACCCACAAATTATTCGGTTGTGCACGATTTAAACGAGTGGCTAAAGAGGGTGAAACCCCGTGGACCACAGCATCCATTGTTGCCTTACAGATTACACGAACGCTCTTATTAAGTAAATTTATAATCAATGGAAATTACTTTCATCCCCCACCCCCATTTTAATTTTACCAATAGACGTAATTATTTATTATTATTATTATATCAAGGATATACGATACTGTGCGGATTCTATATTATTTTCAATAGTGAAGATCTTATTCGCACTTAATGTTTCCTATGGGGATGGTCTAGGGGGAGTTGGGGACAACAGGGGTAGTATTTACGATCTGCAAATTTCGGATCAGTCAATGTATTGTTTTTAAGACAGTGAATGGCGACAATAGAAGCCAGCAGCTACGCAGGGTGGAACATTCGAGCCAGTCTGTAACGGGATTATAAGGGTTGCTAAGAAGAGAAACGCAGAACGCAGCATAGGGGTGGATCTGATCGAGGGTGCGGACAAGTGGACCGAATAATCTTGACAGGGAGGTGCGACGGGTTTCGAGGGACGCTTGACGACTAATTCAATTCTTAATGGATCGCTGGATTTACTTTTGAAAACCTGCCAAAAAACCGCACCGATCAAAGGAATCTCTCATTTTTTCAATTTAGACAATTTTCTTCGTTTTTCATTTTTATACACTTTTTCTCCAATCCACTTACACTTGCGCCAAGATACTAAAGCTTCTTTATGTTATCAAAGGCGTTTAACTAAATTTTCCAAAAAATTTTTCCATGACTTCTACAAATTTTATTTCCATTTTCACAATGACAAAAATATTCATTTTTTTCTTTTAAACGTGCTAACCGCAATGCTGTAAATTGCGACCTCTTTTTACTCTCTCACAATTTGACGGCCCTTATACTTTTGTTGGAAATTAAATAGAATCGCGGCTTTTCCCATTGTAATTCAAAGAGCGGCTTCTTTTTATACTCAAAACAGAACGCCCTATGTTGCCTACACACACGCCCTGGTCCCTTGTGTAACCATCAATGAATGCCCAAAATTCTAGTGGTGCTAGCCCTTTGAGTATGTTGTAATGCTATTCATAAATCTAACGGTCTACCTAATGACTGAAATTATCACTGGAGAAATGATGGGATGATATTAGTTCAGACAGTATATAGATGTGAGAGCGTGTTATGTATATGTACATAGGGGATGCTTGTCGACCAATCAAATACAAGGGTGCATATTTAACAATTATTCAACATTGTAACCAAAGGTATGCGTACGTGATATGTAACAATAATTTCAATGTCCAGAAATCAGACTTTTTGTGATATTGGCACAAAAATAGGAAATTTGAGAAAACTGTATAAATTTATTTATATGTAGATGTTTTTATTTTTTTTTAGATTTTTTTTATCTTGCTCATCTAACTCCAGATGCTGTATAGTCGTAGGGAAAAATTAAAGACTGTATTTCGACGTGCTTTGCTGGTTTTTTTATGTTGAGGGAATCAAAAATATAATTTTGTATGTGTCTATACACAATACAGTATCTCGCGTTTATCCATGCGATCGCACCTAAAAAATAATAAATTAGTAACCGCACGAAAGAAATATTGAATTTTTTTTAATTACTTTTTCAATTTATTATAAGCAGAATACGTTATTTATTATGACTATAGAGTCGACTAAAAGTTTTGAAAAAATATAAAAAAAAAAAACCTAAATTTGTAACTTGACATCGTTGCAATCACATCCAATTACGTAACACTATTATTCCGTATAATTTTGTACACTAATCTACACATTGTCAAAGCTGTCAGTCGACACGAAAAGGTATAATAATTTTTGTAAAATATTGCATTACGTCACCGAAAAATAATATCGACACATAAAAAAAATTTTCGAAAATATTTGACATATACAAAGAGTCACCACCGGATTAAAGGTATATATTTTTCAAATATAATATATTAAAATTTTTTTTTACGTCGCTAACTGCACCAAGTCACCGAAACTAAGGTATTCCGTCTGCGTAGCTTTGTCAGGAGGGTTAGGTATGTTTGCGATTTGGGATTCGCGAATCTACCGGGGGACAAAAGAGAAGAAGAGCAGAAGGGAGTTGAGGGGGAGGAGGGGTGGTTCAGCAAAGAGTAGGGAGTAGGTGAGGGGTGGACAACCATATATATATATATACACAGAATGCGTACCACTAGCCTGCGCAACATGGCGGATTGGCAAGAGGGTTGGTCCGGAGTGTACGACGGCTGATCAGGGAGGCAGAAGAATGAAATGATCGAGTTATGCCTGATTGCCGCTTGTTGTTCCAGGTCGATAAACCGAACCAGAGCCCAGTAAGTTCTGTCCTGTTCTACCCAATTTTACGTATCCGCCAGGCGCCATAGGTCTCTCCTTCCACCCCGTTATACCTATATCCAACCCCGAGGCTGTCACGAACTAGGACTACGTTATCCAATTACTCGTGCCGGATAGACGGTAAATCGTCAGGTGAGTTTCGCTTGTGCTTTTCTTTATGTTCTTGTAATACAGAATATAAAAATATATATAGGAAAAAAAAGAAAAAAGAAATTTTTCCCCTTTTTATTATATGCCATCTTCAATGTCTCTCGTCAATTCGTTGACTTTCTTCCGGGAATTGATCCATTGATCGATCTCGAGTCTTTGCTTTTGATCGTAGATTTCGTCATCGTTGTTGGTAATCAGCTGGAGCCAAGTCCACGAGGAATGTAGAATGTAGAAGAGAAAGGAAAATACAGTACTGTACGGTTTGTACGGTATACAAGCACGTTGTGAACTTGCTTCATGCGCATTGCTTCGCAAGGTAAAAAGGTGAGCGGGTCGTAGGTATACGTGGACACTGTAATCGGTAACCGATACAACAGAACTCGGATTGGTTCGTATCTACGTCGTACGTACGTATGGTTCTCATATACACGACCAATCATATTTGCTGACACGTCATTTTTATTTCTATACCTATATAGAAGCTTGAATATCTCCTTCGTGTGTTTTAGTTTTCTATTTTCTACCTTATCGACAGTTCTACCTCAATCGCTACTGGGAATTAGTTGCATGATTTTCCAGTCTCGTTAAATATTTGGACTTTTTTTTATGTTAAATAAAATCAGAGAAATTGACAAAATTCATTTTCCGGTTATTCGCCTCAATCTGAATCTTCATTAGGGTTTCGACTGGTTTCTGTGGTTTTACTCTTTTACGATTTTTGCCACTTGTTGGATCAATCCTATTAGGATTACCCAGTGTCCACTGGTTCTTCCTTGTATCTTGGTTAATTTACTGTGTAACGGTGCACTACGTGGAGATTGAGTTAACATTAAGATTAAATTGGATTTCGGTTTCGCTCTGGCCTTGCTGAAACTTAGTCATCCGACAAGACCCTTCTAATCCATTTAAGGTAGTGGCAGCCTGGTGACTCTAGTCAACGTCAACGAGCTAGAGTTTAGAACCGGTGAGTTTGTTAGCCATTGAATTCTGTCTTTGATATTAAAAAAATCTCTTGGAATTTTTTTTTCTTCTTTTATCTTTTCTTCCATTTCCCTTTATTTCCCCTTCTCCCCCTCTTCATCTCCGCAAGGAAATACAAGCGTCCGCGACGTTTCCTGTTTGTCAAAGCCACCGGCATAAACATCCTCGCCGACTGGTAGGAACGTATCGAGGACGGGCGTCGGCTGTGGACACGCCCAGCGTCGCGACGCTTTTATCGATCAAACTGTCTACCCCGAGCGTCCATTTTACTTTTACGTGAAAACTCAGCAACGCTACCACCGACTTTCTCTTTTCTCTCCCGAGTCACTTTGACTATTTTCCAGGCTTCTTATCGAACGAGTCCACGAATCTTTCTTTCTGGCTGCCGCAGAGGATCATGGGTATGAATCTCAAGATTTTAACCCGGGAGATTCGATTAATGGGATAATTAAGGAATTTTTCTTTCAATACTTCTCTTACGTGATTCGCTATAAACTACATGGGTTAGGGTTAGGTGCGCCATTGGACCAGCTTATAGAATCGTATATCTTTCTACAGTGGCTTATCATATTTATGGGAGCCACTGAAAGCGCACGACATGGAAACCGCATCTGTCCGCGTGCATATTTTTAAATACCAATTCACTTTGCGATTCTACCAACCTGACTCGTCGCCATCGGCAGTCACGAGGTTTAGTAATTTACAGGCCACAATATGCGAATCGATCCGAGCTTCGCCTGTATTTAAATTACCTTACGAATAACGTTTTCTTACGCTACATACATAAATGAACATACGCGTCATTAAAACGAACGATTAAAAATAAAGAAAATCCACTTGAAATACTTGCAGAAATAATGCTTGATCATCGTTTACCAATTTATTCATAATCATGCTTTTGCTCTTGTAGGTATAAAAATAATTATTGACTTTCACCTGTATTGCATCTTCGACTCATTTGATTTCTCTATTAATGTAAGGGTGGCTGATGGCAGACTGCCCTTCGTCAAGAGTCGCACGAGTACTGAATTCGTTGATTCGAAAGAAATAATCGGATTAGCGTTTAATACTACCACGAGCTCGGGGTTGTTCATTGTAAGTGGTGACTCTCATATATACATAGGTATATACCTATATATAATATAGCTATAGCTGGAGGTATAACCTTGGTCTCTTTAGTCTCGTTCCGGTGAACAATACAGGCCGTGGGGGTTGAAATCGCATCGGAACCCCGCAACTGCCACGTGGCCCCTATTACATAACATTAGACTTACACCCTCTTTAACCATCCCTACGATTCTACAACAGGACGCTTCCTGACTCTCTTCTGCGTTCAGAATTCTGAACCTGATCCCACGCGATGTTCTCGAGCGTGATTGCTCACGATTCACACAGCCCTAGTCAAATTTTACACGTTGCTATGGGGTTACCTAACCTCACGGCCACCTATATAGAATAGATATTGGTCATGGTGAAAGATCAAGGGATGATGGTATAAATTCGCAGGAGCTGCTAAGCTCGCCCGTGGTCCATGGGAACAGGTTGTAAGCACGGTGCTCAGGTGCCTCGTAAAATCCATCCAAGACAACTAACCACTCTGATCTGAATTCTTCTTGGAATTTAATACTATGGACGCAGAGTTATTTCATGGAATTAGCCTATTAACACGTCTCGTTATGTTTAATTAGACTGTACTCACTTTTTTTGTTGTTGAATCTTTATCTTTTCGCTGTACGAGAAACACGACTGAAATACGTCACTTTTGTGTGTTATACGTTCTTTTCAATATCGGCTAAGTAAAGTATTCAGATAGATCAAACAGCACCATCTATTTAATGCTGACAAAGAAGGACCTTCCTTTTTAAGCCGTAATTTTTAAGCGTAACGGGCGACGCGCCTAGATAAATATTCAGGTTGACATTTTTATCCCATAGATGGCACGCAAGTCTCGTGGTCAATGGTGCTGCCGTTCCAATCGAACTGCGATCCTCTTGAGGAAAGATTTTTCTATGGGCCTCCTGACAGGCACGCGTTATCATAACTAAACCAGCTGATATTCTTTGGTCGTTCAGTGGATCCTTTCGTGCAAGTGATGATCTTAGAACTTTGAAATTCTTTCCGTGTCGATTTAACCTCAAACGAACATTCCAGGCTAGTCGTGCCTTACGGGATGTAGACTGAATGTTGGGTGGGTGGATCTGTTGAGGTTAGGTTGCCTACAGTTTTGATGATAACGAGCGGATTTGCAATCACGGTTACATTGTGCGATCCTGCTGTTAGCTAACTTCAAGAGGGATGAAACTCAGACGCCTGAGATCACAGAGCAGGAAGCTGAGCATGACGGTGAACGCGGTGGAGGACGAGGAGGAGACTTCAGACGAGGGTAGTGAGTGGAAATACGAAAATTACGTGAGTGTAATATTCACAGGATTTACAATGTACGTACGTAGGATACATGCCCATCGAAGTATCTCTACATGCATTATATCTCGTATCACGAATTCTTTTGACAGACTGTTTATATTATACCGAAAAAAAAATATGAAAATGTAAAATGCACGTAAAAGTCAATAACGTCGTATAAACAGTATTTAATTATTTACATAATCCAGTACACTATTATATTATACGACATCCCGTATATGTTGGATACTTTCTATACACTGTAGTATTAACATTTTTTTTTTAATTCCTGATATGTTGAACTCACTCGCCACAGGTGTCACCGTACTGTTTACCGAAAAGAGACGGGAGCGTCGCTCAGAGTGAAGTATAAGTAGTGGAAAAAAATGCGATGAATGATAAAAAAGAAGAACGAAGAACAGGAATATGCAGCCAAGGGATGTTCGTTCGACGGATTTTCCGTGTGTTTGCACAGCAGGCGGCTAGACGGAGCGAGTGACATGTCATGCCGCTTTCTCGAATTTGTATTCTTTTATACGATATTCGGGTGACAACAATATGTTGCCCTGGATCGTGGAAGAGGAAACGTACTCTGGGCCATAGGCAGTGTCGTTACCAGCGAGGGTAGATGGCTCGTTCGAGGGTTGTAGAACGCGTGGGCGTGTCGAATGCGTATGCGAACAGGTCAACCCCCTTTATCATGATAATGCGACGTGTGATCTCGTTTTGAATACGCAACGCATTACTGCAGTAAGGTTCAGGGTGGCAATGGTAAAATTATTGAAAATTCAAGGAAACTCAAAATATATTTTGCTCATTTGCAATTCTGTTGCCCGCTTGAAATTCGTAAAATTTACAATTGAAAGGCATCCGGTGTAAGCTTGGAGAAGGTGATTAATTTATTAAAATCATATTATATATATATATATATATATATGTATATATTTATTCTCAGATTACGTGATAAATAAATACATATCTCTTTACGCGATAAGTGACATCACCTAATAAAATGATTTGTTTGTATCTGCAGTTCACAAATTGCTGTCCGATCCATCCTCACCAAGATGCTACATAGATCATCCCAGTGGAAGATGCTGGAGACACTTTTGGAGAGTTCGCATTGTTCACTGGAGGAATACTGGCAAAGGAACCCTGGGGTTTGCACGAGTCTCTTGGATGTCCTGCAAGGACCTTTGTCCAATGACCACTACACCATTCGAATAATTCGACTCCCATTTTTCTCGCATTATACTGGGTAAGCGTTACTAATAGCCACCATGGACCACTCGTCCTATCCGATCCCTTCTGACTATGTAACATATGCACGTAGGTGCATATAAAGAGTATAGCACGTGTAAATACATATAGGCGTGCACTCAGATCCAACAATCGAAAACATATATCCACGCATTTATTCCACGCGATGAATTTTTCACGCCAAACCTCCATTTTCTCTTTTTTATCTCCTACACCGTCTTCTTTCCCCCAGAAATATTCAGCGACGACTATAAATCGTTCAAATTTCATACAATCTAGTATTACACTCACCAAACAATATGGTTATAGAACCGAATAGCGATTGGCGGGAATAATTCAAAAGATTTTTTCTTTTTCAAATTTCGCGGTTAAACGTTTGTATCTCATACGAAAACGTAATGGCGGTGAGAATGCTTGGTGAGATGTAACGTGTGGCTATTTGATTTTTTGTCATCTCGTTTTTTTATTTTTTTTTTAGGAAAAGAGATATCCCTGAGAAAGATATACCTTTTGGTGTCTAAGAGTGGGCATTTTCTCTCATTGAAAACAGAACCACGGAGGGTTGCCAAGGGATGAAACCAAGGAGGGTGGTTTGTCAGGTGTGAAGTGTATGCCGTGTCAGTGAGAATAAGGATAAAAGAAAAGGAAAAGGAGTCAGAGACGAGTCAAGGACCCCCGGGGTGCAGCGAGATGCAGATGCACTTTTGCCTGAAGCTACGGAGGGAAACGTCTGGCAAAGAATCGCTAAAATATTTGTCTTCCGTTACGAATATTTTTCAAGCTCCATATTTCACTATATCCATCATCCATACAGGATTGTGTATCTCCACACGTTACATAATATCCCATAAGGGCAATGTGAGTACCTTGGACAATTTTACTTTACCCAAGAATTTTGTCGATACAAGATGAGAAACCTTAAAGATATTTTTTTTTCAATTTATAATAATATTTTTTAAAAATTCATATTCATCCTGGCATCTCACTCTCCTAGGTACGCATACCTATCCCAAGGGTTAGACTGCAGTAAAGACGGAGAAAGGACAAGCAAGATCATGGAGCTTGTATAGAAAGGCAACATGCACGTATATAGCGGGTGTCGAAAATATATGTGAGTAGGACATATGTGGATACACACATGCGTGCCTGTGGAGAGGATCGCAGTGATAAAAGGCGTTAGTCCATTCCGGGATGATTTATGTGTCGGCGCGGCAGAAATACAAACAGGTGCCCGAACCCCCTCGAGAACCGAAACTCATCCAAATAAAAAGGGGAAATAAAATATATCTAGGCGTAGATATAAATGGGAGGGGGCCCCCCAAAGGATGCCCTTGTGACTTTGGGACGAAGGCGGGGGAGTTTTTCATTTTTCTGTCTCTTCGCTATTTTATCATAAAAATTCTTGACTCCTTGTAGTCACGGTAAACGTTCGATCCCATTATGTATATATATATATATATATATTATATACATCGCGGATGTTCCTTAATCTCAAGATGGCGCATCTTTATGTAAAACTACCTATGCGTATTTATCTGTTTATACTGTAACCTGTTACGCATCGACGAGCTAATGTAATCTTCCATCTTCACATCTGACCGACGTGTATATAAACTAGGTAGATCCTCATTGTCAGCCAGTGACAGAAAGTGGTCTTATCTTAGAGGATTTCCCTGCGGGTTATACAACACTGTACACAGTGACACGAGTCTGCCTAGTTCTTGCCATTAAATTTATTTTATCGTCGGATGCCTATAAAGTTACAAATATTTGTATTAAGAAATCACCCGAGGCGAACCGAACGAGCGTGAATATATTAAGGATCAAAAATTATCCCGATATCAAATAATACGTCTCACGAATTTATCGATCGAAATCTTTTCCTCGTTCATTTAATTAAAAAGCTTGCTTCGTCGTAACGAAATTAATTTTATTTCAAACAAAATCATTGCGTAGCTCAAATTATAGTTTAATTGCCATTCTGGTTGTTGAAAGACATATTTTTTGTTCACGTCTAATGCTCAATATTATTCTTATTATTATTACTAACGATACCACAATTGTACCTATTACAAATTTTCCTCTGAATAATTCTATATGCCACGGCACTCATTCCGAAGGTACAATTATTTTCTGTATCGACCAACGTACTATGTATCATCCCGTACACACACTGTTCAAAGGTGTATACGAGTAATGACGTAAAAGGGGCGTGCCGTAGGTGGGGCTTATTTTATTCTCTGCGCTTTTAGTCCGCGAGAGGCGCTTCTCTCCGTCCCTCCCCTGTTTGACAACCCTCGGGCAACACACTGATACACCTTTCTCTCTGTTTCAGTATACGTAACGTAGGGAGTGCGTTACGCGTTACCAATGGTAGAGGCATGATCGGAACTTCAGTCTTCGCCGGACCACGATTCGGACCGGGATACACATCTTGGACAAAGCGTGTTACTCTAACGTGTGACGTTAATACATTAAGTTTATAAGTACTAAATCTATTATATTCCCGCGGTCAGATCTGTGACACGTTACTTGCTTGACCCGTGCAGGAAGAATCTGTGCGTGATTTTTCATACACTCGTCAGCTAATCGAACCAGCGTAAACGCACGATGAATGAAGAATTATTTGTTTTGTGACGCTTACTGTCATCGTCTCGGATTTAAACATGAAGGTATGTTTATATAGCTGCACGCGGTATATACATATATATGCGCAATGCCAAAATTTTGACAAGCCGTTAAACTTTGGTTCCTTTAGTTTCTCCCGGTACAATTCGTGTCTATATAAATAACGCAGCGTCCATATTCGATGTAAGCTATCTGGTTAATTAGCATGTACAAGCAAGAAAATGATTATCCAAAAAATAAGTACTTGGACAACAACAAAATTGTTAGTAGCAATAACAAGAATTCTGTCAGAATTTACCACTACGATTGTACGTCTACTTTGTCAATCTTACTAGAACCGTTGTTATTGACACTAGAAATTTATTGTTGTCCAAATACAAATTATTGCTTCACGAGTCGCAACTGTACATTTTCATACGTGATACGAGGCAATAGCAACAATATGTATTTGAATTACTTATTTTTTGGAAGCATTCGAACAATGTATAAGCGGCGATTTTCAGTAGTGTAACAACTGAAAAGGACTAAGAATTTCCTTAAGTCATCTCGTGTCTGGCTATCAGTGGTGAAACTTTTTTCTAATTATCAACCGTACCGAGCGTAGTTACAACGACAGGAACTCATCAACGGCTCCGCAACCCGGGAAAGATTGATTGCCAGCATCTATCATGTGGCCATCCTTAAAGTTCTTCTCTTATACTACTATGGCGACTAAAGGCAAAGTGGTTGCTTGTAATTTTCTACGTGTGCCTCTTCGACGACTGTTTACGATTACACCTATAGCAACATAGTCCCGTGCAATAGTACGGTAGTCCTTAAGGTGGAGACGTTTGACCCTTGGACGTTACAAGATTTTTCACCCCGTCAGTCTCGTCCCCGTCGCACGGGACGTCGCGGCGAATAAATTATTACTTTCATTATTCTTCAGTGTTACTTGCTGATTGCGTTCCTTTAGGCAGGCTTTGTATTGGGACGGGCTAGAGAATTGTTATGGATACGTCTAGTCGATTTTTTCAAGTGTGAACTAAGCTTAAGGTCCCGAGAGGAAGATTCTGTTTATTATCGTTATGAACCCACCTGATAGCGTTACACGTATCGCTGTGTAAGACCGTTTGGATAAATTACTATAATTATATAATATCGATAAGGCTTGCTTGACGTCGGACCAATCGTGGATTCTCTTGCGGGTAATAATGTAGGGGTCTCCCTTTGCGAGTAATCGGATGCAATTTCTCCCGTTTATGGTAATTACAGTAATTTGCGTTATTCTGGATTTTGGCTGGAAAAAGGTACTTTTTGTATTACGTATGGAATTACGATTACGTTTCGAGGTTGATCGATTGGATCGAGACCGAGGGAGGTTTGTTGAAGTCTGACAAAATTTTTCAACGGGCATTGCGAAAATCTGTAATAGTTACAAAAATTTATTTACTCGTATCGATTGCCTTGTTTATCTCGTTTGAAAAAAAGGAATATGTTTAATTGTCAGTGTGTGTGTATGGAAGGTCGCATTCCAGTATACCGTAAATTACTCTATGGACCATTTGGGGACTTGGTCTTGGGTGCTCGTAAACTTAGAAAAACGTAATAAAGAGGAGCCGGTTAGGAGTCCCCGTGGACCAGGAGGTTATTATTCGGTCTTAAGATGGGACTAGGTTCCGTGTTGCACGTCAAGTTCTTACCGTCGCGGGACGGTCGAGCTTACCTTGTGGTAAGACTGACACGCGTTGTGGGTGGACCTTTAAGGTGGCAAGTCGGGATGAGATTGAAAAGCACAAAGATATAAATCACAGGTGGGGAGGTTGAACGCCTTCAGCAGATCATAAATCAATTGGCTGTCCTGTTACACGTGAAATTATTACCGGGCCGCAAAGAGATGAAAATAAGATGAAAATAAAGAGCTAAGGAAACGGTCGTTATCTCTTGAAATTACCTGTCGTCGGACTCGTTATGCTATTTCTATTGTTGATATCCAGACGTGTACTGGCGATTCGCTATTTTTCCCAGGCGTCCATTACAATTGGCTGTGCTTGTTGTATCGCGCGTGAACCACGTGGGGAAATTCATAAAGTCATTTATTAATCATCGGATCAAATAATATCGACTGGGTCATAAGGGGTAACCATTGATTCTTGGTGGTAGAAATATTAACTCTTTGATTACCTGCTGAGTGCTAGTCGAGTCCTTTTGTACGTGAAATGAATTAACGAGGACAACGTGGATCTGCTTGCAGGCAGAAAAATGATTAGAGCAATAATTAATATTTGGACAACAACAAATTTCTTGTATCAATAACAAGAAACTTGTCAAAATGTACCATAGTGATTTTAAGTCCCACCAATTTACCTTGTCAATCTCACTAGAACTTTTGTCACTAGAAATTTGTTGTTGAAATACAAATTACTGCTCTAATAATCGTAATTATAGATTTTATTCAAAATTTTTGTAATTTTTTTTTTTTTTTTCAAAAAACCGAATCAAGTACATCCCATGTTTGACTCTGTGGCTTGGTTATGTCGCGGTAAAAGATTTTTGGTATAGATAAGGTTTTATCAATTTGGTATCGACTGATTCTTCCCACGGGACAGACTAATTAATCGATCCCTTCTTTATACTTAAATTATCCAGCATCTTCCTCACGGACTTAATTAATTAGTTTCTCGAGCGCGAATCAACGCGGCGTCGGCAAAGCGATCTAACCGGCTATTCGACTGCGATACCGTCCAGCCTAATAAGAAGGAGAGATAGGAGAAAGAGAGAGACGCAGCAGCATAAACAATGATCAAATCTCAAAAGAAATGAAAAGAAAGTAAACTAGATGATCTGGGAATAGGTGCGTGCTCGATTAATAGTAAATTGCGCGAACATGGATAACAACTTGTTACGTATATATATACATTAGCAATGCCTTCCGCTGAGCCATTGTTCGAGACTCATCTAACCCAGCCTGTGGATCAAGTCGAAATTTATAATAGGTGCGAAGCGATGCTGTACCTTTGCATCGGAGTCATTTATCATACCTAACCTTAATTATTTTACTTTGTAATATATTAATTGAGATTTCGAAACGGTTCTGGTTAAGTTTCGAGCAAGTTTGTTGCGAGCTATTAAGATTTTCGAAAATCATTTAGCAACTCAACGAGGCTAAGACCAGACTTGAGGCACAGGAAGTTTTATTTGAAATTTCTATAAAGCAGCATTCATTAGGTCTCAACGATGCTTTTTAAATGTATCTGTTTCGTGCAAAGGAAGTTTTATATGGGAATTTTATTCTGTTATGCATTCAGAGTTACTGCGTGACAATAATTAATTGACTTTGAATATTTAGAAAAAAAAAGATGAAATAAAAAGGAACCGAGTCAGACAGCAGTCATATTAATTCCCAATTAAAAGACATGACAGTATTTGAAATTTATTAGATATATCAAGCAGACAATCGTTACAAGTGAAATTTATTGAAAAGAAAAAAAAAATATAAAAAGACAAGATGAAAGGTTTAAAGCGAACAAGAAAAAGATTTTTTCTAAAAGTGTTACATTTAAAAGGTATCTTTGTTACCGACGGCTGATAAAAAATATTTTTGTTACCGTGACGTCACGCAACAATTAATTGCTCAACTTTTCTCTATTTTTCAGACCGAGATCGAAACGGACCCTGATTGCCCGGATAGCTTGATCTGCTCGAACAACAACAACATAACAAAATCAAAGAGCAACATCAACGAGAACAATGATGGCGTCGAAATGGAGTGCGGGGGTTGCGGGGAGAGTGTACGCGAACGTACAGTCCTGTGCGTAGGGGGTAGGACCTGGCACTCGAGGTGTTTAAAGTGTTGCGCATGCGCAAGACCACTTCACGATCAACATTCCTGTTTTCTGCGCGGCATGAGGCTCTACTGTAGACACGACTACGCGCTGTGAGTAGAAACAATGCAAAAAGAAAAAGTGTATCTAGTATATATATATTTGTAGTAGCCCTTGGTACCAATGCACAGTAACCAGTCCCATTTGTTTGAACTCCTACAGGGTAAAGGATACCCTGATCCCCGATCCTCCTGGTAAGGATTATAGATTATCTATAAAGTTTACTGCAGTGGCACCCCTGGTGACTCGGACTGGACCTAAGATGATCTTAAGAAGACGTTCCCCAGCTACCATAGGAGCAGCTCCGCCGAATCATTTGTTCGACTTAGCTCGTAACTCGTGACACTTCCATAACCGATATCAGGACACCCCGTGGTCATTCGGGTCCACGTGGTGGATCATCACCAGAAGACGATGCTGGATTAATGGCGCGTGACTCACTGAAATTATTTGAATATTTTTCAATATATTCAAATCAGCTTGCGTTATCAGCTCCTTCCTAAAACTCGCTGTACTTGCTACTCGATATGTCGATTCGCCAAGATCGACTTGGACCTCGATGGATGACAGGAATCTGCGTTAGCTGATGACGTCCTGGACTAAGGACTTGACAACTTTTTCTGATCTCACTGTACCTCGCGTTTGTACCCACGAGTTCATAGGTGTAGATACGAATAGATATAGACAAGGCAAAAAAAATAAGACCCGTCGCCGTTGGGTGATTAATGTCTTCCGATGCACTCTTATGGCAAGGACCTCACATACTGTCGGCTATTCATGTCGGCATACGTGTATCCTATGAGTCCCAGATAGTCACGCACTCTTGGATGATCCTCGTGAAGTTTCATCTTGGAAATGATATCTGGAGTGTTCAGTACAAAATTTCAAATTTAGTCATAATAACGGATGCTTTTGGTACTAGTCGTGTAAAATTGTTATTATTATATTGACAAAACGGAAACGATTGAAAATTTGTTAAAATCATATCGCGCGTTAAATATATTTATATACACGTGGATGTCCCGCAGACGTCTTTGGGAAGACCTCACGGAGGGATCAACCTGCGTATTGCATGTGCGTGCCTATCTGTCTCATTCTGTACGTGAATGCCGAGTCACGAGTCACGCGAGTCAGAACTGCCGAGTGTCAGTGCCGAGAAGTAAGGAATTCGCCTCGTAAGGCCCCTGGGCCAGCTGTGATTCTCTTCTGTGCGGCATGCGCTTTCAACTAGACATTGTAGGGGCCCATCTTCCCCGTGAACGAAACGCTCAAAAGACTTTTTCATATCGTCCCGGTGGTCTTTTGCAGGTATTTTTTTCATTAAAAATGAAAAGTCAATCGTTGACAGGGAAGCCGGAGAATTTTCGTCTTTGAACTTTTCTATATCGTCAGAGGTACCGTAGAGCCGACATACGTTTTCGGTATGAGTTATGGGTCAGCCCGGGGAAAAACAAATGAATAAATTAGGGCGGGGCAATTTGGTAGCCGACATACGGGGCCCTAAGGATTTATACGAGGCCCTGTTGCTCGCGATGCACGTATATAGAGGGTGGCGCCACTATTTATGTAAATGAATTTCATAGATACTCCACGGATACAAGGTAGATTAGAGTGGCTTACCGGAGGCCCAACGTTCATCCCCCGACGCAGGGCCGTAACAACTTATGCAGCATCTAGCTGGTCCTGGTACATTCGAGGCTCCTAGGCGTGTCCGTATCCTTTATGATTAACATAACCAATAGCCAAATATATACCGATGGACCATGACGATGCGCTAGAGGATTCACTGATCCCTTTGCCTTCCTGGCTTACCATATTTTTCCATACAATACCTAACCTCACTTTTTGTGTTACGCTCTGTCCTTAACTCCTTCTCTATGCATGTGCACCGATACCATTGGAAAACAAAGACGTCACTGCTACGTGAAACGAACGCGCTTCCGAATGTCTAATCCGTATAGACACTGGGTAGAATGACGTAGAACCCAGCCTGCATATCCTTCGTTCGCAGGACCTTCGGTGCCAAGTGTGCCAAGTGCGGCAGGAGCGTCGGCGCCGGGGACTGGGTTCGCAAAGCCAGAGACAGGGTCTACCATTTGGCCTGCTTCGCCTGCGACGCCTGTTCGCGTCAGCTATCTACCGGGGAGGAATTTGCTCTGCTGGATGCCAGACTCCTCTGCAAGGTCCATTACCTTGACGTTGTCGAGGGTAACAATACCTCGTCTTCCGAGGACTGCGATTCCGAGCACGGCGGAAAGGGCAGCAAGACCAAGAGGGTCAGGACGACCTTCACCGAGGAACAGCTCTCTGTTCTCCAGGCCAACTTTCAGCTGGATAGTAATCCGGATGGTCAGGATCTCGAGAGGATAGCCCACGTCACAGGACTCAGTAAGAGGGTCACCCAGGTCTGGTTCCAGAATTCCAGGGCGCGACAGAAAAAGCACAGCGGCAAGGTCAAGACTCAGAGTAAGTTAAATTTCAATATTTTTCACCCTTTCAGGTAATTTCATAAATAATTTACTGTACCGGATATGGTCTTCCGGTTCAATTGTAATTTTAGTAAATTTCCAAGCTTACTTTAACCTGCGTCATTCTCACCTCACCTGGTTCCTCATTTCTCGTTACACTTGTTCAGTGCACCATTCACCACCTCTGCAACATCATCCTGGCGACCTGTATCCAGCTGGTGTCAACGTGGTGGGAGCCTACCTGGGTAACTACCAAGGTGGTAGTGTAGGAAGCGAAAGTCCAGGAAGTCCGCTGACACCCCTCACGCCACTGACACCACTCACCCCCACAACACCGACTCATCTTCAGGCTCAATTCTGTCATCAGAGTGGGTAACTTTCCAATGATCATCAAGAGTCACCCCTTAAATCCTAGATACCCTGCCAAACTGTCATCCCTTTGCGCAAGCTTATTTACCCTGTCAAATGATGGAACCTTGTTCCAGGTAATCATCCGGGCGCCAAGGCCGGCTAAGACCAGACTCTCTAACTTTGTTTATATTCTTTATTTTCTTTCTTTCTCTCTTGTACATTTCCCTCCGGCATTTCTCCCATCATTCCAATTTCGCCTCGCTCGTCTATGTACATACTGCAAGGAGGTCAGGGAAGCATTGTAAATAGATATTACTTATAGACTAAGGGCGGATATCCGTCTGCCACGTTATTTATTCCATGTCCACTATAACTATGTACTACACAATGTAATGCCTGTGCACCAAGTGGATAATATTCCAGGTAGAATGATCCACGAGAATTGTATAAAGTGTGAAGGAACGGTACATGATTATACGTCTTTGTAATATGTAACGTACACAATGCATGATGTATAAAAGAAGGATATCTTGGAATCCACAGTGGATATCGAAGGCGTTAACCGTCGTTTACATGTACGAGAATACGTGGCTCGTGTAACGTTACGAAACCGTACTGTTAACAATAAAAAATTCATTGATTGTTAATAACGTGTATTTCTTTGATCGTTAATCGCGCACGAGGATCTTATGGGGTCTTTACAAATTATTTATTTATAGGACGTGTATGCATGTATGTCATATATTTCTCTTGTTGCTTCTCTATACAATATTTACATCAAGATTTACCATACGACTTCCGATACAAATGTTACAGCGAGAACCATATTTCTTGTTTTTTTTTTAATCATTCGTTATGCATTATCTATTGATACATGACTGTCTGCGGATCGCTGTGAAAGCGTCGATAGGTGGAAGCTTCAAAAAGCTCCATAAATAATGAAATAAAAAGATATCTGTATAATACATATTGGATGCAGGATAAACGTATGTACAACGGATGCAGCTGCTTAAAATTTATGCAATAAAATGCCTTAGCTACAAGGGTTGGTTTACGTTGGGGTAAATTGAACCGAAGGTCAAGGCGATCATTGACCTTGAAAATCGAAAGAGCAATCGACCATAGAAATATCGAGAAAGAAGGAGTGATATTTTCATAGAAATGACGTCATCTTGATGACCGATCGATTCGCAGCTTCAATATTTTATTTTAATATTAATCTCAAGCCGACGGCACTGGGAATGTATATAAATATCTATATGCAACTATGTATAGGTATAGTACGAGGGTCCTTGGACATTGTGCCAATTTTTTAGTCCAGCCAGACATTTGAGAATCCACTTGATCTTCACAAGTCCTTGGATCCCTGTCAGAGTAGCCGTATGGACCAGTCGGATACCTCCTGGAGGAATCAGCTTGGGACGTTTCATAAACGTCTCAGGACCTCAGGGCGCGTACGAAGTCCTTTCTACTATATACAGTTTCCTATAGGACGAGTCCTTAAACCTCATTCGGCATAGAGAGCATCATAGAGTCCTGGGACAACTCGTCCATGGACTGTTCCGAGCCTGAAACACCGTAACCTGTAAATTAGCGGATTGAAAAATCCTTATTTTCGAAAGTGAGAAGAAAAAAAAGAAATCACCACATGGTTCTAACCGTGATTATGATAAATGGAGGGCGTAGGACTTTTACACGTAGCCGGGCTGAGTTGCGTCTGTTGTTGACTCTGCTGATGTTGCTGCTGATGCTGAAAGGAGTAGGTCAGGTGGAGGTTGATGTGTCTACCAAAGTCCCCAGGTGACGCTGAAGCGTTTGGCGGTGACTGATGAGCTGAGTATAACATGTATTACGTGTATGAGTGACTGATGATAAATAATGATTAAATGAATTGAATCGAGTAAACATCGAGTTGTGTAACAACGAATTAGTACCGTGCTGTCCCTTCATCTTGCCGGTATGAAGATGTTTCTTCTGTCGGGCCCGAGAATTCTGAAACCAGACCTGAGTGACTCTCTTGCTGAGTCCCGTGACGTGTGCTATTCTCTCGAGATCCTGCCCGTCAGGGTTACTGTCCAATTGAAAATTCGCCTGCAGGACAGAGAGCTGTTCCTCGGTGAAGGTCGTCCTGACCCTCTTCGCCTTGTTGCCACCCTTGTGTCCGCTCTCGGAGTCACCGCCTTCTACGATAAGCTCAATTAGATCATCCCCACATCAATCGGACCGTCAATGTCCCGTATCATTGTCAGCAAACCACCTCACCGTCTGACGAAGTATTGTTACCCTCCACCACGTCAAGGTAATGTGCCTTGCATAATAATCTGGCATCCAGAAGTGCGAACTCCTCGCCGGTTGACAATTGACGCGAACAGGCGTCACAGGCGAAGCAGGCCAAATGATAGACTCTCTCTCGGGCCCGACGCACCCAGTCCCCAGGACCGACGCTCCTACCGCACTTGGCACATTTGGCACCGAACGCTCTGCGAATAAATAGACGCACTGGGTATTCATCGAATCTCCTATGTTTACTATAAATCCAATAAATCGTGTGTTTACGAACAAGCGGTGTTAATATCGGACAAGTTTATCGTAGTTTATCGTAGAAAGGAAGATCTGTTCGTCCTTAACGAACTTCCCTGTGCGAGAAGTCGACACTGGTGTAATAACGAAATTCATATTTGTAACGTTCGCCGCGCCTAATGCGCAGACGCTCACTGCGCAGATATCACGCGACTGTAGCGGCAGCCTGGATGAGAAAGGATCGAATTGGAAATCGGCGACATAATAAATAACCAAGAAGGTCAATGTATACTGATCTCAGTGTGAGTAACTGATTGTACGTATTTCCAGTGCGTGTGTCACGTGTATGCGAGTATCAAGTGTAGTATACTAACTGTAGTCAGCATTGGCGCGTGTTTCACGATCATTTATTTCTCTATTCCGCCGCCAGGAGTCATTCACGGCAAATGTCTCTCGAAAGAGAACTTGCACGCTGATCAAATAAACTTCTACCTGCTACTGCGTTAATGGAAGGTTCGCTGAAGCGGTACGTGAACGATCTTCCGAGGTTGTTTATAAAGGTAAGGAATTATTTCTTCTCAAAGATACCTAGGCGTGGATCGTACGGCCGATACTTTTTTACCAGGCATAAGAGCTACGCCCGTGTAAACGGTAGCCATGTCCTGCAACCGGGTACAAGACACACGCACGCACTTTCAGACGAATGGGTTGGCGCGGTTTATACAGGATCAGGCCAGAAGGATCGTATCCTGTCCCGGGATAACCCGGTGGCCGGTGCAGTCGGTAATTAAACAACGACTAGCGGCCATTAGCCCATTATCATATTCATGAACACGGAAAGTGCATCCCGATTCCCTGAGCAGAGACCCAGGACCTACGTCGTCTCTCCGCCTTCGCATCTTAAACGCGACGACCATGCGGAATATTTAACGCGGTCAATCTGCCTCTTAGTAACGTCGCCACGCGACTATCCCGGTGGGCTGCGTTACATTCCAAACGAGAATCCTAGAGATCCTCGTTCTCTTTCTCTCTCTTGTCCTTTTTGCTTCTCGATTCCGCGCCCGGCTTCGTCGAACCGTTAACTTCGCTACATCTTCTTGTCTCGTCCATTCCTGATTGGATGGGAAGTTACGCTATGCTCGGATAATCCTATTGTTTCTCCTGGGACCATAATACGTGATTCTTGTGACGACACGCCCACGGTAGGCCTAGACGGCTCGGAGCGGGAATCTTATGGGGATTTGAATTTTGAGTGAGTCGTTCGGACCTCTAGATTTTTTTCTAAGATCTCACTGAGAGCATTACAATCCGCCTCTGGCATGCTTACTACAAGCTACTTAGTAAATACGGCGAAGACTCACCATACCCTTTTCAGGTAATTGTTATCGATTTATTATGGATTTTTATTTACTCTTTTCCCCTTACTATTTCAAAGGATAAAATTCACCCCAAGAATTCATTACGAAGCGGTATAAAGTCACTATAAAAATTACGCGGCAAATTCCTACGGACCTCCCGCGCGTCCATTCTCATTTCTCTGTGCGGCGAGTCAACCGAGATCGAGTTTTCTCTCTGAGACGCGATGACGCAGCTTCCAAGTATCGAGCAAGGAAAAGATACTCGCTATTATTATACATCTTAATTCCCTATGCAGATCGACAGGTTCTAAAAAAAAAAAAAAAATTTTTTTCTCACTAAAAATCACTAGCTCTGATAAAAACGTCATTCGTACATTACGTCATCCATAAAGTACATAAAAAAAAAAAATTCGTTTCCGATTGGAATTTCGCACTTTATAAATTCAAAATATCACCGATTTAGACCATAAGAGTAAGCGAGGGGATTGAAAATTTTTTTTTAATTTTGAAAAAAATTTTTCACCCCAATCGAGTCGAGTCTCAAAAAAATCCTGTGGCCGTTTACTATTTTACCTCGATTACGACAATACGACCTACGACTGTACAGTTGTACGAGTATAGGACAGATTGCCGAAGGCGCCAGTCAGAGATATCCACGTCAGATAAACCTAGCAATGATACTATTGTGATCGGATATTATGATATACGGCACGTATAGGTTCGTACATGTGACTATATAGATACGTGCTCTACGAGTCCGTTACATGTACGAAGATCCGTCCAGGCTTGGGTACCTGATTGACAGTTGGATAAACACGTTAGCCAGTCTCTACGGACCTCCTGGACAATCCACGAGTCACTCCCGAGAAACAGTGTACGTCCGGAACCCATAGCGAGTACACATGAGAGCCGAAACATGGGAACCAAGAAACACCCCGACGCTACACGCAGCAGTCCCAAGAGAGTTGGGAGACTGGATGAGAAAACGAAAGAGATTCAGTCGTCCTGGGTCGTCCGACGGTAATCGAGGTCTTCCTCGAGGAATTAGTGCGTGGTCACGAACCAGGTGTCGAGGTCGTAACGCGAGGTCATCCAAAGTCTCGACTCTGTTATGATATTCGTGGCTGAGACGGAGCGTAGAACTAAGAAGGTAACCCTTGGATTTTCAACAGGAGGATCATTGTTCCCGTAGTCGAAGACCGATCCACACCTAGGCTTCGTTGTCATGGAGACCGCTTTGTTATGTTCGGCGATCCGACGGCGCGACACCTGACCTCTTTAACTGCCGTATGAAAACTCACGGAACTGTACGATTGACATGAACGAGGTATCCGTGTCTTACTAGTACGTGAAGGTTCCATAAAAATAACTCACAGAGCGTAGTCGTGTCTGCAGTAAAGTCGCATTCCTCGTAGGAAACAGGAGTGTTGATCGTGAAGCGGCCTCGCGCATGCGCAGCAGCGCAAGCATCGTGAGTGCCATGTTCTTCCACCTACGCAGAGGACTGTCCTCTCGCGAACACGTTCCCCGCAGCCGCCGCACTCCATTACACCGGCTGCCAGCTTGGAATCCACCCCCGGGGTTGCGCCAAGGGTTGTTGTTTGTCCGACGGTCTCGCATATACCCTCTGACCCCATGTCCTCCACTTCGGTCTGGAATAAGATGGAGAACTGGATGATACTGGTTCGTTGTATACGTTGTCTAGGCTCGAATGGGTCCTCGAGTAGGTTAATGTCGCGGAACGAAACTCCCGTCGGTTCTTGTATGGAACCGTAGGGCAGTTTTAGGTTGACAGAAATGAAGATGAATATTGGCAGAGCGATTAGCGTACGGGACGAATTTACTATGGAAGCTCCGAATTATACTGTGACGTAGAGTCACGCGTATGATCGACACGAAAATCGTGTAGTCTGTTAAGGTTGGTGTTTTCGTACTAATTTTCAACATGGAGGCTCATAGCTGCACGAAAATAGACGGATAGTCTTTAATGCATTGAAAAATGGTAACATGAAGTCAGGAAGCGTCAACGAGAACTAGGGTTGATAGAAATTCGACATTCTCGATATTCTTCAAACATGTCACTATTATGCTCTCATAATTGCATACAAGTCTTCATAGGAAATAATGCTAGTACGATCGCACTAGTAATGCATACTATGAAAAATATTTTTTTTAATAAAAAAAAATTTTTTTTTACTATTTTCAACGGCGGCCATAGTTCTAAGCCGACCATAGGTAACGGTAAAATTTCCTCAAAATTTAGGTGAAACGTATTTGAGACATTTAATTGAACGTTTAATTTAACAATCAAGCTTATACTATTCCATGTTATTATTATTATCAGTGATTTTCACTGAAAGTGCAGTATTTCTTTACTATACACTTTTTCCATGTACTATATGATATATATGTATATATATATTTTATATATGAACAGGAAGTTGGAACATACAATTTTTTGAATTCGCTCAAATATAAATATACGTGTTGGATCAAATCACTAGATTCACCCTTCGGTAGATTTTTTTGGAGTTTTCAAAATTTTTGAATTTTACTCAACCACCGTAGTTTCGAGTTTAATTATATAAGCAGGGAATGGCAAAAAAGGTGTACAATAAATTATACGAAGGTTCGTAGATTATTAACAAATATTCTATATGTTTAATGCAATGTAACCTGGTGAGAGCAGAAGGGCAGTTCGCGTCTTTTAGCAAGAGTGAAAATGTCTAAGGTGTCCTGCGAGCAGCTGGTTAAGCGTGCGAGGAAACCCCGTGGTGTTCGACAGTGCCGCCAACATAACCACAGCAATTCATCCCTTATATGTTACATCCCCTTTCAATGCGACGCACACATACAGCCCAAAGTTGGAACCGTACCCACCTATACACACGCGTGCCCATTGAGTCCCATTGGGGGGGGGGAGGTGTGGGCCATCCCCTAGTATGTACAGTCGAGACCAACCCCTAACATCCCCTAAGTAAGGGCGCGCAGGCTACGCCTCTGTACTGGCGCATAATGCGCATCCAAGCAGACGGGCAGATTTTGTCTGCTTTCTGTTGGCAGTCTTGTTACATAAAATTGTCCCAGTCCCTAACCATATAACAGACCAGTAGTTTTTGTATGAACAGGGGTGGAGGGTTAATAACTGAAAAACAAAAATTTTTCGACATACGTCGAATGGACGAAATTTTTTTTTTCAAAAACTCAACCGTCGTTCACAGTTGAATTTTTCAAAAAAAAAAAAAAAAGTTCATGTAAAATAAAAATTTTGACAAAAAAAATGCTAAACCGTCCAGTCACACATGCCTAAGGGGTAAATACATTGTTTACCAAGGGAAACATGTAAATCGACAAGGGTAAATAATTTCTCAACTTTTTCATTGGATGATTCGCAAATTTTCGAGAGCACCGATCGACTAACAATCATTCGAGTCCTATGAGTACAATGGCGACCATATAAATATGCTTACTCGCGAAGGGTGGTAAGAGTCATTTATAAAGGGGGGGGGGGGGAGGGGGGGCGAGGTGATATACCAGATCGAAGGGGCGTGCATGCGTCCAATAAAAAATCTGAAAAATGATCGACGCGCAAAGTCGTCCTACCCCTCCTTTCCCTGTCATCCCCTTTGTGCGGTTTCTGTTGAAGCTGCCCATATAACCGTACTAGCACGGCGGCTTCACGGCTGGCTACCTACGGGCCCATTCTCAAGTCTAGTACATAATAAACCTGTAGAGATGTGCGGAACCCCAAATATCACGCCCCTGGCTCCCCCGTGCGACTTGCAGGACTTGCACGCTGTTCGAAACCGCGAGAGCTACAAATGGCAGAGATCTAACATAGTAGGACTAAACCTATGGGGTTGGTACTAGGCGCTGGTATTATATTACAATGCTATTATGTGACTCCCGTCTAGGAACATTGTCTGCCTTCCGTGACGTATGGTTAACCACCGTGTATAACTAGCCAAATGTTCACACGTTTACAAGCGACGAACCTCGGTACTTGTATTTCTTACTGATCCGCCATTTTGATTTTATTTTGAAACTTTTTTTTTTTATTATAATTATCAAGTATCAGTGGTGGATTAGTCCTTGGAAATTGTTATTAGGGTGTTTGGGGTGTATTTTTGTTGGTTTGGTATTAACTATTTTTTCAAAATATATTTTTTTATTTAATTTATTTTTTTTTTTAAATTGTTTTTTACACCTAGCATTGTATTGCTAAGGTTTATCTTTATATTGAACAGCAGTTTTATGCTGGGATTTGGTTTTGTGGACGTTTGGTATTTTTTGATTTTTATTTTATTTTGTACTGAAATGTTTTTTTTTTTCATTACTGCGGGAGATTTTATATCGTTACAGTGTTTCATGTATCGGCATATATTGCAGTAAGCTTCGTGCAGGAGCAAATTTTACGAAAATATTTCTTCACTTGTTTAATACTTCATATTTTCGATTTAACTCGTTGGTCCGCGAGTTTGATTTTTTTTTTTGACAGACCTAAAGCAACGAAGTCTCCAGTAAGCCACACGTGTCACCGCATAAAACTTTTGTCACAAAGTACAATATGTATGATTTTACGTTAATTACAGGTCATTTTTCTATTTCAACATACATTTATGTTGTTTTACGAAAAACCACGTGTCATTCGCTGTGTGTCGCGTTGCTTTGCGAACTGTCAAAAAAACACGTGAACACGCGGATTGACTATACGTCAAATAGAACTGAATAAAAATGCACGCTGTATGTAGACCTAGATAACCAATTAGATGAATTAGGAAACTGCTATTTTTTCCAAAATTTCATATAATTTATTTCGAAAAAAATAATTATTATCCAGTATAGTACACCCCTCATATTACCATAGGTGGCTATGACCAACGCAGTCATACGTTATAACAAATATTTTGAGTAATTAAAAAAAAAAAAATTATATCATAAAAAATCTTATTTCAATAAACCATTAATCAATGGACGAAAACTGCCCGATGCACTTTTCCCGATTTCGCCTCTGCTCCTTGCAGGAGCAACGGGCGTCATTTACTAAAGGTTGAATATGCCTTCTCGCCTGACTCCACCCACGCTTTCGAGAAACGAGAGTTATTCGTGACAATAATGCCGCGCTGTGTATAAGGCGGGATCGTAAAATCCAGGATTAGGCTCGTTTCGGCTATTAGTCTAAGATATGCGCGAGGATATCAAAGAACCGTGAATCCGTATAACAGGTTCCCAGGTGAACTCTTAAAAACCGAGTGTTAGAAGTTACGTGATTATATGATATAACACAGGCAGATAAATATATAATACGTGCAATAGACAATAAAGAGTATGAATTTGGAAGGTTGAAAAAAAAAAAAAAAAATTCAAAAATTTCAACACGATAAAAGTCAATGATGATCCATACACCAGAGAGATCTAGAGGATCAATGATTTTCGGTATATACGATTCTCACAGATCAAACAAAATAATTCAAGCTTTTTATTAGCTTATTTGCCGGTTGGATAGACTTGGGACCCTTTGAGGAATCCTGACTCGAAAAAACCTTTGGCCCATTCTGACTTTCGAGTGGTTTCGGTTTCGGTTTTTGAAAGGTCGGTATGACTTTCAAAGCTGAAAGAGCCACTGCAGGGGGTCCCGTGGACCCCACTATGGGGTTTTGCACGATGGTCCCCTGTGTCACTTTTCGTTCGTGACAGCAAGGCCCATCCATTGAAACCGATACTTCTCCTAGTATACATATAACTACCATTTACAAGGCATCAGTTACCTACGGTTAAACTACTATACCTATATATAGGAAGTTTACTATAGTACATGAAACAGCAATGAATTTCCTATAACGGAAAGAAAATGTATTTGCACGTTATTCCATGTATATAATTAATGTACTATATAGATATATGAACTACTATACCTATATATAGAACATTTACTATAGTACACGAAACAGCAATGAATTTCCTATAACGAATAGAAAACGTATTAGCACGTTATTCCATATACATAATTAATGTACGATATGGATAAATTGTATGTATATATAAAATATAAAAATATTACATAATAATTGTTATAAATTAATATATATAAATATTAGGCGATAAAACTTATTTTTGATCGAAATTAAATTCTATCTTATCCAAGGTGTTTATTATTGGAACTATATACATATATAGTAACACTGTATAACAATATTACGCGATCTCTATTTACTCTCATATAGAGATCTCGTAAAGGGATCAACCGGATGTCCAATTAATTAGAATTCTCATTAATTACTGTGATGTGATACGATTAGCTCCAGCAAGTCGTGTGGATGCTGGTTATAAAGTATTCTAGGAATCTGCAATACACAGCCAGCGGGAGTTGCCGAATTTTCCCGAGAGAGCACGAGTGACGGAAAAGTATGGAAGGAGTAAGAGCAAACGGTAAGAGACAGAGGGAAGACAAGGAAAGCAGGAGTAACAGGAAAGAGAAATTCCTTGGCGTCAACCAGTACCAGGGGGTCAAAAATGGCTGCTGGCATCTTTCGCATCCTTCTGGGTCCAGGTGACAACTTGACAAAGTGGCCACTATGGGTATCCCTGTGGAGCATTGAAAAATAATGGCAGGATTCTTTTTTTTTTTTTCTAGCCGACAAGGTTTATCCGATTTTACGAAAGGAAACGACAGGGCACGAGCCTCTTCACGCCTTCGTACCCAGAATGCCTTGCTTGGAAAATGTATGTACGTATATCTAGGTATATACCTTCTTTTGGGCCTTACTCGTGTACTGTATACATATAATAATGGGCCCCTCTCTTAGACTCGGTTAGTCCCGGTTTGGTTCAACTGCTCAGAGGGGGCCACTCGAAATCCATTTAAATCGCCATCCGATTTTCGCCGGCAGGTCACCTTTTGCGAGTGTCGCCCATTGTGCATCGAACCTTTATACACGCCCTTACGTACACGCTCGAGCGTACATCGCTACAATGGAAGCTAGCCTATCATTCCAAACAATGGGACAAAAGGACTTCTGGATGGACTTTGCGGCTTATATTCTTATAGCCCTTTTTTTTCTATTTCTACCTCGCTACCTTCTTCTGGTATTTTACGCAGTTATCGACTCTTGCTTAGGCGACTTTGTTTATCGTCAAATTTTATGACACGTGGTAGGAGCTGATTTTCGGCACGTGAAAACAACGTGCGTTGACACTTGCGCTATCTATGTCAATATGACGGGTAGGTTTTCAAGGTTGCGCGAAAATATTTTCAATTTTATGTAACGTCGTATGAATGAGATTTTGTCTTTGTTTATCAAACTGTACAATCTGATCGAGAGGCTGTCGTCACTTTTTTTAAAAGACTCGGCAAATACTCCGAGAGGACGTTGTAGCGGCGTCTTATCTTTCTTCTGTTTTTTTTTTATTCTTTTTTTTTTCTTTCTTTTTATTCCCCACTCCCGTTTCTTTGTCGATATTTTATTTCTTTTTCTTCGTCTTGCGACCACCTTTTCTTTACATCCAACTTCTTATTTCTTTCTTCTCGACTTCGTCCAAGTGAACACGCAGCTTTCGTGGACTTGCGCCTTTATGAGGGTCTACTTGAAAAACTGTCCCCCCGGTCCTACCTATTAACATAACCGTCGCGCGGTGTGGATGCGACCAGATGCGACCGAAACTATCGCGCCCGTTATTAATCTTTCATGGGACGCGCTGACGTAGGTGGACCAAAGGAAAAAAAATATTTGAAAAATGACAAATTTCTTTTTTTTTTTACTAATATAGAAAATTATGGTATTTCAAAGAAAATGGCTTGAGTCAGGTTATTCATTTTTAATACAAATTTTAAGACATTCTTACTCGGCTATTTCGTCATACGCTCCCATATTTTATGCTCTTTTTATTTCATGGGAAAACAAAATTTTGAAAAAAAGATGAAACCATTGGTTTTTTTCTTTCTTTTTACATAGTATAAGAGATGCTGAATCTTCTGACACTCAAGTCCAAAATTGTCTAATAGCACGTGGCCCTCGGATCCACGTCAATTAGATTGCAACTGATCCAATTGGTAATGAGATATATATGTGGTATCGAATATATATAAAAATTGAATATAATTATTATTTTGCAAATTATGAAAAGCATTATTAATATATTACAAATAGCAATTTTTTTTTCGTATGTCAATGTATACGAAATATACCTATACTTGGTTCACGAGGTCCACGTGGTTTTTGACAGATCGAAAACAACAAAGTCTCCAAGCAAGAAACACGTGTCGTTGCATAAAATGTTGGGAAGTATGTACAGGTATGGTTTTGCATTAGATATATTTTATCTTTGACATTTATCACTTGCTTACGTCATTTTACACAAAGCCACGTGTCATTTGTTTTCAAGGATTGCATTGATTGCGAACTGTCAAAAAAGCACATTGAACTCCTGGACCGACTGTATTTTCATCTTTGTCATACAAAACATACATATAGTTGTATTCGACGTGATCTTTTGTATATTCATTATATAGGGTGATTCACAAAAAGTAACATATTCAGGTGTGACTTAGCTTGAGCAATAATCAAGCAAATTGACCAATGACAATCTTACTGAAAATTTTCACTTTGTTCAATTATCGTCATTGGTCAATGATCTTAATCACTGACCAATCACAATCAACATCCCTCGTGTCCATAGCCACGGTCCAATTCGATAATTTTCACAAATCACCCTGTACATGCGTGTATTAAATTTTGCTTAATTCACGTATGAAAATTCAATACGTCTTTCCAGTTTCACGATAGGCGATTAATTT
Organism: Syrista parreyssii; assembly: GCA_030142615.1. NCBI lineage: Eukaryota > Metazoa > Arthropoda > Insecta > Hymenoptera > Cephidae > Syrista > Syrista parreyssii. Next base: position 363,324 of record JARQTG010000234.1, read on the forward strand.
GCCCTCGAATATCCAAAGATACTAAAACGAGTAATTCTACTTGGAGCCAAACCCAACAAGAATCGTAAAGATCACAAGTAGGATCCATCTGAAATACTTTGCGTCCCACGCGATTCACGACTTGCAAGGGTTGTGAGTTGCGAGTCTCCTTTGAAAACGAAATCCCATCCTGTGTGGTCCAGTAAATTGTCGTGCTAAAGCGCAAAATGGCGCATCAGCTTGATCCGGAGTTATGGTTTTTCTTTTTACGTCTGACATCCACATAAGAAATATATCAAAAGAGGGATGAGCTACCCTTACAAGATTCCAACCCAATTCAACCATCGAATAATTTTTCAAAAAATCCTAAAAACCTCTGCTTACAATTTTTCCCCCAAAAAAAACCCAATAAAATCAAAATCAAAAATTCTCAAAAAACCCACACATCAACATTAGTCGCCACTTCAAAATTTTCAAATCTCAACCCCTTAATAAATATCCAACCAAAGAACCAAAGAACCAAAAAACTGAGCCAACCTTACAAAATCCAAGGCGTATAAAACCATTGAAAAAGATGTTGAAACGACTTACAACAATAACAAGAATAATATCCAAACAATAAAAAATAGTCGTCAAACTTGTCAAGGCTTATGCAAAATAAATCGGCAGTACCAACTATTTGACAGATGATTGACAGTTTGACAAGACAATTCAAGTTATCGGCGCTTAATCCCTAGTTTTATTCCATGAACAAGATAGGCGCGGCCTCGAGTTCCTCCTCGTTTTTCTTGCCTGAATTTCTCTCAGTCCTACCACCTTGACTGCCCGCTGTTTTATCTCCTTACAATAACGACTAGGAGCGTGTACGCGCGGTTTTATCCTCGGCTTAACGAAAGATGGTGTACTTGTCCACCAACGCTCATCAACATCATCAAGGCGCATTTTCATGCGCTCCGAAATGCTAAATCCTTCGGTAGCGAGAACAACGGCCTCCCTTAATAAATCTATTAAACGTACCGTCCTTCGGACTTTGTCCGTATGAAGTTCCATTATACGATTCAGTACACCACCTTGTAAGGTTTTTATTAATAAACGCGCGCGACAGCTCTCCGCGAGATATCGCTGTGCAAACTACTATCCGTATATTCAAATGTAGTGTATACAGCTGTTGGTTAGACTGAGAAGGAGAAAAAAAAAAAAAGTTCAAATACTTAACAGAACTCGATTATTGCTACCTGAGTAAAAATCCCTATCAGAATATTTATCCTATTCGAATAGTCTGATTTTCTTACCTTCATGACGCGTTCACAGTGCCGAGATCGCGGATCCTAAATATGTCCGATAAGCACGTATCCTGATCAGCAATACGATGAAACCACGTAGTAAAACGTCAGCGACGCGTTTCCATTGGCACAAAATGTAAATTTTCTTTCCACGCACGACATCCAGTGATAACGATAACAGCGATTAAAATCACGATAACTTCCAAGCTCCGTGCAAGTCCGAAGTACGAAATCCCGGAGAGGAAGAACTAACAAGTAGAAGTGTACTCGACGGAAGGCGGAGCTGCTCTGAGGAATGGGCGGAGCGGACGCTGAGCGTCGCCAGTGACGTTTCTCTCCGATTGGTATTTTCAGTCCCAACCCTTTACGAAAGCCGAATCCTCCTTCGGCCAATCGACGAGCATAGCCGAAGGGATCGTCGGCCTTCTTCGGGCGCACGCGTTTAAGACCCAGACTATAATTTCCCAAGCTTGGTTCAGGTTAGCAAAATTGGACAATAGATAACAGATCTCCTCTTGGTCCATACAGCATTCACTGGTATCAGCGAAAGGCGTGGAACATAGAGGACCTGATACCCACCGATAGGATGCGACCAAACGTTGTTTCACTTAGGCCCAACTTCAGCTCGCTTGTAGGTACACGTGGGGGTGTCAGGAATTGGAGCTAAGAAAAATCAAACCCAGCTACATGAATTCTCCCTACTGCAGGAGCTGAACGGATCCCCGGGTTAGGTTGGCCCTCTGAAAAAAAAGGGGTAAGCGGCGCGCGCCTGGATGGGAATGAGAAAAAAGCCTCAAGTATATTCATCACGTTATAACCCAAAGCACGTAGCTATACCCAAGCATACGCGTCCTATATACATACGTAGCTACAGATATACAATAAATAATACAAGGCTGCCTACAGCCACAGCCACAGCTTCTACCTGAACTGCCGCGGCGCGTCATTAAAATTATTTATGGGAAAATAAGAATCTCAAGCCTTTAACTCCCTTGACTCGAAATATGACCCACGTCCATCTACCTTCGGCAGCTACGTGCAGATTTTAAAGGACGACCAACTGCAGACACTCGCAGCCCCTGCAGAATTAACCATGTTACTTATGGTTACAAGTTGCGTCTCTATTTATCTAGGTACACTTTTTCACATCCGTCTTTACCCACCGATCCAACCTGAATTCCTCAAGACCGTTCACCACCTTGGAACAAGAATGACCAATGTTTTATGACCCACTCGAGTGTAGATCATCCTCAGGCCTGACTCGCACTCGCAAACTCCATGCGAAATCGCTACGTGTGCACCAGCACGAAATGTCGACCATGAATCTTCCTCTCGTGACTTGTCCAGCTCGTCCAGTCGCACTTTCATGTGAATTCTACGGCGACTCTTAAACCGAATCGAATGGCGTCCTACTCGCCAAGACGTCCTTAAGACATTCACTTAAAGACACCACCTGACTACTAAGAAAATTTTATTGTAAATCGTATCCGGTGGACCATTTTATTCCTAAAGGAATCTTCTCCTTATATATATAATATATGATATATCTGTATCTTATATATATATATACATATATGTATCTTATCTTCCTAGTCTTTAGTAGATTATAGTACAAGGTATATATATATATATATATATATATACCTGCTGGTATTCTATAGACAACCCGTGCTTATCCTCCATATGTTTCGTACAGCAATGCCAACCTATTTGTATTTACATAATCGAGAAGGAGATATTTACGCGTATCAATCATGTAATTATCACCGGAGTTAGCGGCTCGGAACCGTACCGAAACGTGGGTATCCTACCTAAGATGAAGAGGTAACCCAGTAGGGGGTGTGCGAACAAAAATAAGAAACCAAGAAAATTCCCAGCTGGGGGTCAATCCTGTAGGGATTTTTTCGTAGGCCAAACACATGGCCACGTTTTTACGGCTGACCACCTGGTCCATCACTGATTCTGTACTCGTAATCGGTTCCTTCCAGAGGTTTAGGATGCCTTGGCTATTCGAAAGTGGCGAGATTAATCGCCATAGATTTGTCATACGTGATCGTTATACGCCCACGTTTCGTCTTACCTGTATTTTGCCGTACATAACCTCACTTTTCCTCTCTCTCTCTCGCACCCCTCAAGCTCCACTCCGATTTTCTCGATTTCCTTCGATCTTCAACGCTACGTACGTAATCGATTTTCTTCACGTCGATTTTTCGCGTTTTTTCACTCACGTCAAAATACCAACCTATATCTATAGTACGCAGCACACGTTTCTTTCCTACATTAAGTTTCCCTGCTGTGTCACCCATGGCTGCTCTAGTTAGGTTAGGTTCGCTCGAGTACCTACCCCCTTAAATACTCTGCTCCCATTGTTCACTCGTGAATCCCATCTCATGTCAAGATCCTCCGGGTAAATTGTCGCTGACAAGTGTTCGCGGACCGTCGATTCGTAACAACCCTTAACAATAGCCCTTGTTTCATAAATGCCACGAGATTTATCACGATCCCGGTTTATCGTTGTTATACGATATCATCTACGTTATCTTCGATTGTATTTACCAACCGTTACGTCACATCGTCGGACGGCCATTCACGTGGCTCACCTGTGCGTAACACGTCGATTTTTTAGATAAACTCTGAAATTCGCTATAAATTTTTTTTTTTTTTTACATTTCGTCATTTACCACTCTGGGAATATTTTTTTACTTATTTACTACCCTTGTGACCATCTATACACGACCACGTGAAAAATCGTTTTAATTGTTGTACCGTTCGAAAAATCCCAATGGGTATCAATGTATCTTGGCACTGGTAATAGCCTATAGGCAGCGTCTATCTACTAACCAGTATAACATGTTGCATTGCATATATATATACAGATATACCACGTATAGATAGTCAGTTCAGTGGGTGATGGATACGCCCACTTTTGATATTTCGGTGATCAATAACGTTTTTTGATACCTCCTTGCTGAAGGAAGGTCCATTATTCACAGTCGCCAGTGAATAAATAATTTACCACGTCATACCATCGCCATCAGCCACCCGTACCTATATATACGATGAGTATGTATACCTGTAGCTTTATTCGAAATTTTTTTTTCTTTTTTTTTAAATTTTTTCACTCACTCCCTCCCCTTTTCTCTCTCTCTCTCTCTCTCTCTATATATATATATATTCTGTCCACCGACTTCCTCTGAATGGCACTGCGGATGGCTATCGACCCTTTCTGCAGGAATTTGTAGTAGTGGGTACCCAAAGCAAGAGTGTTGGTACCCGTGTTAAGGCATCTATTAACCATACACCATTTACCTGTAGCGCGAGGTGTGGTCATTATTTTGAAGCATGATTGGTAGATTTGATTCAGTAGTTCTTCGACTTCAATATATCAACCCTTCGCACCTTCCACGATAATAATTAGAGGTCGTTTGTATATATTGACTTCGTAGCTGTAGACGGGATCGGAATTTTGTTCGATAGGCATTTCTGTTCGATCATCGAATATCGATTGTATCGATCGATACGGGTGAATAAAAATAGTACGTGTACCCAGTTAGCACGAATATCGAAAGGACGTCTTAAAGACGACTTCGTGACGTCATTTGGTCCCAGAACGTCTCGTCATATTTAAGACGGTCTTTCGACAGGTGGGCAGTCGCGGGAAAATGTATTGTTCAATCGGTAGTTTTTTGGTTTGGCATTTTTTTTTTCAAAAATTTTTTTTTTTTTTTTCAAAATTTTTTTTGGTTCCGTCAATTAAACGAAACTGTACCTATAATAAGGGACATGTCGGTTTCTCAAATTTCTTTTATGAACGGAATCCCATAAAACTGGCTCCAAGGTGGCCTTGTCCCGATTCTAGATTTACGCGTATTAAAACGGAATTATAATATTAATAAGGTTCTTAATGGGCCAGCAGAGTCCGTCTTGAAGGATCCTTTCTTCGGCTAGACCTCGTTACGATTCCGACCCATTACTACCGATACGAGGCCGAACCGAGCCGTAAATATCATGGAAAATATATTTATTGTTATACGCACGCGTTATTGTCGGCGATATATTATTCCATGAAGCGACGGACGCCGCCACCCCCATAGAAACGACGAAACGGGTTGGAGGAAGACAAAGTAAATAAAAAAGAGAGCGACTAAAAGTCGATGAAAACCTTCGTAATGATATATACTGCGATTTCGAATATGGAAGGTATATATAGATATATTTCTATGTGACATGTCATTATAGGGTTACCGCTATTGTTATTATTATCGGGATACCATTTAGGCCAATAATCATTCGCCTGCCGATAATTGGAATTTTAACGCGGCTATTAAAATATGTTAAACAGCTACTTATAATACGGTGCTTCTCGTCGTCGATACGCTAACCGCGATATTTTATATTTAACGTGAAATCGTAACTCCTCGGTTGCGTCGATTTTACGCGTCCCTTTTTCTTTTTACGTTATAATTTATAGACATTCCCAGCGCTCCGAATCTACCGTATATCAACTTTCATATATCAGCCCACATAGGTCTCGTACGGTGACCATAATAATTTCATCGATACGCACATATGCTAGTTAATAAAATTCGTACAAGTCGCGTATGAATAATTGAGAAAAAAAAAATCATATTTTTTTTTCTTTTTTTTTTTTTTCAAAAAAATTTATTTATACCACACAATATTTTTGGATGACACGCACGTCGCGTGACTCAAGAATTTTGTTACCGCGGCTGAGCCAACGTGTGAAAACCAGAAAGGGTTGGGGGTGGGGGCGGAAAAGTACGAGGTAAAAAAAGGGAGTCGTGAGACAAAAAAGGAGTAAAACCAAAATGGAGAACTGTACCAGGGACAAAGGATTAGTCACCGTGTTCTGTCTGGCTGGAAGGTTTGTTTGTGCACTGTACAAAATTCTGTGCCCCCGAGGGATTAACGACTCTGTGTACTTTTTGTGAAAATGAAACTCACGTGCAGGTGTGGTCGTCGTATGTCTATATATGCTGGGGCGAAGAACGTGTCTACGTCGCGACGTCAAAAGGATGCGAGGGTCTGTGCTGTTATCCTTTGAAAGGGGGTGACTTTTTAATTGGGTACTTTTGTCAGGTCGGAAACGTCATCCTGGCGATGACTAGGTGGTGCATGAAGAAATGTCAAAAAAAAATTTTTTTTTTTTTATTTCAATGATACTTTCACTATTTGGCTATCTCGAACTGTCAGAATGATCGTGTGAAATTGATTTTGAAAAAATAATTAATATTTTTATTTTTTCGAAAAAATTCCTCGTCCGACTTAGCGCAAGGAACACTGCAATTATCATTAGCTCGTAATAAGTGTTTATGCGTCGTAACGGTATGGTGTTGGTGAATGTGACGTAAACCCACACAGAAGTCACTAGGCCCGTCGTTATAATGTATAGTGTATTTCACGGTGAGGCATTTACGAGCAAAAACTATGGACGCCATTATAGATACTGCCACTTTTATTGCGCTAAGATCGTTTGCATAGTTGATTACGGTATGACGTTCTATGAGGACACGAGAGGCGTGTAGAAGTTCGCCAAATCCTTAGTAAGCCCATAAAAGGGGATGAACGCTGTGTGGAGCGTAAGAAAAAGATAAAAAAAAAAGAAATGGAAAATTTTGAAAAAAAGATAGAAAAACGATGACGGTAGAAAAGGGTGGGATTTTTCGGAAATGCCAAAGGGGCAAGAAGGTAGGGGGCGGCCATTGGTAAATTGGAGAAGCCAAAGGGGATGAAGACTCAGGAGGGTTGGAGAAGCAGCAAAGGACTGACAAACGGCAATCACAGGGCCAAGTGCTAACCCAATCAAGCAACCCTCTTTATCTCCACCTTCTCCGTACCACCTCAGTCCCCCCGCCCTTCAACCCCCCCGAGGAAGTATCCACCCTCGTGAAATATTTTTTTTTTTTTTTTTCTAGCAGCGTGGTGCTTTGCTTCGCAAATTCCCAGCCGGAGGATACAGGTCGGGAATTGTTGGCAAAGAGGTAAAAATAAAATATCGTACAAAACGAGTGTGGGTGGATACGCTGGATTCTACGTAGAAATTCATCTCGCGCGAGCACGGGGTAAGAATATCGAGACCGTAGGTTCTTCTTTCATAGTTCATATATCAACCGCTTAGGCAAGGCGGCGACACATAAATACCCGCGGTGTATAAAAGCCCGCGCAGGCTTCCCGGGGCAGTAGATAAAATATATGAACTCCGAGGAAGGGCCGCGTGGGTTTCATGATTTTGGGGACACTTCTTTTTCTTCTCCCTTACTCTCTTTATCGCTCTCATGCCCTTTCCTCTTTACACTCGGATCCTTTTCGCTCCTCTATTCACCACTTCAGTCCTCTCTCGCTCGTCCTAGTCTAACCCGAGTGACTTATAGTAGGCGGCGTGCTTCAAGGCGACTCGCCAAGATCCACATATGGGATTAGCTGGACCTGTAATAAGCAACCATATGTGTGCATATATGTATATATATATATATATATATATATATACACGTATACTATATATATTCTCTAGTTACTATATACGAATTAAATAATTTTCTATATATTGGCTAGTGATTTATTAAAATTTTTCTAAGTAACTAGGGATTTCCACACGTATCAGTTATTTAATGTCGACTACAAGCAAAATGATATATTAACCCGTGATAACTCGTGGACATAGTACGTGACATAAGAGTTCCTAGCGTTGATCAATGCACCGATATACGTTGGTGCTCATTTCGGGAAAATTTTCATGTAAACAAGATTAAGCTTCAAGAAGGGCTGAATGTATATAGATATAACCTTTAATACTTCCTAGCGACCACTTACGGTACATATGTGTATATCTGCTCCCTATTCCAGGAGGGGATGCTAATGATGCCTTATGTCCATTTTCATTTAACGTTTGTTGTACATATGTACACGTGTACCAGAATGACGCTTCCGGGATAATCCAATAATTCGCATTGCCACGGGCTGTTTTGGTGTAATGAGAAAATTTGGAAAAATTATCCGACAAACAAAATATCCCTAGGGAACTCATTTGTGGAAATTTTACATTTCCCCAGATTCCCCAATATGTATCAGGAACGAGACTTTACATACGATGCTATACACATACCGGGACTGTATAGTCGACTCGTACAACGTTCTCGTACCGTTAACGTGTTAATTTATTAAATTTTATTTTCCACCCATCAAATACGTCGATTAATAGTTACCGTAGATAATAGATAATAGATAAAACATAGATAATAGATAATAGATATAAATTTGACAGTTAAATTCGAAAAATAACTTTAAAGATATGCAGCGCTCGTTACGTAGAGGGCAGGTCGATCGCCTAGCCCGAAGCAGCAATTAAAACCGTTTGTCGTTTCATCTTCAGATATAAATTCATAAGGGATGATATTCGAACATGTAGAGCTTGGAGGATAGTCTGGCTCGAAGGGCTGATATAAGTCGCAAAGGGCGTGATTTACATAGCCATATAGCGATGCACTGAGGTATCACTATAAATATGCCGACGGTGGTTTAATATGCGGTAGCCCTTTAATTTATAACAACTTATTAAATAAAGCCCTTCGGCTATTTGAGGTTAACCAGTCTTGGCCAGTCCGACCTTTATTTTTACCCCTACTCGTTCGAAATCATTTTTATCACCCACCGCATATAACTATATCTGTATATAGCATTATAACTTATATATATATTTTCGCCCAGTGGTTCTTAAACTTTACTATTTATTTCCGGTTCAAAGACTCTTCCGTCACATATCACGCGATTCCTAGATGAAACGACGTGTAACGTGAGAAAAAGTCAGGGCATCATTTTCGACTAGGGAATTAATCGGAATGAATCCAGTGGTGCCTGCGGCTATAGGAAACTATTTAATCCCCTAGATATCCTTTATACAGACACGTGGCTACATCCTTTAATAGATTCACTCGTATGGCAACGCATACGCGCCCTCGAGATTCCTAACCTAACACGACCCTCCATGATTTCTATTGTATAAGACACACACACACGCATTTATATAATTTGAGAAAAATTAGTTTTTTTTTTTAATTTTCAAAATACCTAATTACACAGATTTCTCAGCGTAGGCTTGTTTTAGGTGACTATGGGTATCATTTGACAAATTTCTCAACCCTATAAAACACGTAGGGTATACGTTGACTAATTTCTAAGCACGCCCTCTATACTTGACTACACTAAAGTTCCAGCGGTATAACTTGTTCCGGATAACTATAGGAATTACTCGATAGATTCCTTACCCCATAGAACACGTAGGGTGTGTTACGTAATTGATTTAGGGGTACGTGAATACATACGTGTTGCCGCTCCTTTTGTGCGTGATCTTCGCGCTGAACTGCCGTATCTCTTAGTACGGAGCTCATATGGACACATACGTGTTGTGTTTCTCGAGGATGTGATCTGGTTTCGCGATTTCTGTGAATTAGCACCCCTGACTATATCTTCTCTATTTGTACCTATGCGTTTGTTTATTCACCTTGGATTTACCTTCTCGCAAGGGTGACTTTGTGTACCTTGACGCATGTCGATGCGACAAGCGAGACACGTGTCGACGCGGAATATACTTAGGCACTTATGTAACGCTAAACACGTGTCGTGCAATACACTAGGGGTGAACTTAGGGGTAGCTGGAGGAATTGACACACGCCCACACAGGGAGATGATAACTGTTGCAGGGTCAGTCCCACATCGCCTGGAAATCCCTATGTCGATCTAACAACCCCTTAGCCGTAACCATCCCCTGTACTCCTATGTAGGGGTTGCACAATCGTGGCCTGATTGATAATTTATACGGTGCGTGCAGGTTATTTGATTATCTGTCCCTAGTACGGTATCCTGTCATGGCTCTTTTCTTTCTTTCCTTATATTGAATCTTTTTTTTTTTACCCCTCTGTATTTTGGGTCTAACAGGTTCGCCGGAAGTTTCTCATTTGCCGACTAGCTATACCTATACTTCCTTGTAGCTATTCGAGTGTATAGGAAGCATTGGTGGGGATATGATTTTTGAGATTTTTTATAAAATCATATTTTGCTGTGTATACCTATTATTTATTACAGATCATTTTTAGGGGTTGGATTGAATATTTTTTATTATTCTTAGATTATTTTTGAATTTTTTTTCACTATTGGTAGAGATTATTTTTTTATTTTTTATTCACTTTTCGTACTCCGCTTTTTATGTGGGCTGCTGCAATAAGCACTGTACCAGTGTGGGGTTGGTTACTGCAGTGAACTAGGGGGGTGGCAGAGGTTGACATGCGGGTGAAATCTATGGCGGAAGAGCACAGGGGTTGCGCAACGGTGATGACATAATTGGTATCATTCGAGGTCTTCTTTTGAGGTGACCCATTCGGCACCCCTGCTATGTTCTATGAACTCACCCTCCTTGCGCGTACACGTGCGTAAACGCATTGCCGAATTTTTGTCGAATAAATAAACGAATTTTAGACAAAACAAAAAGTCTATGTTCGGTATTATTTTGTTTATGAAAAATTTTGAAAATAATAGAAAAAATGTTTTTTTTTCTGATAAAATCAAAATAATTATTAAGCCCCATCTTAGGGGTTTAAAGAAAAATTTGATAATGTCGGATTTTCAAATTTCTTTGACTATCACTTGAAAATATGTTGCTTAGAGAAACCAAAACGTTTCGGTTGAATTTCTTGGACTCCAATCGTGGGCTGAATCGTACATTGAATAGTCTTCTAATATTTCCTCAGATGTCTTGGCTGACAGAAATTCTTCAGGCGATTGGAGGACGTTTTCGATTACGGTCATTCCTATGTCCAGGATCTCTTCGGAAGTATCACGGGGACGTTTTTTGTAATCATCCAAACCATGATTCACGTATATTCGCTTTCTCTCATCCCTGGCGGCTTTCGCCATTTGTATAACTTTCATGCCGACTGCTCTACCTTTTAAAAAAGCTTCCTCGTATTCGGGATTCCATAGTGTTGATTTCGCTTGATCCTTGGATGTGTGTTCATTTTTTATTTTTAATTCATGGCTATCCTTGTGGACTTTATTGAGGGTGTTGTACGTTGGGATTTTGGATTTTGAAGTAAAGCTAAAGGATTCTATGGTATCGCGATCCATTATAGGGACAACGTCGAATTGAATATTGATTGCTTTGTCTTGGTTGTGAATTTTGGTTTTTGCATCGATTTTGGTGGATTTTGTTTTTGCTAAATTTTCAATGCTTTCTGGTATTTCTGCATTCTTTTCGACGGACGCTTCCGGTTTGGTGTTTTCGCGTGGTACGGATGCTGGTATTTTGGATTTTTTGGAATTTTCCAGGACCATTGTTTTCCCTTGAGGAATTTTAATGGGAATTTTTTTTTCTTCGTGCTTTTTTGAAAAATTTGACTCTACCGAGGTAATTTCGATTTTTTTTTCTTTGGTCCAGTCGATCCTTTCGATCGAAGTGTCAACTTCACGAGTCGAGGAATCTAACGACCGTGATTTCAAATTTGAGTATTTCTTAGAGGAATCTTTCTGGGTTTTCTCAGTTTTGATTTTTGCACCCATGGGCGATTTTGCCTTTTGAGTAATTTTTTCCGTTTTTGGTGAAAATTGTGCTTTAGTTCTCCGATCTTGCTGTATCCTTTCCAACGTCGTTTTTTGATTAGAATTAAATTCTTTTTTTTTGTCCAAAATTTTTGTCTTTATCGGTCGAGGAATTTCGGACACTTTTCTTCGTAATGCCGAAACAGACTTTCCATTGGTTGATTTTAAGGACACGGAATTCCCATTGCCCTGGCACTTTTCCCAGGAGAAAAAGGATTTTGTCACCGAATTCTGATCTCGAGAAACGGGATGAATATCTGAGAATCTAATTGGCGATTGTCCTCGTGATATTTTCGTAACGTCCTTCGTCCTTAAATTTATGGGCAAAGTTTCAATTTTCAAGTTAATAGGAGACTCGCCTCTTTCTACCAGCAGGCGATTTCCATGCGTCGGCTCGAGGTCCTTTCTTTCATAAGGATAAGTTTCCCAGTCGCATCTTGGATATTTACATTTTGGTTCAAGAATGTCCTTCGTCCTAGTTCTACGTGCACGAATTTCCTCGACAGTTAAATCGCCACTGTCCTTAGTGCTAATTTCACTTTTGGATTTTTTCAAATTACCTTTACTGTCAAAATCCACGTGATTAATCATTAAATCTGACTGCTTCGACACAGCCGAATCCTTTGTCGTGGTCGTAATATAGTTTTTGGAATGTCTGTCGAAGAATTTTGTAGAATTTCGAGAAATTGTTGAATTTTTAGAAATTCTTGAGGCACTGGACAGTCTTGACTTAACGGAAATGTCAGATGCGTTTGAATGTTTTGACAAATTTGACAAGCTGTCCGCGCACGTGGCCATGCCCTTATATATTTTTTTATTATAAGAGAATGACAGATCTGAATTCTCTTCCACGTTGATAAATTCTTCAGCTTTATCAAATCGCATATTCTCTGGTTTTCCTAAATCTTTTCTATTTAATTTTTCTCTTTTAATTAATGGAATACGGTATTCATTTTTGATCCAATTTTCTTTCGTTTCTGAAATTCCGTTACTTTTAAAATCATCGAATCCACGTGTTGACTTTCGATTTGTATTTCCAAATTTTTTATACGGGCTCTCAGATTTTTCTTTTGCTCCAATCGACAAATCCTTAAATCTTCCTTCTATGTTTTTTGACTTTTCGCTGATTTGTGTGTCCGAAACGATTTCAAAATCCTCGTAATTGACCTTAAAAAAAAAGATAAGGATAAAACAACATATATTATAGATAAAGGATAATTTTATTCATTTTTACTCACGTTCATGGACATTTCTTCATTTCTAATTAAATCCTCTTTGACTCCGTTTTTATCTTTCCTCGAATAGTCGCCAATTCTTTCCAAATTTCTCAACTTATTTTCCCCACGATTTTCTCTTTTTATGAAATTACTGGTATTTAATGTGTCAGCCATCTTCTGCCACGAGGTTCTCGGCGTCCTGGCATCGCAACCAACGTCAGAAATTTCAATAATTTTTCCTACTTCATTAAATTCGTCAGGCATCATATCGTGAGTGTCGTCCATAAAGAAAAACAAGGGATTTTCTCTAAATCCATTCATTTTGTATTTTTGCAACAAATTTTCAAAAGCTAGTCAAGCAAAAAAGTCAGTTAAAGTTACACATATAATTCATTCGTACAGTAGAATATCCCACAGTTTCACTGAAAGTGTCAAAAATATATAACTGCTTTGTAATATACTTGAGGTTATAGGTTATGTCCGCACTTTATTCCGTGAAACAGTCGTAAATGAGTAATCGAAAGAATATGCGATTTTCCTTAAATCAACGAGGGCTGTTAGATAAACTAGAAATTTTATTATGATAGATGAGTATTTATTATGATTAGATATGACGTAATGTTACGAGAAATTCCATGACAGCTTTGACGATAGCCTCTTGTTCCTACATTATGACAGGTGTCAATGCGATACAAAGTTAAATGTACTCGACACCAAGTCAAATCGAAATTTCTTCTTTTTTTTTTATGAAGAAGACACGAATATGTTCACTGGCTAAGTTTCTATCGAAGTTAAGTGAATTGAGTTCAGAGGTGGAATACGTGTACTGCATGTTTATAGATTAATAAATTGTAAGTTAATAAGCTACAGGTATACATACAATGTATTTTAACTGTCGTTCTTCTCCAATGGAAACATAGTAACTGATCTTACCAAATGTCCACAATGGAAATTTCAATGGTAAACGTATACTAGGTGAAGTTTTTAAAACGTGCGATAGATAGCAGCACATGATGGTGTCATCTTGTTAACATTTAAACTCTAGGATTTATTTGCCAAAAAGATATATATTATTTAAGTAACATTATGTGATATTATTATATTCGAAGAAATAAACTTTTCAGTAACGTCATGTATTTATATGTGTAATATTATAGACACTATATACGTGTAAAGAAAATCTGTAAAATAAATTTGTACTACTTACTGCATTTTTTTTAATACAGTTAGACTGCGTATCTAGTAATACATAAAATTAGTGCGCAATCAAGATTTTGATAAAAATCACCGAATTGAGAGACAAAATAATAAATACAATTTTACTCGGAGCAATCGTGTTTGTCGTATCAATTTTATAAAAGTCCCTATAAACCTCGTAAAAAAGAAAATGAACAAATACGAACCTCTAAGGATCTTCGAAGATATAAATCTCCACATATTTCTTACATGTATCATTACTTATAATTGTAATGTTCGACATCTTTTAATTCGGTACTAGATGCGTAATTCTTAAAAGTAGCTGTGCCGCTCTGCGTCTAGTAAGTAAGTGGCAAATGATCCGGCCGGATTTCTCGTTCCATACACATAATATTAGTTTACAACGGTCAATATGCGTCGTTCGATTTTGTTCAAATAAATTTTAATAATTCATTTATGTTAAAGGACTTATCCAACTCACAGTGTTTGTGATAATACAGTGAATCACATGACGGAATCGTAGAATATGACACAATATCTTATTGCTGTCAACACGCTTTGAAAGATCTTTTCCTTTCTTCCTAGGAAAGTGCTCTGCAGCATTGTGCACTTTTATTAGTAGGTCTAAAAAGGCGTTCCGAATTTTTCGGAAATATCGTGAAAAATGGAAGACATAGAACAACACCTTTGCGATTTTCTGAATAGAGTCCGAGCGTTCTCAGATGACGGTGTGTAATTTAACCTCCAAGTACATTTTTGACAGCTTACATAATTCTATTTTCCTTTTTCTTTTTTTAATGAGATGTTTCTACGTGTACAGGATTACTTGACCCCTCTAGTGAGGAGGGCTCGTTGTCAACTACAGAGGATGGTGTACCGATACGAAAACTTTTCATTGGCAACTTGGCGCAGAGGGTAAGTTTCTTTTCGTTTGAAAAATTGCATTGCATTCATACAATAAGCCTTTGAGAATACACACTAATCATTAAGGGATTGACTTTATTTAAGACTAAATTTATACTTTATATGATTTTATTGTAGTAGTATTATTTTCTAGACGACACATAAGGATTTGGATAATCTCTTTTCTAAATTTGGAAAAGTCGACAGCTGCTATTTAAAGAGGAATGCTGGCAAAAGCAATTATGCTTTCATCACATTTAGTAACGTCGAAGATGCCTTAAAGTAAGTTTTAAAAATATTTTATATTTTTTTATCTCGGAGTGTCCTATACAGTATGAATAATCTGTAAAATTGTAATTCTACTTTCGCCATAATCATAATGACTAACAAACTTACAGAGCTAGGGAAGAAGGAAGAAGAAAAGAAATTCACTTGCATAATAGGGACCTAAGAGTGATGCCAGCAGATTCTTGGCATCAACCAGATAGTATTGAAAATCAAAGAAAACTTGCTGCTATTAAGGAGAAAACAGACAAAAATTCAGAAATTGAGGAACAGTTGTTTCAGGATTACACAGCAGATGACAATGCTCTTATAAATAGATTAAACGATGACTGCCTAATACATGTCTTCCTGTACCTCCCAATCGCCGACAGAGTAAAAATTGAAAGAGGTATTATTTCTCATTTTTATAACTACACAATGAATGATACATGTAATGTATTTGATTTTACATTATCGTGCTATCTTATTTACTTATTAATTGATAAAATCTCAATCTGTGATTCTGATAAGACTTCGAGATATATTACTCTGTATAGAATATGTTTAGGACAATTTAAGACTATGCATAAACGTCCAATCTAAAAGACATTCTATTACGTAAGGTATCTAAAGCTTTTTTTTTTCATTATTAACACTATAAATATTAATGTCTTCTGCACAGTATGCAAACGTTGGCGAGCAGTGAGTCAAGAGTCTTGGCGTGCTGTGAAGCGGCTAGATTTGTCACAGTCAGCTTGGGGATTATCTCCAAGCAAAAAGCAGCGCAATATTGACACACCTATTCTAAGGAAAGTGTTACTCCGTTGTGGTCGTTTTCTTAATCACATTGATTTCTCTCAAATGCCACATCAATTGCGCCAGAGCACACTGACCATCGTCGGAAAATTCTGTCCAAATTTGCAAACAATCGATGTGACGGCATTAAATGTCTCAGCCTCAGGAATAGACTCACTCACAAATAGCTGTGAAAATATAACAGAACTCAGTTTGGGATCATGCACCAGCTACTGCGATAACGATTTGCAAAAGCTTTTTGCAGTGAATAGGAAACTCAGATATTTTAGAATTCGTCAGAATAATCACATGACTGGGAAATGTCTTCTACATCTGCCTTCGGATGCCATCGAAGAGATATCTTTGGAACAATGTAATGCCATGTTACCATGTCACTTTTCCAATGTAAGTTTTTCTCATATTTATGTAATTATTAAAGTTATATAGTGTGCTTTCGAATTAAGAATTAGAAAGAGAGATACATCAATTTTTTACAATGTAAGACTTTATTCTTGTTGAAAACTTTACGAATGATTTAGCTTTGAGCCAAGCTCTGTCAAACTATTACTTTGAACTGAAAAGCTAACTATGGCTACCATGCTAACATTATTATTGTTTACAGGCTATCGAGAAATTTGAGAAACTTACCCATCTCTCTCTTGCGGCCTGTATTGGTATAAACGACAACGTGATGCAAGCTATCTCCGTACGAGCAAACAGTCTTAAATCATTACAATTATCTAATTATTTCCCAATAATGTCGAAATGCTCTATGCTGGAGGTGGCCAAGTTAATTAATTTAGAGGTACTCAACGTCGCAGAAAATCCTGCAGTCACAGACGAATTTCTAAACGCAGTGGCAGTCCGATGCCTTCAACTTAAAATGATAGACATAACAGGTAAACTATTTACAACGAGCCGTCAAATCATAAAGCAATTTTAACAATTTAATGTATTACAATACAGGCTGCAATACAGTAACTAACAAAGGAATGTCGGGAATTGCCACGTTACCAAAACTCGAACACTTAGTAATGAGCTACTTGGGCGAAGTGAACGACGATCCTTTTGTGGAAATGCAATATCTACGAACACTCGAATGCAGAGGTTGCCCCATGATCGGCGACACCGGTATCGCAACCCTTATACAAATATCACAGAATCTGGAACAACTGGATCTGTCCGGTTGCGATTTAATAACCAATAGGACCCTGGAAGTAGCACAAAAAGCCACACGAATTCGCACCAATAGCAAAATCCTCAAAATGATTGTGGGTGGTACAAGAGTCATCGTAAGCGAACTGAAAGAAGTTTCGCCATTCCTTCAAATAGTCAACGTTGATCTTTCATTAATGCACATGAGACCAGATTTCGATCACGATGTATTCTTCCCATCCGAGGACGAGGACGAAGATGAGGATTACGAATGGGAATTAGACCAGTCATCAATAAGCAGCGACGATAATTCCTACGAGTATGGTATCAATTGGTGCATATAACGGCTGTAGATATCAAAACACATTTTGCAAATTTTATTTCAAACATGTACATAAGGTATTCGCACTATTCTTATAAGCAGCCTTATATTATAAAGATAATATGAAAAACGGATAAGGACAAACATCTGAGGATTGCGAAAAGAAAAGGAAAGATTTCCTGCAGAATTGCTTGTCTTTATATTTTTTTTTCTTATGGTCTGTATTCTATGAGCAGTTTTATAAAAATAGCTTGAACACCCTATATCACATATGACCATGGGTATGTAACTTATTGCGCATAGTACATTTGCGTAGTGAATATTAAACCAATTCGTGTATTCAGTTATTACCGCAGTACGGTGTGCGTTTATAAATGGTCGACAGAGGAATGTTTGTAAGATTGTATTATAATTCAACTATTTCCTGCTAGTCGATAAGACCTTTTTCTATGGCGATGTATGTTAAGTCTAAGTAGCGTAGTTTGCCTCTCAAATAAAGTGCGTTACTAGTGTTCACATTTTAACGGCTATTTCTTTAGCACAAACGAAATAGGACTAACGAAATTATAGATTGCCAATTTGACTGCCTTGTCAGTCGAGCAAGCATCAATCAAAGCGAAGGATACTTTGGAAATATTTTGTATTGAGGTACATTTGACTGGAACTTTAATGGAAATGTTAAGTCTAAGATATATTGAAAAGTAGGTATGCTTTGCAGTGGGTTTCAAAATGTGAATATACAAATTAATTGTTAATCATTTTTTTTCTGTGCTTTTTCAGCTGTTTTTTATGTTTCGCACTGTTGTGTATTTTTATGTTTGTTATATTATCCAGTGGAGCGTACTGAACAAGTAATGAAAGTTGGATGCCAGAAGTAGACTGCTAGGAGTAACATTGGAGGAAAACGTTGGTGTAATGAAAGTCAAAATTAGTAAAGAACAAAACTTTTCCTATAATTATTTCAATTTTTAATCAAATGAAACTGTAACTTTTAGTAATTGGAAATTGGAAGTATAATTATAAAAGATGAAGCACAAAGACAAGTTCAGTACCTAGTCCAATTCTAAATTAGCTAGTTTCTCCCTTTCCAATTGTCTTCCATGTTGTAACGATGTATCAGATTGTGTGTTACGCAATGCTACGTTAATTTCTTTTTTCATTACTTTTCGGCTCCCCAATATGCAATGAAGGTTGAAGGAATTAAAGAAAAAGGATGTTCCTAACTCAGAGTTTGATCCTTGACCTTCTTGCAAACAGAACGACCAACATACTTTTCAATTATATATCTGTTCCTTTACTAATATTCGCCTTCACTTCATTGACTTGTTTCTTAATTGTTTAAATATTCACACATATTTCGAAGAAGTGATCATTCTGAAGTGCGTTGGAATATCCAGATAATACTGCCGCGGATAGTTAATAAGTTCGTTTATGCGATATGAATGTTAATAAATTACAGTTTTGTAATAAAATGAACATTTCATGAAAAATGTCAGCCCAATGGCAATCGAGGGAAACAAAGTTGCGAGAAGCATCGAAGATATAACATAAGTCAGTTCAGAAATAAAATAGCTGTGAACAAGTGTCAAATACGAAATCTTTCGCGTGTTGTAAACGACTTTATCTTAAATTTGTATTTCAATATATATGGAGCCAAGTAACAAGAACAGAGCATTTCTCTCCACCAAATATTGACACGAGTTTTGAATAGACTAGAGTTACGTTCGTATTAGCGAACTATTTTACTGATTTCGTAGGCCTTGCATATATTTATGCCAATATATTGTATTGGATTTCTATAAATATTCCATACGCCGTGTTGTAATAAATATTTCTACTACGTATAGTCCCAGCAAACACAATATTACATGTGACGCACACGTTAGTTACAATGTCACCCTTCTTTTATATAACGTCAACTGATACATTGACGTTACATAAACGAGATATTTATAAGAGATGTAATAATCAAAGAAATTAAGGCGTATGCGTTTATGTCAGTAAAATTTTTAACGATTATACAGCTGAACGTTAACAATAAATATGTTCATATTATTAGAAGAATTAGTGTTTGAGGTTTTCATGCATGCATGTTACATATAATTATAAAAGTTAACTTCACAGTTTCTTCAAACTAGCCCTGGTGTTAGAAATATCAAGGATATTTGATTTCTCACTGGCCACATTTTACAACTTTTACGAGTATGAATGATAAAGGCACCTTAATTGTAATGCGAAATTATGTTTTTGTGTACTAGATGGAGCGACGCATATTTTTTCAAATATTTTACAGCTGCCTTTTTTATTTATTAAGATTTATTTGACTTATAAATTAAATGTAAAGGGAAGTGGATTTTAATAGCATTTTGCCATAAGTAAGTAATTTACAATAACCTTTGTTTTCAATCTTTTTGAGAAATGAGTCAAGTTTAAAACCTCTTTCTATCAGTGTCTCTGTAATGGTCTAAATTTCGGTTATCATTTCGAAAAGTTGATTTTACTTGCATATATCATGGAAGCATCGTGATAATAGCGAATATAGTTAGCTGTTAATAATGTCAATTCAATAAACATTATTGATTATTGAGTTAGTTGGTAACAATTTTGTTACATTTCCTTTTAATCAAATTTAGAATATTTGTTTGTTTTCCAAGAGAATTTAATTTCTTCCTATTGGATATATTAATTCAAAATTGTTTTATTTTAATATTTATTTTTGTTGTATTACTTTCTGTAGAAGAAATAGGGATTTTTACGTGCAATTTCTTTGTATTTCCAGTTTTGTTAATTGAGTTACCGGAGACATAATTATTTTGTACTTGTTTACTTTTTCTATCAGTTTTATCCTTTTTAATATTACTAGTTATTTTTGGATCAGCATTTGACATATCTTTGAATCTTTCAATTTTTGTTTTATTAAAAACCTTTAACTTTTCAGGATTTGAATTATTCTGGTTTTTTACTGTACATCTTGCACTTAATGTTTTTTCTTGTTTGATAGATTCACTTCTGAGTTCTTGAAGAGATTTATTTGCTTGTAAGGATGGACGTAATTTTGCAAATGGAAGTGTAGTTTGTACAGAACCAATGAAATTTGCTTCACGCAAAGTCTGAAATTCTTTTATGTTGCAGCATGAAACTTTGTTTGTTTGGTTTTGAAAATTATGGTTCTTTGTATCACTTTGTTTACTGTGACTGTTATTGATTACTTTATAAATACTCATTGTTTTTATCGGTTTTAAAGTTTGCGAAGCTGCCCTATTTGGTTTTGCAAATGTTTCCTGAGATTTTCTGAATTGTTTCTTTACTCCGTTTACTGAATCAGTCTGAAAGACAAGATTATTAATTAATTCTGAGCATGAGAGATGACTGAATAATGATCTTAATAAATTCTTCTATACTATTCCATGTTTAATCTTTAAACGTGTTTGATGATCTTTCATAAGATTCCTCCACCCATTTACCACAGTACAGTTATTTTTGTGTTGAAAAATATTACTGTTTAGGTATCTCTTACACAGAATTTTCCAGAGCTCATTGTCATTAAAAATCTGTGGAAAGTAAAAGAATGCAATTTAACTCAAATTATATAGTTAAACAAACAGAACAAACCTGATTCGCAATATGAGATAATGAAGAGAGCTTGACAATATCCTGAATATCTAAATACTCCGATATCTTATTAATAAGATTTTTAGGCAATGCAAGTAGTATTTCACACGTTCCTGAGGTTAGACTCTTAATGTGCAGCAGTAAAGGTTTCCCTTATTAAAAAGAAACACATTTCATACTAAGTACATACGACTACAATAGTACAATAGTACTTAGCACAATACCGAACACTTGACAAATTTGGTCTTGGAATAGCTTGTCTTCCGCAAACTCAAAAAACTTGGTCACATGAATAGCAGGGGTTGTGTGTGGTCCATGAGAGACTTTCCATAAAAACAATACAACCTATGCAGACAGTAATAAATGTACTGATTTTGTCTGTTAAAGTACATAAAACTACCGATAAAAACCTCATCGTGTAATACTTTAATTCCATAATAGTCTCTGCTGGGAGAAGGCGCAACCGAATATTTCTCAAAGTAAACGACTTTAGCATTCATACTTTTTACACACGAAAATAGTTCTGTTTCACACGCATGAAGTCATCAAGATCATATAGTCATCTCTTTGGCTCAGCAAACATCGGTTGCCTGTGGCGATCATCAGAAAACTTCAGAGGATAAAAACTAAGAGGAACAATCGATGTACAGTGCGGAAGAATAACTACTAGTGAGTTTCACAATTTTATTATAATAATTCGATATGACGAGATGAACATAAATATAGAAATGTCGAAGTAAAAATGGAAAGTCGAATGGCATTATATAGTTGTATCAATATACAAGGAAGGCTACACAGTAATATCACAATGCATGATTCGATAGGTTCGTAAAAATCTAGAGTAGACGTCGTTTACTCCGGAGACAAGATAGCTCAGAGTCACAAAAGTTGACCAGTTGAAAAAGACGAAAAATTTAAGTTACAAGATCATAGTAGAAACAGTATAGCCAACATGTGGCTATTATTATTATAGCACTGATAGCAATAACAGCAACAATAGCAGTGATAGTAGTGATAGTAGTAATAGTAGCTGTAATAGCAATAGTAGAAATAGTAACAGTACAATAATGGTGATAGTGATAGTAATGACACTAGCAGTAATGATAATAATAACAATAATAAACGTAATAACAGTAGCAATACTATATTTATATCTCTTATAAATACTTGATTGCATGACTGATATGACGTTCCTAATTTTATAATCACTGACTCGCGATGACGTTTTATAAAAAAAAAAAGTCGCATGAAAATAAATTACTATGTGCTAGCGTATTGAAAGTCTTATGCTCGATGGAATAAACTTAGAAAATATACAAATTGGGATTTCGTTTTGTTCCGCGAGGAACGACAAAAGTTTGCCTTACGAGACGTCTCGTTGTACGATAAAACGTGTGTAATTCGTTCGCACAGGTAATCACGCGGATTGCCATAAGGGTCAAAGTTCAACGGACAAAAGACAAAACGCAGAATGGAGTCACAAGCAGCATGGCCTATTCACATTTTGAACAGGTAGAAAATGTTTTTTAAAAAATCTTCATAGGTCGGCCTAAATCGGATTCTGGAAGAACGGATTTGCTCGCAGCGTTTGGTGTGGACGTGAAGACGACCTACCGATTAAATAAAAATCTCCTGATATGTAATGGTCGAGTCATAAAAATTCTTGCCGACAGCGCGGGTTGTTCGCACGACGAGGATATGACTCACTGTCAGGATGGTCGTCATCTTGCATCGGTAAGGCATCGATAAGGAAGCAATATCAACTAGCGTCGCAATGGTGGCACAACGCGTGGAATTATTTCGGGAAGGTGAAACTGGATTTTGTGACAAAAATGGAATATAGTCTGAGCGACCTCATCGTCGAGAGCAGCCGAGACTCATCAATTTTATGACCGCTGGATTACAGGAACGGGATTCTCGACGATTGTCCGATCGTCACTGCAGATACTCGCGGAGGTCGTTGTGTCCTCTGAAGGAGCCGGTGCTACAGTCAGTTGGCGTTGCTCCATATGGTCCAGCGTTTTCTCTATAGCTCTCAGCCTCTTCTCCAGACTAGTGGTACCCAGGATGCCAACTTGGAGCTGGGGTCCCAGAGGCAGTATCGCTAGGATCCACCAGGTCCAGGATGGGCCATCCGGAAGCCGGGTCCAATCCTCTTCGGTGTCTGGCATGGAGCCGAATACACGTTGTATCTCTGACTGCTGGGAACTGGGTACAGTGTCCCACCATCTTCTGCCTTTCGTCCTCACCTGTGACATTGAATGATACATTGTAACGTCGAGATAGAAAACATCAAACTTATCAAGATTGATGACCTTTCGCCATCCTAGAACATATCAGTCCTTCTGATGTACCTTATCATGAAGCTCTAGAAGATTGAGTAATTGCTCAGGTTGCACAGGCGTGTCCCTCAAGAACTCCACCTGCGCCGTGTCATATCCGTCCCGTTCGTCTCCAGATAAAACCCTGAATCTCCTTCCACCGACTGTACTCAGGATGCTGCATCCATCCTTGAGTAAGACTCTATCTTTGATTTCCAACATGGTGCCATATTCTGCATACCTGAATAACAATGATACCAGTTTATTCAACCAACCCTGAAGCGATCAATCAGATAAATTGAGTCTACACTACAGCCTCAATGCTTTAAGCAATCTGCATAGTGATCACACATGCTTCAAAATATCCCTATCTAATGCAGTGAACCTATTCACTGTGTACGATTTCACCAGAAATACTAAAAGCATTGACTTCAAATGATATTTCCATTACTCTAATATATGGCAAAGCATGCAAACTAATTCTTACTTCTTTGTCCCAGTAGCCTCTCTATTGAGACATGCAGCAATTCCGAACTCCCGTACGCCACTCTCGAAGCATCGTCTGACCATCAGCCTGTATCGTGGTTCGTAGACAAAGAGAGGACAGGCTACACAGGGAAAGGCCGTCGTACAAATGAAAATAGCAATCTGCTCGCTGTCCAGGAGTCCTAAGCTCTGAACGAGTTCCAGACGATGGCTGGCGGCTCTGGCAGCGTACTCCGCCGACGCAACGCTCTTCAGGGCACGTTCGACAAAGTCCGTAACGTTTTTTTGACTGCTGGCCAGGTACTGGAATAACACAGTAGAAATTCTTAGTTATGACAGTGCTGATTACAGCAGTGCAATATTATGGTTACGTCCATTGTTTTTTCTTTCTCTTTTAACACAGTCTCGAATACAACCACCAGCGAAGCACATGGTAGGAAACGTTAACGATAATGTCCCTCCGACTAGAAGGCATTGCTACATCGAAGACGGAAGCCTGAACGATAGCCACAAACAATCATCTCAATATGCATCATCGTTACCGCTAGGAAGCATTATGTCTCATTTACTAGAAGGCGTCCGCCGGCGCAAAGTACGTCTTGGCATTACGTTCGGTTTATCCGATCAGTGTGTCTAACGGCTCGTGACTAATGAGAGATGCTTTTTACGTAATAGCCCAAGAGAAGACCTCAGACTGGTACTTCTCATCCTCGTCATCTTTGTGTTCATGGATCTGATGGAAATTCCTGATTACTTACGTCGGCGAGCGACGTGACACAGAGTGGACAGGCAGATGAGTAGTCCAGACAGCGATCCAGGCACATCCAGCAATAAGTATGTCCGCAAGGGGTCGCCACGGGTTTCCAGAGCAAGCGACAACAGAGGATACAGTCTAGGTCGCCTTCGGCAGCGTCGTCTCTGGGAAGAGGCGGTAGCAAGATTTCGGCTGGTCTCGCGTCGATCCCTGTGACGGATTGCAATGCGTTTTGGTAAAGATTCAAAATTGTAGTTTTTACTTCAAACTTATTAGACTATAGGTATATTTTAACCGTACGACAATTTGTAGTTACTCACTTTTGAGCTTCTCAACCTCTTGATAGACCCTGTCCAGGATCGTGTGAAGTCTAGCGTTATCATGGAGAACGGAAGTAGGCATGAGCCTCCGACACACCGTCTGTAAAATAAAATTCAGCTGATAGTACGAGGTGCAATCATCACAAAGAAATGGCTGAACTATTATCAAACCCGATGATGTACGATATCGTCTTCGAGTTGTCGATGCCAGTGCACTGACTAATGGCGCGATAAGAACCATCCCGGAATCACATTTATAATTAGTCCCAGGCAATGATTATCGATAAGTCGTACGATTATCGTGATTGTTCAATCGGCAATAATTTAAGACTTAGTTTTATATAAGGCTCGACCGATCGCCCTTATCCAGTCATCTAATTGTGAATTGGTCATCAATTGTACCACTGGCATGGAACGCTCGTGTCCAAGAGAAGAGAAGGAGAGAAGGACACGAGTAAATGATGGGGAAATAAGGAAAAGGAAGATCAAGACAAAATAATGTATCTTCGCTACCTGACTGAAGTCTTCCTCTCCGCTGCTGTTGTCCTCGCAATCCGACGTATTGAGTGCTGCCCTACGATGATGCTGAATTGGATTCATCAACGGTAGAAGGAGACGATGACGATTTCTTCTCGACCGCGCTATCGTCTGGACCATGTTGTAAGGACCTCTGGTGGCTGGGCTGCTCTGCCGACGATGACTCGAGGACAGCATACGATGTAGTATCTGAAAATTTCAAAATTTCAAAATCACTCATCGCACAACGAAGCTCGCGTGATTCTAAAAGAGCGTCAATCAAAATATGACTACGATGCCAACGCCGCGGTTGGCCCGTGCACGATTCACGTGCAAATCACGGACAGAGATTGCAGCAGGAAGAAAGAGCGATTTATAAATAACACGAAGAAAATTTAATGAAAACAAGACTGTAAATCTTGGTTGGAAATCATGAGCAATGATGACTGAGAATGATCCGATAAGATCCGAGGACCATGTCGAACGACCTTACCGACAGTTTGCTGCTGATCTACACCGGAAAGAATTTTATCATCGTAAAATGATAAATTTGTCAACAACGCAACAGCTGCTACAGTACGTTTATTTAGTTACTACGTAACAGTGGTAGTTCTGCACGTGAGATTCTACTATAATATTTATCACGTATTCCTAGGCTACTTTCTGGATATACGGTTAGGCATTGTTCTCGGCCATATGCATATAGTAACCGACAATGTAAGACCAGTACGAAACAATGCATAAGGAAGTACTAACGTGGTAAAGGAAGAAATCTGCAGGAATGCAGCAATCACATTTTAATGTATCCTCCTTATGCAACGTTAACTACTGTCAAGCTTATATCCATCTTTTTGGTATAATAAACACCGCCGTTGGCTGAACGAATGATTCGTTATAACAAAATTAGCCATATGTTGACTGGTACAAAGCTGCTAATAACCAACACAAAATGTAATGCTAGAATCATTATGTCACGAGATACTGTTTGGCTATATGAAGAGCTGGGCCACTGTCGTGTATAAGATATTGCAAATTCAAGGCATTTAAAAGCTCCTACATTACTTTTGCGTACAACGTAACGAACTGGTGAAAGTTTTTCTACCTGGCCAATAAAGAACCACGTTCGGGCAGACTAATGTTAGCTATGTGCTAATGATTGCACTGTGTGCGAAATTGTAAAAAAAAAATGCATTGAGCACATCAACATAAGTGCTTGTCGTCTTTGGTACATATTATTGAATAGGACCTATTTTTATATAGAAATGTAAGATAACTGTAAAATATATTGAAAATACATTACAGCATTTCAGTAAATGTATTTTCAATATATTCATAATTTCATAGTATCGATTATAATACACGTTGCTCGTGCAACCTTACTGGTACGATTTCCTATTACTAACAGCATTGTAAATGCAGGAAAATATTATTAGCTAATTGAATTAATGTAATTTCTTTCAAATTTCACTCAACAATCGTTCCCATTGACGTCTACTGGTTTCACATTATTACTTTTCATAGGATTGCAAGCTGCCCGTGTTTCCCGCGTACTTCTACCTACGCTGCTGATTGGTCGTAAACCACAATCTCCATTCGTCAACCGCGCGATACCATTTCGTACGGTTACAGCCGATTAGTCAAACTTCGATTTCTAAAAGTTGCCCCACGCATTCCATTCGCCACGCGAATCCCCGTCTAACAATAAGATTCATACAATAAACGTAATAGGACAGGAGCTTTTTGTAATTAGGACAGCAGTTGCGATAAAACAAATTGAATTGATAAAGTCGAGCTGCTTATCAGTACGCGCCTCCAGTTAACCAACTGAATGCATTACGAGTAGCCAGAGTCATTTTTACTTGTCAAATATGCGCGCGACTTTCAATTCAATATTTCTTCGCCAAACTTGCCAACGGTAATTTTCCTTTGATAAGCGTTATCAGCAGTCGTATAATATCTGTTTAAATTGAATTTATTTGTAATTAATAATCCCATGTTCCTTCCAACAGAACTGTATACCTATATTTATAAATATACGAAACCTTCGTTAATCACTAGCGCCGGGACTTGATCCAAGCTCAAGGGACTTGGCTGTTATTTTACGTTTATTTATTATCAAGCAACTTGTTGTGCGAATTGAATTGTGCAATTCTCACCCTTGTAATCTCTTGGCGCACGGTTTGAGGGTTTCGGTCGATGGCGACACTCGTACAGAGAGCAAAGAGGGCCTCCTCGTGTCTACCAAGGGCCGAGAGCGCCACTCCTCTTCTGAAGTGTCCCTTTAATAATTATAAAAAATTAGTTGCATTTAAAATTCTCAAATTTTGTTATCACTCGGCCGTGTAAATCGGCCTACTTCAAACGTCGATATTACACAATGCTCGTGAAACTGATAAGGGAAAGGTGTCTGAGAATGCATAAATTTTACCGTGTTATTCGCTATGCCGTCCCATACACCTTTCCCCGTACATTAAAGCGTGATAAATAATTTATGCTGACAATTATCTCATTAACTTTCTCGGAACTAGCGCGAATGATAAAAGCGAATTTTGATAAGAAATATATATATATACATATATCAAGTCGTTAAGTGTAAATTAAATTAAATCATTATTAATGCAATCGACTTGGTTAACTAATCGCGTGCTGAATTTTGACGTAATTCACTGTTGGGTAATAATTTTTTATTAATGAAAACAAACAGAGCACAATTCGTTACTTGAAATTCTAGTTTTTTTTTTTTTTGGTTATGAAAATTTTCTTTGTACAAATTTTCTATTCGGGATTTTAATGGTCGTGGGTAATTAGGTATGTTAAATTGTATAAATTGATAATTTCAAAATTATTCACCTTTCCCCAGTCTGGACGTAATCTAATCGCATGGTCAGCATCCGTGAGAGATGCCTGCGGCCTATTTAGCATAAGCAACGCGTGCGCCCTGTTGCTGAGATGTAGTGGACTGTTTGGTGCTGAAACAGAAAGTAATATATCTTTATAGAAGTGCCGTTACGTCATTAACTTCCGCTTGTCTCTTGTGATTATTCGTATGCCAGTGGTGTTAATTAAAAAAGTGCACTGAAACTATCAACATAAAATTAGCACAAGAAATCGTCGGGTACCAATTGAGTCTTACTAGTTGAAAGTTAAAACGACAAAATAAAAGAGCCAATGAAAAGTCGTATTAGACTGTATTTATAAGGAAGAACTGACAATGTGTCTACAAAATTCATTACCAATGCTGAAACATAAATGAAATTGATAAACAAGAAAATATTGTATGAAAAGTCATTGGTGATTGCTATAAAAAAAAATTTCCAAAATCATAAAAAAGCACCTTTTCAAAATGAAAATCATTGGCAAATTACTCAGAGTGCGATTAATAATTTTACAACTGCTAATCCATCCAACAATAATTGTCAGTCAATGCCAACAAAAATGATAAGCAATATAATCACGTGTCAAAACTGCACCAGTCCTACCAATCACAAAAAGAAATATCCCAACGAAAAACCGTAAAATCAAGCAATTTCAAAAACTAGCAAAACCACGTCTTCAAATTGAAATCAATAGACAATTAGCCGGAGAGCAGGACATCGACCGTGAGTAACAGGTCCATCGAACCCGAGCTCAGTAGCATCATTATTTCCATGAATGTCGAGGTCGACCAGGCCGCGATAGTATCGAAGCGTGAAATCCTTTTGTGGCTCGACGATTCATACTTCCCGCTCAAGAGTCAAGACTGGACAACGATCTCAAAAATTACATAATCACCAGCCATTCGCCATTGCCGTCTTTAAATTAAAATCAACCACCGATAAAAAAAGAAAGAAAAAAAAAATACCAAGATCCGGATTCGAATCGGTCATCGGACACGCCTGATATCCTGTTCACGGTGAGCAGACGCCAGAGACCTGTTACATTTCTAGACGGATGCTGAATACGCCATAAATGCTAATGCACGTAAGTGCCAGTGCAACGAGGATTCCATCGGCGTAACGACCATCGAATCAAAGTATCACGAGACGAACATATATCGTGGACTACGAGGGACTTGCGAGTTAGTGTTTTCGACGAAGCGACGGTAGACGCCGACATCAGCCTACCGACAGAGGCGGGAGTGCATCCTGGCATTGTGAGCAATGTCATTGCCTCCACTTAGAGTCCCTTGAGCAGACAGAGACCAATTCGGTGCAACGAGACTATATATACTCGACTAGGCTTGAAAGAGTCATAAAACGTGCTAATTCATTTACTTTCATTACATTTGTCACATGCTCAACAAGCCATGTGTAAGACGTGCATATAGCGATAAAGCGATATATATATACACACACATAATATATGAGTCATTAAATTAGAATACTTATATTCGTAGATACAGTAGGGAGCCGATACCATGGTTAAGCAGTGTTACGGCTATTCTGTATACCGGCAGAGTATTCAGAGTCTAGTCTCTGACTAATGCAGTGACTCTAGCCAAGCCGTTTCTGTGTTTTGGCTGTGCTCGACGTTGCATCTTTTTCTCTATAGTCCCAATGTCTCTCTCGTCCGTCGTGTCTCGCCGAGCGACAGTGCGAAGGAAGGTGAACGTGGAGGGAAACCGAGCTACGGTACCATTACGGAATAACGCGTAGCATATGCGACGTAGTCGTGGGACTGGACGTGCGAAGTCTTTACGAAAACTCGATGCAATTCCTAGAAGAATAAAGGAGTCAGGAGTCCGAGTGGAACGTGCGAGTAACTAAGTGAGTGATCGGTATGAAAAATCGCGGTAATCCAAGCGACGGGACTCGTGGAAGTTTACGAGGAGAGCTACGTGGCCGGGTGACCGACCTTTACGTAACGTCTGGCTGTTTGCTGCTGACGTATACGCGATCCAATGCATCGTGTTTAAAGCAGCAACGGGAAGGCGTACGCGTCCGTGAAAGATTCTCCCCCTTTGCCGTATACAAAACGTATATTTTCGATCGACGTGTCCCAAGCGTCTGTTACGTCGACGATACTCGTCGAGGTTCTTTCAGTGGGAAGGTTACGCGTGGCTTCGTTTACGTCTTCGTTAGAGTCTTCGATCGGTAGAATATTACGGAGATGCGATTCTACGCGGCCAGGAACGCGCACGTCATTGCTCATGCGCCAGTACGTGCTACGACCTCAGCCTTTCGTGAAAACAATAACATATTTTTTGCATAAAATCAGCAGACTAAAATAATGCACTGGCGTTCCTTTGTTCGGCTCCGCATTATTTCTTCTCTCGCTCTAGCCTTCCTCTCTCCACGTCGCTCTTTCTCTCTTTACTTAAATTCAACTCGCCACGTCTTAACGGCTCGGGACGAGGCAGGTAGTGAACGGACTGCAACACCGACGCCTTACGCAACGTCCTGACACGACGCTCAACAACGTAATGTCAGTAGCCACTGCGACTCGAGTCAAATAAATCGACTGAAATTTACGTGCGTTGGCGAACTTGACAATACACGGGTAAAAATAATGTGCGAACGATTGACAAGACGAGTCTGGCGATTCTCATGGAACGTCTGATCGTACCGATCGGCGTCTCCTTTTGAGTTGATCTATCGATTTGTAATTTCGATCGTTATCATCGATCTCGTTAGATGTTATCTGGTTCTTTTTTACTTAAGGTTTTTGGGCATTTTTTTTAAGGTCAAACGTCAATCACTGACATTTTTATCGTTTCTTCTTGCTTCCTCTGTGTATCGTTAGAGCAATGCGATAACGTTACGAATTGTTACATAACGATATATATATATTTCAGATTTGCTAAACGATAAGAATATTTTCAGATTTTTTCCGAGGACTACATCGCGCACTTCAATTACTTTCTTTTGACAGAAGTCGATGACGCGTGTCGTCCTATGGTGACTCGTAACGCCTAGGTGACTCGGTAGACACGTGAGGCCGTTGCTACCTTGAAAGGAAACAGGATGTCACTCTTGGTCAGTGGCCGTTGCTTTCAAGAATCGTAGTTACGACAATGTCACGTATTATTATTGCGAATTATCGATATACAGTATATATATCAAAAGATATATATATATATATAAAATGATTAAAATGTCAGTGCACTTCGGAGACATGTTCTAGATAACCGAAGAGAGTATCTATTATTTATACAGTGAATTTATCTGATTATGATTATTAGAATCGACGAGTCATGGGGACGTAACGTTGGCGCCATTTTGAGCGAGGCCTGTTAATTTTATGTAACGTCGAGCACTCCCCTCGCCGCCCTCAGTATTTATATAAATCCTTTAGAATCTAACGCGGAGAATGACTGATTCTCCAAGCGGTCGAAATAGCCGCGAGTCCAGGGCTTCCGGTAAGTTCTGTCGTTTTCCACAAACCGAATACATACTGATAAACGTTCGCGTGACGTCAAAAAGAAATATTCCGTCGACGCTCTCAATACTTAAAATTTCTCGCGACTCGATCATCCACGTCTCACCGAAAAATACACGTCGGCCCCGACGGCCTGCTGTCTTGACGCGCCGCAAGACCAACAATATTTAACCAACTGATGAGACATCCTAGGCTAGTTACGTTTATGCACCGCGACGACGGCGTCGCGTACGCTTTGGTCTTACATAACGCTTTTTATTATGTAATTGACACGACGCTCCTATCCCTCGGCTTGCTCGTCAACGGTCAATCTTCTACGGCGCAAACTTTAGATACAAAGTAAGCATTATAACGCGATGCAAGCGCAACGTTGATCGGCCTTACGGTTGGAACGAAGTAATAGTTTTTTTATTTCTGCACGAATTCGACTTTGACTTGGAACTTCCAAGCGGATTAGATAATGACACGGAGTCTCGGCACGCGAGCTACTTAGTCTACCTAGTGTCAACGTAACCATTTATATAAATCTATCGTTATGTAACGATTCGTACGATTGTGTAGAAGCGGGACGCGTTTACGCGCCACGGGTTTCACGACCACGTGGCTTCGTCCGTTATGAGCTTCTCGGTTGGTCGGCAAACCTTTGCCACGTGTTCCTTAGTATTCACTTTTGGACTTCTAGACGTTCTCTGTGTAGATCAGACCTGTATGTATTAATGAAGGTCGGTATCTGGATGAGCCCTAAAATTTTGTTAGGGTTTGTACAATATATGAAAACGTTTTCTATTTTTACATACGAGTGGAAATGTCGATTCCGGTTTCGCTTATGGCTTTCCGGGATGGAAATAATTATCAGTGAAAATTTCTATCTTCGTCTAATACCAGATAAGTGTTATCATCTGCGTCGGTTGTGTGTACATGCGACACCAAAAATAAATGAGTAACTCAGCAGCGAATGGAATTCATGCCGGCTGATACGACCGGCTCCGGGAGGGCCGTAAAGTTTACATAACAGAGTTTGACAGAATACGAGCACGTGACTGCAAGGTATCTTATCTCACCGAACATTCTCACGTTCGATTCCCATATCTGTTTTATATAATAACTGAATATCTATTATAAGCCTTCTTTTCGTATCTCTGATTCAACTACAGATCAGGTACGAGAAGACGCCTCTCCATAGTTATCAGGTCAAGAGGTCATAATGCTATAGGTATACGTAAGTGGTAGAGTAAAAAAGGAAATTATCGATTCCCATGATCGAATTTCGATATAAATCGAATATCGAAATGTCATCCTCGGCGAATACTCGAAATGTCCATATGACGTAATCGATCCATCTTATTGTACTTCCATCGCACCACTTTCTCAAAGAGCAGATTCGACGAATTGGATAACGATAACGTCAGTGCTTTTTTTACGTGGCACAAAAAAAAAAGAAAAATAAAAAATTCATGACAACCTAACAATCTCGCACGGAGATACGAAGTTTCGACGAATGGACTATCGAGAATAACATTTCTTGATAATTCGACTTGTGCAGGAAACGTATGCGAGGAACTTTCTTCCCGATATCCAGGTGTACGAAGGTGGACGGAGCAAGTGCGGGGAGCAAGGCGAATCGAGCTGCTGAAGAAACTGGGAGAGCAGAGGAATGGCTGAGCGGAGGAGTCGAGTCACTTCACGGGATTAAACAGTGAATCATATCGTAGTAGATACTTGCTGTATAGTCAGTGAGTGAGTAAGAGAGCCAATCGACGTTATATAATTCCACGGGTGGAAGAGTGAGCGAGAGGTAAACCCGCCGACGAGACCAATTTAAATTCGGATTAAACTGTGATATTTTCATGTCTACTTTTCCGGCGGCAACGCGCACGAGACTCCGTTCCGTGAGAAGGAAGGTTCGTGCGGGCTCGGTTAAGTTCGGTGAATTTCGGGGCCCGACTGCTCGGGCACATCCTTACGCGAAGCACAACCAGCGATTAAGCGGATTCAAAAGCAACACGGCTCTACCTGAGACGGGCGAAAGAATAGCGAGGGAGACAGAAATAGAAAAACAAATAAATACTAACAAAAAAAAAACAGTCCAATTTATTTGTCTTACGTCGACGCAGTATGCGTCGTGAATCAGCGTTCGATAGTGTCTGCAATTGTAAACATAAATCGTGCATATGCTAGTGGCAAGTCTTAGTGTCCGACAGGACTGATTAAACAAGAAAATAAAGACTGTAAATTTGTCCTCTTATTACGACATACTTTGTGCTTCTCTCGAATTGCATCAGCCAGTGCGCATGCGCGCGCGGACCGTAGGTGACTCTGGGATTTGCCGCTAAGTACGCTCGAAAGAGGAAAGCATCTCGCCTTGACACAGAATCGCGATTAATTTCGATCGCAATTACATAATGTAAACGTGCCCGAGGTTTCGTAGTGCTGTGCTATCGATCGGCTATGGTTACCGAGAAGGAAGGATGGAGGACGCGAGGAGAGGGGGAGTATACGACAGCGAGTGGGAGAGAGGTAGAAAGGTAGGGGAAGGACTGACAATGAGTCTA
The DNA here is from genome assembly GCA_030142615.1 of Syrista parreyssii. Lineage (NCBI taxonomy): Eukaryota > Metazoa > Arthropoda > Insecta > Hymenoptera > Cephidae > Syrista > Syrista parreyssii. The sequence goes on from JARQTG010000234.1 coordinate 397,965, forward strand.
TCTATCGATCGTTTCGTACACGCTTTAACGTTTGGCGCTTATATATTTATATTTTTCGTCAAAGACGCACGGGCGCGTAGAAAAGTCGTAAATCGTCGTGATAATCGGTCAATTTTTCATCGTAGTCCATCAGTTCTAGTCCGGGCAAAGTTTATACACCGTGTCCATAGCTGGTCGTGCTTACGAAATTCAATGGCGATTTCGTCGTACACGGGCTCGAGAAACCTAATAAAAGTTACCCCTCTGTACGCGTCCTTGAAGTTTCCCAATAGTTGTGAATTACGTATAGTAAGCATACAGATACAGAGAGATCGATAGTCTTGCGCAATTCTTAAAAAAGAAAAAAAAATAGCTAGACGATGTGCGTGGGTCAATCTTAATCATCGAGCGTTAGTCAACAGTGATAATAATAAAATAATCCGTGCTAGCAATACCAAATTCGAGGAAAAATATTGCGCAAAAATTCTGACAATATCCGTGCTACTAGCCGTCGGCTTATGTAGCGTGTACTGGGGCCAGGTGCCTGGGGCCAGGCGGCCATGACACATTGCTCTGGTTGTTCCTATTCCGAAAACACCCGAAGGTTGACCTTGATACTCCTTTCTTTTTCCACTAAGAGCTCGTACAGACTTCATCGCCTTGCCTATACAAGAATCGATCTTCACCCAGTGTCCTCTAGGCACCGCATTGCCGCTTCCGGTCTCAGCGGCACGTCACGTCCGTCCACGATCCATCCGATCCTAAGATCAATCGACAGGATCAAATGATGTCCATATATACCTCGTCCAGGAGTCCTTGGAGATACCACGATTTGGCAGTAGTCCATGCATTTCTTTACCCGCTCCTTTTCCCTCTCCGTATGGCCGCATCTCTTTCTCTCACGGTGTTCCACTAGACGATCCAATAGATTCTAGGGTCGGGAGACTTGCTGCGCCAGAGTCCCACTAACCTGATCCAGACGTGTAACATGGCGCATACATATGTTTGGATCGAGGATAAAGAAGATCGCCGTAGACTCTGAAGTCGTCGGAAAGGATTTATGGAGATAACAGACATGGAAAAGACGGTGAAAATTCAAATGGTGGGTAGAGGAGAAGATAAATTTACGAAGAAATTGGATAACGCGTTATAAACGCGACGGAGAGGTTATGTAAGGAAGCAGATAGGGATGTGTCACCTTCGAAGACGGTTCGAAACACGTGTTCACCGACCCTCAGCTTCTGTCATCGAGCGAGCACGTTGCTCGATGCACGTATGCAGACGTCGCGAGGCGTCGCTTTGGGACTCGGTTAATTATATATCCGCCTTGTGCGAGGCTACGATTCGAGAATACTTGGAAGCAACTTGTAACGCGCGGTGATATTCATAGATCGCCATTAGTCGCTACTTTCGTGTTACTGCGAGTCTCCAGTTGGTTAAAGTCGGTATCGTGTCGAATCTGTGTTGGAGTATCGCGCGGTCCATTCTGCCAATCGAATTTGTGACACTTACGTATAGGCGTGCAAGATACACGTAAAGCACACGTGTATTAGATAAGACTCGATCAGGGTAGACGATTGGGAAAATTGATTCCCGATAAAATTCAAATTTCCCGCCATTCAGAAGCGCACCAACTTTGAACGCCCGGGTTGCGTAATCGTTAACCGTCATGACGTAGCCAATCAAACGGAAAATACCATTTTCCTTTTTTCCTCTTAGTTTAGTTCTCTCTATGCGTTCCTACTGGTTTTACTTGTTGAGAATTTCTGTGTCACGTAGCCGCATTTGGTGATAAATGCAAGAGTCGAGCAGGATGACTGACGTTGCCATAATTGGCTCAAAGGCCAGATGGTCAACGCAGGTGGAGGTGGAGATATAGGACGTTCTGTCTGTACAGTCTTGGACGGTTGACTTTTGTTTTATCGTGTTTGCTTTAACCTTTATACGGCCGGGAGATATTTTATTGTCTCTAAACCTGCACAATATTTTCACACGTAGATACGTTGAGCGTGCATACAAAATTTGTGCATCAATATCTACAAGATATTGCTTAGAAAATATACCGGCTCCCTGTAGAAGCCCAGCTAACCTGTAGATCAGTCGGACGCAGACTAACCTGTAGGTTAATAACTTGTAGGTTAATAACCGAGAAGCGATAGACGCATTTTCACAATTTTGTTCCAGAACGTCAAAGTGACAGCTGGTACACACGTGGCTTCTCGTGCGTGTTATCTTATCGCAGTTCCACGAACGTGCATTCGCCCCGCTTCTACCGCCCCTTCTCCTTCGTACCATCGACCCTCCCTACGACGTAATTCAGACTCACAACGTTCCTGGCAGTCCTAATCTTGGAACAGACCGCCACATTTTATTTCTTGTCTGCACCTATTGTATCTTTCAATGTTAAGAAAGATACTTGCTATCGGTTAGACATAATTTACGTAGCGTTTGTTTCAGGTAATCGAATGGACGTTCGGTCGATTCGTGGTAAATGGATAAAAAATTCCTGGTCATTTTTAATTTCTCGAAAACAATGACGAGGTATCGTAATCACGCGATGACTAATTGTTTTCACCACTCATTATTCTCATTATGTCACTATCACTTGTAGTCGAAGAATCGTGCCTATCGCAAGCTGAGATGAACAGGAGAAATTCAGTGAGACGAGCAACAAAAGGTGATGTTTGTTCAATTAATTGTCAAATTTACGGGTCGTGTTAGAGAATTGACAAAGAGATTCTTGTGGCGCTGCGATCGCTTTAACTTTCACTCGTCATTGGCTATGCTTATAGGCACTTCTTTTTTCGGCTGACCATGAACTTATCGCTCAAGTTGCAAGTCCTTTCGCAGAACACCTACTGCGAGGACAGATGTACTTTGTCGTGGCGAAAGATATAAATGCGTAGCGGAGTTTTGGAGTTAAAGCCTGGAATAAGCAGAAATAATTTCAGCGTTATATAAAGACAGGGAGCTGCGTATAAAAATTGAGAACGGAAGCGAAGAAAATAAAAGATAAATGGCGCGGGACGGTTCTTCCTAACGAGTATATTAATAGTATCGACTGATTACATGGTTATCAAATATGCATATCAATTAATGCGAACGCCGACCTAGCGTTGCATCTTAAAAATAGTGACTAATATACAGATTAATGAGAAATTAAGAATTAATCATCGTTCCTGAACATTGAACGGGTATCAGCAGTGGCTACAATCTCGTACATATTATTTGTTAGTAATTTTACTAAATTAATATTGAGAGAATCTTTCTAGCCTAAATTATCTGGGGAACCATGAAACACTAACCTGGATAGCGTTTGCATTGAGTTGTAGTGTCATCGTGGCTTTACGAAATGACATTAGAACCCATTGGGTAAAGACAGAAGGACAAGAGAGAAGAGGACAAAACAGAATCATTAGGAAGAAGAACAGGAGTACACAGACTCTAGAAAGTTCCCGAGACAAAGAAACCTGCTCGGTAGGAACGAGGTCGTCAACCAGAGTCAGCATAGGGTGATTAAAAGCATCGGAGTGACGCGGTCCGAAGTCGCTGTAAGGCGACGCAGCAGCAGCCTTCGGTTATTTTGCGCGCACAAAGACCCATTGTGGCAGCATCGTGGCAATGGAGGACCAAGGAGTAAGTAGAACGGAGCAACGCTCTGAGAATGTTGTCAACATGGACCTGGAGTACACGAGGAGAAATAGGATTATGAATAAAGGGAGAAATAAGAGAGGTAGGGTATGATTTTTAAAATGGCGGGAAGGACCGAGTCCGGCGACTCTACCTTAACCTCTAGAGTACGTAGAAGGTAGAGACAAAAAATCCAGGTAGTAGAATCAGTGACTCACCAAGTCGCACGGCGAGGTTGTATCTCTCGAGGGCTTGACCTGCGTGACCCTCCCTCATGAATAGGTCTCCCTCGTGTCTCGCTCGGCTCGCTTCGGCTTCTCGCGGCCACCACTTTTCCACCAATCGTTGCACGAGAACATTCGTCTCTCCTGAAGGGCCAAACTTTTGTCCACATGCACGGCAGCACTTTGAGTTTTCCAGGCAGTTCCTACAATAGGTGTGGCCGCAATTGGCTGTAACCGGCTGATACAGGGTGCCTTCACAGTACGGGCATACAAAAGATGCTTCGGTCCTTCTCCTCGGTAGAGAAGTACCGCCTATGTCCTCGAGAAGGGCCGTGGCCAGATGCCGGAGCCTCTCTGGAGGCACAGCTATTAGAGCGAAGCACTGCGCGTACACGTCGAGGGATTCTCGTAAGCGTCCACAACGAGCCAGGGAGTCACCATAACCAAAAAATATCTCAAAGCTTGGCGGCTGCTGCTTCATGCAACGCTCGTAAATCTCAACGGCTAAACGATAGTTTCGTGAGGCGAAGGCCTCTTTGGCCATTTCACACATTTCGGGATAGCGCAGGAGGAACTTCGCGGATAACGCGAATCCTTCCTGAGAACTTAAACACTCGCGTAATGCTCGCGGTAAAATCCGCTGCCTGCCGAATCGAAGATCTTGAAGGCACTGCACATTTTTGTTTACCCGAATACACGCTATACCTCGTTTTCCTCGATTCACAAATGCACTGATGTCCTTTTGTTTTGTTACGAGAACGAGTCCTTATTCTATTTCGAAGAATCGCAAACACTCCACACCGTCGCACGCAAGACGCGATTAAAGAATATGAGAAATGAATTCAGCAACAGGCTCACAGGATAACTAACGGTTTAGTCCTAGTTGCACTTTTCACCGAGCGCGCGCCTATTACGTTTTGAATTTGACAGTTGCTCGACCACGCGGCGTTCAGAAAGCAGCCTTGGCAAAAGACATACACGGCACGACGCAACAGCGACCGCGGCACAGCGACGACTGGCGGCGTCTCGACTGTCACCGCTTGGCAAGTGTCAGTAGTAGCGCGGTGTCAGTGCCAGAGCAGTCCCTCTCTCTGAGACGATTTCCAGTTCAACCAGCGAGCGAGAGAGAGAGAGGGAGAGAAAGAGTCTGACGTAAGGAGAATCAAAGTGCGACGGAGAGAGGAATACGGAGCGAGGGAGAGAAGTAGAAAACGTGTAGCCCGACAACATAGACGCTGCCTTTAGCGCTCCAGAAGCGTACCAACCCAGCACACACCGGAGTCCTACTATACTCTGGCAATTCCTACAAGCTACAAGCGTGCTCTCTATCGGACCGTTTATACGACCACACCCCCCACTTCGACCATTGAAACGACGAAGCGTCAGCGTCACGTTGTCGTCAGCGTTCCCATCGACGTCGTCTGCTTCAGCATCGGTGTTGTCATCAGCGTCGACCAACCAGATCTCACAGTGCGTTATCGGTACGCATCCTTACGCTTTTCTTTTATTTTTCTCTTCAATTTTTTTCTTCCTAGCTTATCTATTACTTTTATAATTCATTCCTCGTCGTTATTAATCTTTTTACTTTATGTTTGCCATTTATCAATTTTCACCCGAAACATACGTCGGGTATCGGTTTACCATGTTTTCTCCATTGTCAGAGAATTCTACAGGAATTTTATACTGGATCTGAATTTTACAGAACATCAATCATTTGATTGTTATCGGCTTTGTTTCTTATTGATATTATACAAATTATTTATCACTGTTTACGTACTCGTTGATTATCTCTCTGAATTTGACATCTTACGTGTACATGGTTATTTATATTTATCTTTTCTCTCTGCGCTTTCGACTACCGACTAACAGGGTTGGGACACTTGTTGTCGAGCAGACATATTGCCATTTCTCACGTATTCTCCTCCCTACGAAGTCCTTGTTATTTGACTCCATACAGTCGCCCACATATCCGGATGGTATTTCCCGGGAAAGGCGTCTCGAAAAATACCGGGTTGGCAAAGCTTTCGAGTCGTAGAAAAGTCCCAGGCGACGCTTGGCGTTCCCGAGAGTCTCTCTTACATAAAGCCCGTGGCAGAGCGTCGCGCCGTGGCGGGAGCTCGTCGAGTTCCGATTGGATCAATTATTTCACGAGTCGAGCCTCGCAACGGGCGCCATGCTTTTACGCATGAGCTCTGCAACTGGCAAAAAATATCAGGCTCGTTCACTCTCGTGCGCGTCGTTGCATATTTAATATTTCTCAAAACAAGACTCACCCGCCAGTAACATTACATTCGAAATTTCACTCGCGTCTCACATTTCGTTAAAAAAAATAATATTTCCAAATCTTCAATACATTTTTTTCTTCCCTTTCCCAACGCCCTATCAAAATTTCACGAAATGTTCCCAATGCCCATGCGTCTCGTCTTCGTTTGCGTATGCACTTATCTAGGGGGAGGTTATGTAAGCTATTTGTGTCGTAGAAAGAGTCACCTTTGCCAATCGCAAAACAAATTGTTAATCACCAAAGTACAGCGTATCTCGTGTTATATAAAGCATTTACGCACGGTAGAATCGTCGTGTTTGGCAGGCACTTTCAACGCACGATTAATTCGTTAATCCCGAGCGAATGGCGTAGCAACTCCTTAAAGATAAAGTTTCTTACCTATCCAGGATAATGCGGCCTATCGCATATATATTTGAGCTCGATGCTTACTGCATGCGATACAAGCTGAATGCGTTGCATTCTTTATCAAGAAACCTGTCTACGACTCCGATGGTCTGTATAGTATATATAGTTAATTTTACAAACATCTCCAAACCCATATATATATATATATATATATGTATATATACACACATAGATACAGAACGTTAAAACATCACCCAATGGCGAGAAGGACGACGCATTGAATACTTGGAATTTTATTGCTTACATAATTCGAATATTCTTTATGCAGCCGTAACGTTTCGGCCATTAACAATTACTCGTCAATTGAATGCATAGACTCAACAGACCTAAGATAAAGGATCGTATAAGCTGTTGCTTGCTGTATTGAACGAATTTCAGAACGTTCGAGATGCATTGGATTTATCGTAACAAAGAATCCATACAATGTATAATGGCTTTAGGAATATTGATTTTTTTTTTCCTCCTTTATTCACAAGTCACGTCTATCGCTGCGAAGAGTTTGGAAAAATTCGTTTAAACTCGGAGGACACGAAAAATGGGGTGATGCGTCGAAATAGAAGCGTTGCGTAAGTCCTTTTTCACTTTCCGAAGGACGAAAGGTCTCGGTCTCGGAGTCATAACAAATATTTATTTCTGTACCTATAAACGGAGTGTAACAACAGTCCAGTTAATATGGCAGTCGCGCGGCGACCATAAATTCTTAGACTGTTTATCGGCACGAAGGCTCGTTGAAGAATTCGAAGAAAATTTGACTCACGGTTATTCAATACAATAGCAATTATTTCCATGTAGTATTTTGTGCTGGAGTCACGTGATAGATGGAACTTTGAAAATTTTCATGAAACTTTCGATCGTTTTTGTGTACTCGGATTCGTGGGTTATTTAGGGTTTTTAGGATTTTATAAATCTATCGTATATCGATATACGTGGAAAGTAAATAATACATATTTTTTAACGAAGCCTTCGATTCTATGCTGGTTGGATTTCTTCCTAGGGATTTTTCTGTACCTTCGTAATATACTAGATAAATCGCACTGGGTCGTCCATACAAAAAGGATAGACTTCCACAACGCTTACAGATTGTAGTCGCCGTATAAAACATCGCGGCATGACTAAAAATAAAGCGTGCTCCGTAAACACTACGAACCTTTACATAATGAATGAGAGTGAATTGGCGTATAGAATAAATCGTGGCGGCGGATCGAGGAGATGAAGTTGGTAGCGAGTGAGACAAGAAATGAGTAATCAGTATTACATTGGTATAAGTTAGGAATACGCGTGTAAATAATTAATGGCGAATATGGAAAAAAGAAAAAAAAAGAGCGATAATAAAATTCCCATTCCCATTACAAGAATAAATACAAAGATAATATTTCCAGACTCGAAGTCGATACTGGTAACAATCGTCGATAAGAAAAATTTCTACGAATTTACCAAGCTCTCATAAAAATGATAAGCGAATCTTACTTGTATACGTATACACAAATCTATATGTCTATATAGAACCACGTGGAGAAACTAAGACTAGTTGATTACTCGTGGGATTACGGATGTTGCATTTAGTTACTTGGCGTGCCACGTGCTCGTCTCGGTAGCCACCTACCGGGACTTCTCGGCACTTCTAACGAAGCTGATACGGTTCGAGTTCTACGCGAGTTTCGGTTCAGGGGATTTATTAAGGTGGTTTAGTAGCGACAGAGTTTGTCTTCGGTGATTTAGTACTTGGTCCCACGTTATCAGGATCAGCATTCTTTGATCTTGCGTACGCGCTGTATACTTGGTACAAAGTTTACATAACAATCGTCCCGACTTCGAGCGTCGTACGACTCGAGACGTTCGACGTGACGGGCGCTGAGTCTAGTCTAGTAGGCGAAGCCTACTAGAACAGTACGTGCGTCGCTTTACGCCTCCGCGACTTCGCGTGCCCGTAAGCCGCCGTATTTCTAGAGCCCGAGAATCGGAGCACGGTTTATGTAATCAGAGATTGTGTTAAATGAGTCGTTCTGCCTTGGTCCCGTGTTGCGCACATCGGCGCAGCTCGCTAAACGCTTATATATCGCGATCTCTCGTCTTCGAATGACCAGCATTGGCGAACAACGAGTTATGTCACAGTAGTTAATAGGAACGACATGTCACTTTGTTAAAGACTTTGTATTACTGATAAATTTTTTTTTTTTTTTCTGAACATTGATAAACGATACAATTTCTAACTAACGATATTATGTTGAACCGTGCACTATTTAGGTGGCCTTTTTTTTTTTTTTTATAGTAACTACTGATCGCCGTGTTGCACTGTCGCGCGAATCATAGCTCGTGCCACTTTTACGAACATCTTTCTACACGTGTTTGTCTCGGTTGGTAACGTAACGAGTATCCCCGGGCACCTTGCACAACTCGTCTTCGTAATAATGCAATTACGAAAATGGCACGATTACGCCTCCTCAAACGCTTTCAGTATTGCCTTGTCTGGTCCATTACGTGGATTACCTTATTTTCTTTTAATAAATGCCCGCGCCGTGCAATCGGGCCTAGATAGTCGCTGGGTGGAAATCCATTTTGCGCAATTCCCACGGTTAATCGGGATTACTGTATCTGGTTGACACGACAATAGGTAAATGCCCGCTGCATGTGATACGGCGACACAGACTAAAGCTAGATTGGTGAATAATAAAATTTTGTCAATAAAAAATATTTTAATCACAAAAATCGTATGTTTCATCGATATCAAAAAGTCAGCTGTTATTCGAGGAATCGTTATATCGCATAATCGTTCCACGTGTCGAATACCTCAAAGTGACAGATGACACGTGGTCACGTGCTATAGACTCCCGTAGTAAAATTTACGTTATTCAATATCTTTTTATTTTTTCATTAATTTCACGCCTCGACTTTGACCAAAAATTATTTCCAATTACCAATTTTATCGAGGACTTCGTATTTTTCCATATGTCGCTTTAACCTACTTTCCTCGTGGAACGACTATACATGCCTGATAAGGCTACAAACAATTTACTACTATTTTCTCACTTATTCTGTCGGGCTCGTTTCTTTATATTATTTTTCTTATAATTTTAGATTATTTATCACGGCCCGATAGTCTCCCACTGTTTTGTATAAACGGATAGGTTACAAAGTCACTTTTTACATATCTCGACGTTCGGCCGATTAATTGGATACGAGATACCGCAATTTATAAAGAGCTCTGTATTTCAGTAGCCTTAACGAGCGATTTTAATTTGAAATTCCGCGTAGGTAGGCAACGCTCGCATGCTTCGTGACATTTAAAAGTATTTCGTACCGAGTGAATTTTTCTTGCCGGATACTAAAAAGAAAAAGTCTTGACTTTTTTACAAATTGCACATAAATTCAACGCTCAATGACACGTGGTTAGTAACATAATAATATAAATAATAATTAAAAAATATATAATATTAATAACGCCAATTAACATGCTGTGGCAAGTAACACTGTACTTTACAGCATCCTTCAGTTATTACCCATGTAGAATCACAACTATTAATTATTATTTAATAAGAATTTACGTAATACGGTACACGGTATATCATATCCCAAAAAAATATTTCTACAACAAATTAAATTGCAATTATCAAATAAGCCTTGGAAAATAATTGCAGATTTTACTGTCTCTTGACACACGTAAGCAATAGAAATATACACATTCATTATATATATATATATACACATGGACGAGGACATCGACCTACCGTTCATCGAAATTTTTAGCCAGGATGCCCTGAGGTGATAGAAACTTGCCTTTACCTAGTCAAGTGGAATTACTTAGCCTTACGTATATACGTATATATACCGTATGCACCCAGATAGTAAAATAGAGAGCAACAAGAGCAGCCATATCGATTGATACCCTGTTAGCATACGTGCTTAAAGAAGTCACGTGTGAATACGTTGATTCGATGATTCGATGGATTGAAACGATACGTAAAATGACGTAATAAGTCACGTAGAAGTTTTCTGAATGAACTATAAGTGCCTTTTTTTTTCATTATTATTGCGACGTATTTATGTAACACAGATATTATTACTACGTGACGAAGGTGCGTTTACGTATTACCCATGATTCCCTGTAATCGCTATTGATTTATACGGCAGTTTTAAGACAGCCAGCCATACCGTCATCTGCAAATTTGACGAGTGACGATTTACTCAAACTTTTGAATCAGTAATATGAATGTCCTGTCGTTTTCATCGAAACTCACATTAACGTTATTCCCAGTGTAAAGATAGATTTACGGTCGACGTAAATGAGTCCGGGCATCTTATGGCCACTGTACAGGCTTATTCAGAAGTATTGGACGGACGTTGGGTCTGTTGTGTAGAAATCAAATGGGAGGGTTAATTTTAGTTAGTACGGTATATAGGGTCATTCAAAAAAAGGTATCGTTATATATGTTAGCTTTACTACTGGATTGCTTTCAGGATTATTGTACCGACTGAAGTTGGCTTTATTATAAGAATCAAAGATATAGACTAATTTCAGATAGTTTTTATTCACCTTATATGTATATAAGGGATTGTGATTATATAATATCTGAAACAAACTGTATCATAGTATTCGATACTATCGTATCCTATGGTACACATAGCATGGTAATCAGCATTAGTGCAGCATCTGAAATTGAATTTACCGTAGAAACCAAATGGACCAGTTTACGTCGAATTAAATAGTACCGAATTAACCTGTATAGACCCTAATATATATATATATATATACACGTATATATGTATGAAGGCAATTTTGTGTAAATTTTTGTAAATTTTTCAATGAGCCTTCATACGAATTTCGATGCTTCATCGAGACAGACGATATGAAATTGATCTTATGTCACGTGAATAAGAAAATTTTTATCTTAAAGGAACAGATGACGTCACAGCTGTCGGTCCATTGTACGAGATTCTCGATGAATAATTTGGCCATTAGCGCTACGTGGATCTCGCGTAGGAGAAAATTCTATTCCGATCACGAAGTCGATCGACTCCTTTAATGATTAAGCTGGGGCAAAAACCGTACCTAGTGAATGTGGTTTTATCGGTGATCGTTGGACATCCAAGTGAACCGAGAGAACCGGGAGTCCTGTATATGATGAGAATCAGGAGAGCGAGAGCGAGCGGGAATTCAGAGTCGTCGATGATTGCGTAACGGAACGAATTCAAGAATATCAGGATAAAGTCTACGTTACGGCTACATTTTAAATTTAATGGCAAATGACTTTTCTGCTGGTTTGGCTTGTGATCCTTGAGTTTGGAATTACGCAAACGAGAATGTACTGGCCATTTAAATGTTACGTATTTGAAGGTTGCACTATTACCAAATTCATTTCAATAACAATAATAATAATAATGAATTTTATGACCACGTCTATCTTCAATTTCCCATGTATAATTCAATTCTTTATTCTTCACTTTTCGTGTCAATCGACACCTGGTCCTCCTTTATTTCATAAAAGTAATTCTACGTACACGTATGACTTTTACGGGGAGTATAATTATTATTATTATTATATTCCTATAAAAATTTCAAACAAACTTACAATTTAATAATTCAATATTTTTTTCTTATACGATTATAACGCGTCAATAGGGGTAGTTGGGGTTAAATCATCCCCCAAGGGGATCCCCAAGGAAATAATGCCGAGTAATTTGAAAAATATATCACGATTTTCGTTATCTTCAATTAATTTAAAGAGTAGCCAATCTTAGTTCCATGAATTGGTAAAAAAAAAAAAAATTAAGTACAACGAATCACATGTCACATCGAGTGATATTTTTGTGTATTTGAGTAAATAAAAATTAGTAAATTAAAATATATATATAATTGCAATATGGTGTCTCGCATCCAATGGTCTTTACTTGAGAATTTAATTCACGCGAGGATCTTTGGTTTTGATTCATAGTAATTCGTCTATATGATAAAAATCGATCGGTAATGTTTTACATGCATTGAAACCAGAGCCATTTTCTTCCGACCTTGTTTGGATATTCAATTCGATTCTGTACATCAGCTCGATGCCGATACTTGCAGAATCTCGCCATGTTGGACTGCGATGCTTATGTAATTCGAAGCAGGTCACGGCCAGCCGAAAAAAACAGCCTCGCCTTTCTCTGCCTCACGCGTCCCCTTCGATCCTCCACATTTCGACCCTCAAAGTCGCCGCCAGGCGTCGCTTCAATTTCTCTCAAGGAAATTGCTAGCAAGTCGAACCCTATGCGATTAACATCTGTGCTTTGACTTTCACGACGTTCGGAATTGCACCTGCCGCAAAAAAGACATTTTAGTAACACTTCTTTCTTTACCCCAAGATTGCATTGACACGAGCACGTGGTGCCTGGTATTAAGACAAGGCAGGTGCAGCAGACTGCATGCATACAAACTCTGCACGCATACGGTGAAATCGTGCAAGCCTAAAGACACGATTCTTATTCGACCTAATTATAATATTTTATAATACACAATAAATTAATATTACACGTTTAATATATTTTTTACCAAAAATCAATATCGATCGTTCGATAATAATCGAATTTTTTTTTTCCCAAATTATAATTAATCCGTACACACAAAAATGATTATTAGATCAATTATTAGTTTGAAACAAAAAAAATTATATATAATAATTTTCTCAAAATTCACTAGTCTCATTCTAATTCTAAGTCTCGCCTAAGCGAGTCTCGCTACACTGTAGGTTTACATTGGCAGTCTTACTAGAATCTTTGTTACTACAAATTTCTTGTCCCAACGCAGACTCTAGGAATCGAAATTATACATTTTTCTCCCTGCACCCGTTGCGCCGTCTACTACTAGACGGTAGTGAATTATTAATCGTACAATAAATTTGAATACTTTTAATACATCAGCTACGTTAAAGCTACAAAGTAGAGCATTGCGAGATTGTTGCAACCGGATTACTTTTCAAATGAATCACGTTCTGTGCTACCGTAGGAGCGTTTCGTGCCGCCACGACAAGACGCCTGGAACGCGGGCGCAGGAGCGGGTACCAATTATTCTCGTGTGAGCTCACAAAGAGCAAGATTTACGGCAAGTAAATAGTTTATATAATCCAGTGGGTCCGCTGTTAAAATTAGAGGCGACGTTCGCCGTATAACGTAGCGTGAGATGGCGAATGAGATTCAAGTGTATCTATAGATACTTGGATAACTAAAGCTTTAACTATATATATATATATATATATATAATATTGATTCTGATGAATATATATATATATATATATATGTGGATTCTGAATAGACTCAAAAATATTTGGGCCTGAATAAAAATAATATAGAACAGCAGGTCTGCATCAATCTCAAGATTGGTCCGATGCTGGTCGAAAGTCCGTGGACACATCCGGAACGGAAGTAGTAGTGAGCTAAAAAGATGTTATATCGTTATATTTCAAAACCATAAGAAAAAAAAAATAGAAATTAAAAAAATCTCATGTACGTCAGCATCGAGTATATTTGGTCGTTGGATGTGTAAGGTGGGTTGCGAAAAATTGTCTTAAGGCCCAGAATATTGCGACAGGGCCCATTCGTCTGCCAATGACGAAAGGTATGGATGTTACGATTGGTCAATGTCAAAAGTGAATATGAAAATTATTTTTTTTTTTAATTAAAAAATAATAAAATCACCTGTGATGTTAACTGATACTTGTATGTTGATATTGTAGGACATATTGATAACTGATAAGGTTGATTATATATATTGCATGCTCTTTGTACACGGTTGTTATAAAACTACCCGGATACGCTTTCCCGTCCAACCTTCCTTAATCGAAACAGATGCTCGCAAGGATCGCTGCTCGCTTCTTGTTTCGTAACTAGCGAAGTGTCTCGTTGTCTTCGTCGAAGAGTGATTGCGTCAAACGTAGTTACGTGAGACGCTCGAGATTTCAAGGGTTTCGTATGCATTGTGATGCGTGCGCGAAGGAACATGTTAATAAGTAGTATAATTGCTTGAGCACGTGTTATTGGAAAAAAAAAAAAAAAAATTCATTCTTTTTAAAAAATCTTACGTATTATTGCTATTCCTTCTCAAATGTAATTTCACCCTCAATTTCTTTCACATGCCTGACGTACTTGAACTGCAATTATGAAATATGTTTAAAAGTCTTTTTAAATTTGGCGGGTCATACATAGGTGTGTATATGTAGACTTTTTCTTTTCGTTTTAAGTATCTCTGTATGAATTTCCCATAATTCCCTAGGTACCTCGACAATGCGAATGACATGTTGATATATATATATATATTTCACGCAGGTAAACTAAAATAAAAAAAAAAACTTTCAGAGGATCTAGTATAGGGATTTTAACCTATCTTAACCCATCGTAGATAATGCGACACCCGTTATAGCTCCAGGTGTCTGGTATTGGTAGAATTATGAAAAATACGGTGTGAGCATCGCTTTATGGTCGTCAATGTATGCCTTAAAGATCAAACCGTTCGAGCCCGGTTTTCATAATATCCCTTGAGTATGCTTTGTATTGTACATATTTACGCCCCCAAAGTATACTTTTAACAAATATATGTCAAGTTATATAACTGAGGTTTGGTTAGCTAAGTTGAGATTATTCCATAATTTGTCAGCCACCAATAACACTGGAAACTAGACAAAGTTTCAAAATCTTATTCTACGGTATACGATATACATATACATATACACAGGTATAGGTATAGGTATAGAGCGGAGTGCGGACGTTGGAGAACGACGCCGTCGAGCCCTGCCCTCTATTTCATAACGAAGTGCCGTTGGAAATACGTAACCTTTCATGCGCGTTTCTATTGTCGAGCGTTCGAGCGAACCAGTGACGAAATCGGTATGCATTACATGCGGGCATTTGCGTGCGAATTTACCCGGAGTGCGCCAATCGTTCAAATTTACTTTTTTAAAAGATTTTATAACCTCCGGTCGATCGTTTACGTACGTCATGTATTTGGTTCGGAATTGTGTTCGTCATATATTGAATTGACGTTATAAATTATGCGAGACTACGTATACGGAAAATTTTTTCATTATTGGATTTTTTTTTTAATAAAAATATAAGGAGCAGTAGATGTAAGTAATTATCGGTTAATGCGAAACTCTTGCTGTATAATTACTGCATCTAGATGATTCTAGTAAGAAATTATGGTACAGTAATTATATGGTTCAGTAAGAGTAATAATAATTTAGTGTTAGTTAAATGGATATATGTCCTTTGTCTGTAATAAAGGTTTTCTTTGTCTATGATCTTAGTGTTAATTAGTCGTTTGGTATGTTTTTGTGTCAGATATTTCGTGTGAAGCAGTCACGACTAAAGTCTGGTAAAAGTCTGAATTGATTGATTAAATAATTCATAATTCAGACATATAGATAAGTCATGTTAATGTCTGTCTAAAGTTGATTTATTTTTTTCATCCTTTTCTTAAATTTCTTGTGAATTTACACAATTTCAAGCGAAGTCTAGCTCAAGTCTGGCACAAGTCTGAGTGATGTCTGGATTAAATATATGTAAAACTTATATTACAACACTAGATGGACTTTGAGCTTCATATTTATTCGTATGGCTGAAACAAAAATATGGAAGTCTGTTTCCAGTCTGGATCTTTACTACGGTGAAATAATTCTTAAAGTCTGGCTCAGTCAGACTTGTTCTGCACAAGAACAAAATAATTAGTAGAAGTCAAGTTCTGTAATATCTGTCTTACATCGTTGCTACGCATTTGTAATAATTGTTTTTACGTGTCCTGTAGGATACTCAGTCTCTATATGCAAGTCACACTTATGGGTTTTACACCAGACTTGTCTCATACTACTTCCAGACTTAAAAATTGGTAGTCGAGTTTTTATCAGCAATTTACGCGTTTGCTTATAGTAATGTGTTTTAGTCGTAACGAGTAGTTTCAATTAGAAAAATAAGGAAACTTACTGTAATTATATACTAGAAATACAATCGCCTCTTTCTGTCTCTGTCTATAACAGTTCTGGCCTCACTATTTTACATAGTAAATTATCACGCGTATCAACTTAATTAGATATTTGTATACTGATTGAATTACCTAGCCTGACAAATTACGCTTACGTATTTGCGATACTCGATACGAAAATTTCTCGAGAAGCTGTAAGCTATTACGAAATCATATGTAACTTCGAGAAGTTCGGTGGGATTAGAGATTTCAGAAAAAAAAGTAATCGCGAAACATTACGTATTCAGATATTCGAATAAAAACGCCAAATTTCAAAGTCTTCGTTCGTACTTTATAGGTATTTTGAAAAAATGGGGTATATTTTGAGAAACTCAGAAATAACCGAAAATATCTATCTGAACAGTATACATATATATTGCGATGGTGCAATTTTGATAGAATTTTGTATTTTTAACGAACCCGTCTAAATTTTGCTTGGTTACAAAATAGCATAATAAATGAATTAACCAAGACATTTTTTTATTCTAATCCAACGCATACATCACGTGCGTGCATCCCTCATAATTTAACGACAAATTCAACGCCTCTTATCTGTCCAACGTTGTTTGCACCAAAGCATAGACCCATTACATGCACCCTGTTGCATAATGACAGCCGGCTTTCGATACGCCACTAGATGATAACGCGATGCCTTGCACTCTCGTATGTAAATTATGTAAGGAGCATTAAAATATTCAAGCCTGGAAAGCCAATAGACGTCGATATGACATTATATCTCTGAAGATTCTATCAGGAAACAAGTCAATTCGAAAACTGTTCAATATCGATCTCGACAATGATTACCACTATCATCGATAGGTGATGGATGATTAGACTAATAATTGATCGACCAGTAACGAGACCAATCAGAAGATATAGAATGACAAATAAAATAATCGAGAGGCCATCTTCTAGTGGTTTTCAATATAAAAGAGTCCCCTAGCCTGTAAGTCATTCTAAATCGATAACAGACATAATAAATACCATACACATTTATTCAGTACTATTGTATCACCCGAAGGTGGTTTTACCATGAGAATTAATAAAAAATCTCATAGACAGAACCACGTTCAAGTGGTACAGTAGTCGTCAAAAAGAATATATAAAATTTGTATGATACATCTGTATTGTATTTATTATATATCTAACTATCAATTTAATAAATGACACGAGCAGCCAATTAATTATTAAGTAATTATCCTAGCCAAAGGTCGACCCTTAAGTACAGTAGACAAATGGCGGAATCAAAACGTTATACGTAACCCGTAATACATTCCCGGTTCTACGTTCACATTCGACCAGTATTAAATTGCGTCAAACTTACTTTCAATGGATACTACGTACAGTGAAGTGACACGTGTATAATTTGTCGCTTAGAGGGTTGCTAATCTACATACGTATTCGTCAGATTATACAGTAACACACGAGTAGGTTACTTTCCTTGCTGGCAGATTGCGAAATCTGGAGCTATGCCTTATAACGATGGATTCTAGAAAATTATAGTTTTAACTCGGGTTATCTAGATTTATAGGAGGCTGATAGAAGCTGCGTTATATCTATACATATGTACATATATAAACATCAGTAGCACGTGGCACGCTTGCATTTGGATACTTTGCCGCTAAGTGTTGGCAACCTTTGAATAAGAAAACATGGCTGCGCACTTCACTACGTAGATTTTATACAAAGCTGCAGGATCTACGCTCTGCCGTGATCTATTCGTTACGTGCTTAATCACACAGAATACGTATCTAAGCACGTGTTGCAAAATGTACGTGTAAACGAAAAGTCTAGCAGAAAATGTCGTCCAGTAAAATTGACGTTGATCGAATGCACGTGCGCAGCAAGAAATGCTTGGATATCGAATATCTGGCTGCGTACGTACGTAGCTAGTAGTTTGTTAAGATCACATATGGTTACGAGATATAGCCAATTTTTTAAAATTTTTCGAAAAATTCGTTGTTTTTTTTTTTTCAAGAAATCAACCGAATACTTATTGTCGGTTACATATCTGTTTCTTGGTATTCCGTTATTTCATCAAATTTGCTCGCGGCTATGTTCAGCTATGTTGAATGCACGGTAAGCACGCATAAATGCATACACGTAATTATCAGGTAGCATTTTAATAGCATATATATATATATATATATAGTCAGCAAGATAAGTTTGTCGTTGCTATGGACATATAGCAGCCGATTTACATTGCTATTCCTTGGCAGATACTCATTAGGAAGGCGTGGTCCTATTAATTATGAATGGACTGTATGATAATATATATATATAATGTGACTGGTTAAAATGTGAATAGGAAAATATCGAAGTTGTCAATAAGTCACATGGTGGTAAATTAATTATAAAATTATACACAATTAAGGTTTCCTCGTGTCACGGTAGATCGTTCGATTCGTAGATCAATGAATAAAATATATTTCTTAAAACAGTCTATATTTCTGGAGATTGAATATATTTTTTGTAAGTATTTAAATCCCGATATATTATTGGTCTTTTATTGTTGCAACGTACTTTCTTATCGAGTATCAATTACAGCCAGTGAAAAATTTGTTGTATTACGTAAACACGAAGCAATGTCCAGTCGAGAAGATGTCTGCACAAAGTACAGTCCGTTTCAAAGGCAACCGGTTTCAGATTTCCGTCCCGTTAACTTTGCCGAGTTCAGCCTTGCGTTACCGTTGACAGATTTTCGTATAGACGATACGACAGAGAGAATTGCAAGGAGGAGACAGGCGATAGAAGGAGAAACCAAATTGTCAAACGCAATATATCTGTCAGACAAGAAGTCGAGATTGGACGTAAGATATTATTTTGAAAAGAATCTCCAACCCGTTCGCCACCAAGGGTAAACACGTGTCTCAAAGACTGGAAATATTTGTCAAATGCGATTTGGCCTAACGTATTGCGTTATTTGCCTGATTAAAAATATTTCAAAAACTATTAATGCAAAATTCGTAGTGAACAGGTTACAAATTATCAGAGACATCGAAACGGCTAGCCAAGTAAAAGTACTAAATAACATTAAGCTAAATACGGTAAAAATATTTATTCTTAATCAACCTGAAAAATAATCAATCATTTAACAGTTAATCGACGTCAATGTTTCCCGACACCCGTTATACTTCTAGAGTGCGAGCTTAATTGATAAACTTAATTTTAAGTGGATTTGGATTATACGACTAATGCAAATTTTCAGGCCTCCAAACGTGTCGTTAATAAGTGTCGACAACCAGATAGACACCATGTAAATGTGACTATCAGATGCAAGCCGAATGAGAATATATATATATATATTGGTGTCTATCTATATATATATGTATAAGTATATAATAAAATCTAGAATTATATATATATATATGACACTAAAAACAATAATTTTTGATTTTTATATAAATCTTGTAAAATCAGTATTACGAAACCCTCAACCCATTAACCACCCCTCCATTATATTTATTGTTTCGCGTATTATCGCGCTATCTAATTTCGGCGGTTAAGAAACGCATCCTGCCAACAACAACAACAACAACGCCCTATCTCGCATCCTGTTTTTATGTCGAAACCGGCAACGGCTCGTTACATTCATTAAAACTCGTTAATTACAATATCCATTGTGATTACGTTCGCACAATAAAGCTGCGTCCTTCCAAATTACAATTGGACTCGTCCCCTTGAAATTCGTTGAAATTCATTTTAATCATCTAAACAATAGCAGGTAACCGGTCATACGCGATTGTCGTACCGAGTGGCAGCTAAGGGCGGGATATTAAAATAAATTCAAAAATAACACGTGGCCTTACGTACCTTTTTGAGAATAGGTATTTGACGTCGCAATACGTAACATTACATACGTATGGCTTTTTGAGAAATACGTTAAATTCTGAGAACGTTCTAAGATCAATCGTAGCAATGGCTTCTAGCAGTGTTACGTTGCGTCTATACGTAAGGACAGCTTGACGCAAATGTAGGACGCGGAATCATGTAATCGGTGTTATTTCAAATAATCGTCCTGACGTCAGCAATAAAAGAGTGAAAACCAGCAATATATATATATACATATATATTAATCGTATAAACACTATGCCCCCGTACGGTACAGAAACATTGGAGATAAATCATGGAAATCTCAGTGACTACTTTACATGATTATCGATTATTGACAGCATCATTGGTCCAGCGAGACAGATGGAATAGCGAAAGGGGCGGGAACCGAGTAATTACGAACTGACGAGGACAAGATTACGTTATCATAAATGCCTATTACTTCTTGAAGATCGATAGATAACGTACATATTTATCCATAAATCTCTGCGAGATACCAGATCTGTACTAATATCCGAAGCAGCAATGGATTTTTATGAAATATCTAAAAATAGTTGTAAACGTTGAAATATCAAATAAAAAAACATGGCTGACATTACACAGATATATATTATAATTTACAACATTGACTACACAATGTTACGTGACGTCTGGTCAGTGTTGCTTATTCGATAGGTAAATGGTGATATTATAATATATCTTCGGGGAGATTTTTATTTGTATTTCTCCGTGGTTTCTAATGCATTTGAAAAATCGTAGTGTACGAAATGTGAATTTCGGGAAATAGCGAGCTGCAGCCAGTGGGGCGATCAGGTATGGTTGTTTCTACTGGTGTCGAACGAGAGTTGAAATACATTGATTGTATACCTATAGTTTATTGATATATACAGATATACATGTGCGTATAAATTATTCGACTTCATCCATTTAATGAAACGATTCGTATATTCGTTACATATGGCAAATGATATGTTTATTAGCAATGCTTGGTACTAAATTGAATATAGGTTAGGTTTTTATATTTATTTCAATGTGTCTAAGAACATTGGGTATGCAAAATAATACGTTTGATGTAGGCTGGATGTGCGATGGATATTTAAATTTCCGCTTGGTTTATAACGTAGTAGATCAAGTTTGTCTACAATTCACTGGCGCCTGGGATGCCTTAGTACGGATCACTGGTGATATTTAAATAATTTAAAAAAATAAAAATTTTCCTTCGTCTATTTACGTGTTATATTGATTTATCTTTATTTGAAGTAATTTTAATATTATATATTATTTCTGTGTCGTTATTTAATTGTCATATAGGGGTAGAAATAATGTTTTATAGGTTTAACGTAGACGCTTCTATTCACGAATACGTATTGCTTAGGAATAGACGTCATAGGAACGTTACCGTAATATATACTGTTATGTTGTGTGCATTGCGTTTGGCGGGAAATTTGAATTTTATATAAATGTACACAGAACGTCTAGGTTCGAATTGGAATTTTGTATAGATATTCTTGCGGATGTATTTAACACTATTGAAACGTTGTATGGATGTAAAATTGGTACTTGGGATACGATTTAGTTTAAATCGATATTACGAATTTTTAAGGGGTGTCAAATATTTTTTTTTTTTTTCCCTTATATATTTCATATTTTATACTTTCTTAAGGTACAGACAGGCACAAAAGGTACAGTAGCTCAAAAGTTCACCTATGACGTATGGCTGCTCGTACGGGCAGCATAACAAAGCGCATTCACATGTGGCCAATGTTTGTTCCATATGGTCGCTCGACTGGGTAAAGTGGTGTAATACGGTTACCGGCTTATTACAATTACGGCAAAAATCGTACGTGAAAGTACCTCGAGTCTGCTTAGGGATCTTATGTAATATACAAGTGGGAGTAATCTTTTTAAAGCATACATTGTACCTGGGTCGAACGCGTGGGCAGACTTAGGCGGGACAAAGAAGTCTAATCATAGGAATTCGCCTTGTTGCTATGAACTTTTAATAATTTAGATGCTTGACTTAATTATTTTGTTTGGAAAGTGCAAAAGTAGGCATTAGTAACCCATTCTAAAAATAGCGAATCGGTTGTATGAATTCGGTGCTCTTTTTTTTATTGTAACGAGAGGATTTTTTTCTCGAGCATTTTTTATTGTTAGTCATGATGCTTGAATTATAAAAAAAATTTTTTAATGTCAAATTAAATTTTAAAAAGTCAGGATCAACCTATGGCTGACTTACGCAGGCGAATCTGTCATTTATTTTATTCCGAGTTAAGTGACCTACTGACCTAGATACGATTATAGTTCTTTCGCGTTATACCTAAAAGAAACGTCGTGACATCAGTGGCGCGTGTGTCGCCTTAATTATACCGAGTCTGTGTACTTCAGAGCGGTTAGTGGTTTGGGAACGCGTGAGATTTTGATACCTTGGAATCGATTGATCACGACTGTTTTCAAGTTGCGATCATTTTTCTTTGTACAGGTGAGAAATTTTATACGCGTGAGAATGTCGATTTAGGCGAATTTAGGTTATTTTAGGATTTTTTTACTTTTTTGTCAATTCTCTGACGTTAAGATCTCGGTACATGCTGCATTATGAATTCTGCTTAACCTGTGGTGCTGAGTGGTCCAGGACAGACAGGATAGATATACATGTCTTACGGCAAGAAAAAAGGGGTCACTGGAGGATTAATCAGGATCAGTACTAGAATTAATTAAGACTGAGGTCTGAATTTTGTCATTGTACGTCTATTGTGCTTGGTAGTTTTGTTCAGTAGTCATTTTTTTGACTTTTGTTGTTCCTTCGTTTTACATCCTTTTCACGCATCCTACCATCCAACTGCACCCCCAATGATCATCTCCGACCAACGACTACTGTTGGAAGACTTTGCCACGGTGAAGTTGGGTCTGCAACCTGGGGAATCAGATGAAAATGAAGACAGCAAGTGACTACGTAGCTACTTAACGTGACTATGGCAGAGGAGTACCTGGACCGGGACTTGGTCATGGCTGACAGCTGCCTAGCGAGGGAGTCAAACAGACCCTCCTCGTCTTGGCCACCAACCAGATGTGGACCCTAGGGAGTTTCGGTCCTACAGCCAGACCAGAAGGCGCAGCTAGGCGTGCCTGGCCTAGAAGATCATTGGGTAGCCAAGGACCAGCTTTCTTCTTCGCTGGATCATAGGTCACGCTGATCTTGCACATCACCTTTTCTCATTTTACCCTTTCCTGCTACTTCCGTCAATCCAACCCAAACTATTTAGGTCCTAGGCTAGCTAGCATCACCTCGTCTACGGCTCCTGTGCAATTCAGCTGACATCCCGCACCTAGTTCAGCTACCTACCCTTGATCATTCCTGCTACCCTTGATTATTCTATCCCTAGTTAAAATTTTTTTTTACCTTTCGTTCTCCTCTTCCACCTAATCTGCCCTCTTGTACTCCTCGACGCTCTTCAAGCTGAGCTGGCAGTCAACGCAGCAGTTATGAAATATAAGGTCAAAATATTCATTTATTATGTTACAACCTTACGATACTTAATATAGGCGAATAACTTATCCGGTTACCAGGTTATTCAGTATAGATTCAACCATTCGAAGTTCTTGGTTATTCAGACTTAAGCATCACACTGAAGTTAGCTAGTATATTCGACTTTAGTTCTAGGACCAACTTCAGTCGGTGTAATAGTCCTGGATAATCCTATACTTCCTCCGTACTAATTCAGTTAAGTATCAATCAGCATGTGTAGATATGTACATATAGAGCTAATGTATATCGATAACTTACTGCTTGCATTGCAGATGGCGCTGATGCACGTGCATTTCCACACGCGTTCACTAATTCATTTGTACGCACGGAGCGGATAGAGTTATTTTAAAAAATCGTACCAACTGATATTGGTTTTACCATAGAAATCAAATAGGCAGGCTAATTTAAGGCGTTTGCTCGCTATAAACCTGTACGATAATTTTTAAAGGCTATTTAAATTAAATACGTAAAATTTCGTGTAATAGTGTAACCTCATATATATATGTAAGTAATATATATAAGTAACATTATGTACGGGGATACGTAACTATATATATATATATATATACTCCCCGTACGTAATGTTACTTATTGGTAACAATTGTCATGGGATTTCCATTGGCTGACTTGGTCGTTATGCAGGGATCTAAAGAGGCCTGAAATGTAAGAAATAATCATAAACGTTGTATTTCACAGACAATTTTGTTATAAATACGTAACATTTTTATGTAATGGTTATGTATTCGCTATATCTATAACAGAAATAATAATAATGTAACAGTAATAATATATATTATAGGGTATATTTTATGTAACTGTTGGTCTACTGCGAAATATTACAGAAACTCTGAGAATAGAAATATGCACAACATAATTAATCGGAATAGAATGATAATGGAGGTTGGATAATAACTTGAAGGCCTTGAAATTCTATTTAATAATTAATAAATAATTTGTTATAGGTTTTTATACAGTGCCGAGCATTGTTTATATAAGATTGAACTTTACGTTGCAAAACGCTCTGATACCTTCAGACAATTTTGGAAACCGTACGACATCGATTTTATTTTGAAGGGCCATCTTCTTATGGTTTATAGTGTAAAACTGTCCCCTCCGTTCAGCATTATATCAGCCTAATTGTACAAATGAAAATTATGAGAAGTTCAAGTCTGCAAATATTCATATAACGTATCGTTGGCTATACTACGATTTTTCGTAAAGGTAAAACAAAACGTAGCAGGAGCAAAAATAAAATTAAATAATATCAAGAACAGGATGACCAACGTTACATCCTTAAATTTTGAGGTTCTTAGTGTACAAGTGGAAAATAGGAATCATAGATTAGATTGAATATAAATATTGAAAAATTAGCAACAGTAACGCAAAAGTACGTGTAGTACAAAATCGATTAGTGTAGTCATGCATCATTTTCGTCCTAGTTGAAAATTGAGATTCTTGAAAAAAAAAAAAAGATTTTTACAAGTTTCAAAAATATGTCATTACTGGACAAGATATTAGCTAGTTTTTACAGTGTTGTTCAGTACACTAGTAAATATCGTGATGTAAGGTAACAGAATAATTTTTTATATAATACGTATATAAGCTGTGTCCAAGGTGGATTAGGTTGGCAGCTTGACTACCGTAGTCATAAATGATCCAAGCAATGTTGAAGATGACAGATGCAGCAAACCAGGTAAATTCGTATCGCCAAAACCTGCAGCATGTATCAATGGTCTTCCATTAGTTGGTTACACAACGAACTATAACTATTGCCAAACAATAGATTATGTTGGCAGCGCTCGGCGAGCCACGTAGGACTGGTAGGAGAATTGCCTTATGCAAGCGTTACATACATTTGGTTACATTACGGCCGTTATGTAAGATAGATTATGAGAAGAAAAAAAGAAAATAAGAATGATATTGCAGACGAGGCCTGCTTGTTATTAATTTCCAGTGTCCAAAATAGAGAAAACGAGAGATTTGAAAATACGTTAGATACACGAAAAATGTGGAACTAGGCAGTAGCTGTTGAAGTGGCAAAAATTTTGTAAGGAATATCTGCGAAAAAAGTTCCTTTCTATAATGGTTGAAAAAAGTGTACACTTTTTTATGCCAATAACGTGAAAACGTATCTTTGTGTCGTTCTTAGGATTTTGGACAACTTCGAACGTCAACGTACGTCCAGTACGTTACGCAAAACGGCTCTTCTTACCTTGTAACCGGACGAGTCTGGTAGGAGAGGGTCACATAAGCATCACGCGTAAGAGCTTGGTTATATGAGCGTGTAAATATTTCGCTTACGCCGAACCTTTATGTTATGTTGCGCCTTGGTGTACTGTGGTGCGGTGCGCTGCCTCAAACCTCGAATTATGTAAGCGCACCGGGCGTGCAACGTTTGACGTTTATGTAACGCAAAGCATTACCCGCGGATCAGACATCCCTGGCTGAAAGAATGGGCGAATGAACGCCCGCCTAAGTCCCTGAGCCCGCGTAACCACACTCGACTGTAATGAACTACGTAGAACCGATTGGTTACGTTGTCCTTTGTGCTTCGTACAACGCCATCTGTTAGACGGCGAGGTAAGCTTTAGGTATTATTTCGCTGGGACTGTTAGCATCGCTTCTTCAGTTTGACAGTTGGAAAGTTCAACTACGCTGCACGGGCTGGTTACGGTCGGTAAGTTTGAACGAGAGAGTTGTGAGTGAATTCTCTATTTTGAATTTTACGTTATTACTACGGTTAGTGTTGCGTGTGTTGTAATTTATGAAAATTTTATGTATTATTGCAAGTGAGAAGCATATTTTTGGACTATCGTACAGGTTCGAAAAATTCCGCGAGATGGAAGCACGCGCGTGAGTATGAATTGACAATTTTCGTTTATTTTTGTATTCGGCAATGAAGGCATCTGTCACTTTTTGACTTTATATTCGGTGGTACGTGTTATACGGATTATTCAAACTTAATTAGAAAATCCATTCGATTCCTATAGCACTATTAAATTTACATTGTACGTTCTTCTGGAATGACTAACAAACGAAAGAGGTTATTTGTGATTTATTTTCGAGACGTCCGAAGCCTTCGTGTCTGTAGGTCAAACAAAAATAACAAAAGTATTCAGGATTTTCCTGTTTCCCTAATAGAATGTGTTCCACATTCATGAACACATTTCCTTACTCAACGTGCTACGAAGGAGCAATGCTCGACTTGTGGACTACAGGTTATGTAAGTACAACAACGTTTACTCGAGTCAGTCAACCTACGTTACTGGATAATCGGTCAATCGATTTCATTAGTTTCCAATAGAATCAAATTCGATTCCTTCTAGTGACACTTTTTTAAATAAAAACTCTACCTCGACTAATGCTGTTTACTGTGTTTTCGGTCACGTTACAGTGTATTGCAGTTGTTAAGCCACGCATGCGATATACGGTGCTTTCCTTTACGCACCTCGAAAGTAATGTAACAGAAAGCCTGTAAAAGCTCGACATGAAAAGGACATTAATTTTTTTCATCTCTCAAAAGCACTCGAGATTAGGCTTATAGGTATTATTTTCGCTAATGCATCGTACGAAACGAATTTATTGTGTGTTAACAATACACGCGGTAAGGCTAAAATGAGTATGTTGAAATATAATTTTTCCTTTTCCCGTTACTCATAACATTTTATCACGTGTCATATAAGGGACGATTTATCGGAAACATATATTGCAATTTAATGCATAATTAATATTGTAAATTATGCGAGACGGAAAATATATATAAAATAACAAATTGATATAGACAACATTCCGCGGCCGTGTGTCCGATACGTTTACGACGCACGAGCACAATAAACATGCATACGACGTATTTTACGAGGCTTGGAAATTAGATAATTAATACCAATCGAAGCGTAGCGCCTTTTACAGGAATTCTTGAAAAATTATGCATTCCTAGATACGTATTTAAACACGTAACTAGACATTATAGTTCATTAATATTATTGTGGTCGTCGCTGGTAAATGTATTCGACTTTAGTGCCATCTAGTGAAAAGTGGGCGAACTAAAAGTTTTACCAGAAAACCTGATCGTGTGGTAAATCTTTTTTTACAGGGACGTAACACGAGTCTAAATTTATGGGACGCTGGTTCTTATTTCTCAATTAATCGCTATGAGAATAAATTACGTGTAAATATTAGAATTCAGACTGAATTTTTCTGATTTGTGGAAATATGAATTGTATTGATTAATAATCAATTGTTATTTTAATTACAGCAATATTCTCGTCCTGCTTTCAAATTATGACGACGCATCGTTCTCAGGTGAGTTTTGAAAAAAATTTTTTTTGCAGTTTTACATATTATTTATTTCAAAATCAAACTTTCGTCAATTTTACGGCACGAATTACCTTGTTTTCAAAAAATATTACGGGTATCTGTCATGTGCTCTATAATTTCCATAGTATATTGGATTTACATGAGAATACATATCTCAATCTGTCAAACGTCAGTGTTGAACTTGATTTTCACTTGACGTCGGTAATAATTTAACAGCGAAAGCGGCTTTACGTCATTTCACTAAAAAATTGCTTATACGAATACAAGTCTAGACCCAAAGCAAAATCGTACAACGTAACCTACTAAAAAAATCTGTATATTTTCTCCTTAACGTAAATGCATATAAAATTATATCATAGCTGAACAGAGTTGGGTCGAAATAAAAATTGCAAAGGGTGGATAAAAATATTATTATTATATTCCATTTGAAAAAATAACAAAAACAATATTTTAAACAATTATTTATTTTAAACTTAAATTACTTTAATAGCCCATAAAATCTGTTTCGTATAAATTTTGGTACATGTCAAAAATTGAATGTCAAAATTCCTTTAGACATAACCTTAGAGCTGTTTACTATTGTTATGTTTAATCGTTAATCCAAAGTATCATCTTTATTTAAATAAATTATAAAAAATATTATTTTTATGACATTCGGAAGTCATTAAATTAATTCATCGAGTTAATGAAAAAATCTGAAAATTTTTAATGTGTGGGATAAATCAATACCAGATCTTGGTTTGGAAGTGAATCTCATGTACGGTAAATGAGACTAAGCCACACTTGATACGTCTAAATTTTCCGACTGATCAGTCAAAGATTAATTATAGATCAAAAATAAATGTCGGATTTGAATTATATCGTAGTTGATATGGAAAAGTTGAATCTAAGATTGAATGATTTATTATTGATCTTTGATTGACCAGTTATAAAATTTAGACACGTATATATCACGCGTGGGATAATCTCATTTGCCCTACCTACACTACGAAAACTGAATCTCGTATCGATTTATCCCACAGACAGAAATTTTTATTCGAAAAGAAAAAAAATTTCGTTCACTTCCAAATTTTATTTCTATTCACCTCGTTTCCTTTCTGTCCCATATGACGCGGGTTAGTAAGGCAGTCAATAAAGACGCCGTCGTTGCGACGCCAAGTCCACGCGATATCAATTATTGCCCAAAGGCGCTTGACTTTTAGGGAAAAGACGTCGATACCGATAAAAGATACCTTGGACTTATGGGTTTTCGAGTTTTCGTTATTCCGAGCAGGTGCTCCTCGGCGTCGTGACGTTAGAGCGTGGGGGCGTCGTGGTCTCGGGGGCGTCGAGCCGAACCGTCATATAAACGCGAGACTCCGTCGGGTTAGCCTCGTGACGTAACCACGCGCAATAACTCGGGCACGTGTGCGTGTAAAATTTGTAAAAACTTCCATTTTTGAAATGTAAAAAAAAAAAATGAAAACGAGTAAAAATATAATTTAAAAAATATACGAAAAACACCATTTCGCGAAATTATTTTCGCAAAATCAATCCTACCGTGTTAAATTAGTAAAGAATTAAATTCGCCTAAAATATTTATTAATCGTTAATCATTCATCGATAGTTGAAAAATCGCGGATATATCTCGCTCGACAAGAGTTCCTTCAGCTATTGATCTACGCGCTTATTCGATATGACGTTCGTATGGTTCGGTGTGCTTTGTTAACTACAATAGTGCAGTTGATATATTCAATACTAAAATGCATAGACTTTTTTAAAAATATTTCATTTACAACCAAACTCATTTCCTATGATCTAGCAGTGTCCTTGTATATTGGATATTAAAGGAGGGTTTACATAGTGACAGTACGGCATTCGTTACTTGACACGTATAGTGCGTATTTACTATAGGGATGTATGAGGATTTAATAGTAAATCTTGGTGCGATGTGAAAGATTTTTTAAATCTCTACGGATCAGTCCTAAGGTATGATGGAACAGTGCGGGACGTGTCCTAATTTCTTGTAATCTAAATTTAATAATTATTGATTTCATGGGTGATCGTTACGTTGAATTTTTCAAGCGTCGAACAAAATACAGCTTCACGGGTTTGCATTAGATGGGTTTTTGTTAAGCATAGTAAGTATTGATTACGTGAAAGAAACATTGAAATTATGTTGCGTTTTACAACTTTGTGTTAGACACGATTTTTTCATTTTCTGTACTTCTGTTTGTCTATTATATTTCAAATTGGTCTCAAAAAATGATTGAAAGTGACAGATAAAATTTATGAGTTATTTTATTTAGAATAGAATCAAATTTTAATAGTACGTCCAAACCCGTACTATGGGTTAGATATACGTGCGTGTACTGGTGTCTGCTGAATTGCGTTTTGTGTTGAGTCAAAGCTTTTGGATTTTTTTCAAGGTCGAGTTACGCCAGCTTTTGGGAAATAGGAATAGATTTTTCGGAGGCGAAGGCCGTTCTGATAATGCAAATTTGACTGAATACCACCCCCGAGTAAAATATATGAAATTCCCTTACTTTCATCGGGGGATGGAAGTGGAAATAGAAGAAGTGGAAGTCGAGTATTAAATTTTGTTCAAAATTGATTTTTAGGTTAGAAAAAAGTCAACTTGCGATTAAATCAAAGTCGAAATATACTGAGTCTAAGTACAATTGGGTATCTGAAGTTGACAGGAGAATGAGGACGAACTACCCTTATTGCGTATACGTTAACAAAATAAGGGTTGCGTTGGTGGATGCTTGAATTGAGATAAACAATTTATCAAGCTTTGACAATTTCTCAGAATAGTATATATAGGCTTCCAAGGGATGCTGATGATTGGAATACATTTTTCGAGTCTCGTTGTTTCGTAAGGGATGGCGGACTTAGTATTTTGGAATTGATCAAAAATGGCCTTAGGGGTTGAAGTAGGTTGGCCTTGGTGCTTTTTTCAAGCAATATAATTGATCATACAAACTCTTCGTCCTCGCGTGAACATCCCAGTGGTATTTCTAATGGTTAGAATAATTGGCCAAATAATTTTTTCAATCTGGTAAATTCATCTCGTTGTCCCATAAACCTCGTTTGCTGTTGCGAGATGCACGATTACGAAAGCATGAAAATTAGATTTTTCTACTTTTAATTCCCGGTTTAACTATGCACTGGAAATTCGGGATCTGATTTTTCATGTGTGAAAACAGTGTCAATTGTGTCAATTGATACAACAGTGAACTACTAACACGTGACTTTAGCAGACGACAGTGAAATTAATGTCATCAATCTGGCTCCCCTATGAAGATAATATATATTTGAAATATAAGATAATATATAATTGAAATGTATGTCGGATATATGGACTTTTTGCCATTTTCGTATAAGTCTAGTATATTTAATATATATTTCATAGTTGTCATATACGAAATATATATTAAATATCTTTGACATATATGTCGTTCAAAACTTATATATCCGACGTGATTTATATATATATATACACACACACATATAAATCACATATGACAACTATTATATATATATACGAAATATATATATTAAATATCTTTGACATATATGTCATTTAAAACTTATATATTCGACATATAATTAAAATATATATATTTTTTTATATCTCAAATATGTATTATCTTCACGAAAGTTTCACTAAGCTCGCGGCAACTTCTACATACTGAACGAGTAACTTATTGTGCTTTTGCTAAGTGTTTAACTATAGTGCGTTGCGGTTTACTGAAGCCAACACGGTCAGTCGGTCGTGCGTTACTAGACTTTTCGAAGAAGTTCGAAAAAGCTGGAAAAAAGCTCGAGCGAAGTGAACACGACTTATTCCATTAGGTCGATATCGACCGGGTAGTAATTGGCGTAACTAACGAGCCTTCGTAATGATAACAGATAGGGAGTTGAATATTTTGTAGAAAAACTGTCATTTTCAATTATCAATTTTCTATGGTTCATTCAATCGATTACAGATACGCCATAACTTGACTTTCGAAAATTTTATTGCGCTTCATACCAGGAACGGTACGAACTGATTATAAATATTTTTGATTATGACTGATAAGCGGTACAATTTTTTGTTATGTTGGTCACAGTGTAAGAATATATTAATTATTCAATTTTTGAATAAGGGAAATTATGATTTACATTTTTTTTTTTTAAAGTGCAATAACGCTACGGGAATTTACGTTTATTCTCAGGCTGTGCGGATGCTGCATCTTGTCATTGACGTCGAAGCTTCTTGCGTCAAATTCATTTTGTGCGGTGCAGAGTCAAAAAAGGGGATAAACACGTCCCTTTGAAAACATGTGTTCTAAAGATTGTCCCTAGATGCAATTTCAATTCAATGTAATTATGCAATTTCGTCGAGCACTAGAAAAGATCGCAGACTTAAACACATAACTTTCGTGTCAGCCTTTAGGCTTAGGATAGTCGATAATTAAAAAGCAGAACAATAATAATAATTCAAACAAAGGTTGCATTAACGTCGCAAAGCAAATGAATATTCCAAATTGAATTTACCGTCAAATCTTTTTTGCGCAGTCAATCACACAGATATCTACTGTACCGACACAGTAAAATGCTTCAAGTTCGACCGTAGGATCGCTGTAGTAAACTTGAGAAAGGTCGGCGGGTATTTGGCAAAGTTCTTCGTCGGTTGTTCACTTCGACGGAAGCAGAAGTGTAAAACGAAAAGTATCGGAAAAGCTAAGAGCATCCGGCAGACTAGAGGATTTACTTTTGGTGGCCGCTGTCTATGTGTTATCAGTGCACTTGCCTTCAGGATTTAACGGCCTTTACGCTGGCATTCGTGAGTGCACTTTTTCGCAACGCCGCCGAGGCTGGTGGCGGCTATACAAAGGCGACCATTAAGGACTCGTCCAGCACTGAGGATTCGTGCTGCACCATGAACGAGCCTGAACCATGTTTGCCTCTTATTTTGCCACCAAGATATCGTCTTCGGGATCTCATCTTAGGAGATTATGCTTTCAACGACGACGGTGAACGGTGAGTACACTTTTTATTTGTTTCTGCTACACTGTACACAAATAGGCGTTAGAGTCTCTCCGAAAGTGACTTCAGTCGTGTTCGTGTTACTTACACTGTAATGACCGACTGGTGGTTAAAATAAATAATATAAAAGTTATTATCATCGAAAGTTATTATCGTCTTATCATCGATTTCTGGAAATAGAATTTCGTTAGAGAAATATAAATCCTTCAAGCTTAGGTAACTATTCGTATTTCTTTAACTCACCTGGTGCACTCAACTTGAAGGCTAATAACTTTTTATATTCGATTTTCACCATTCACTATCAAATATGCAAATGAGACTTTTCGCATATCACAATTCGCGTCATGTCGTAACGTGGCTAATAGACGTTTTACCGCACGGACGTAAACTTTATGGATTTAAAAATTTACGTGAAAGCTCTCGCGGCCATATTGCATCCGGTCTCTTATTACCTACGTTTATCTGTATTTTATAAAATTTTGAAAAATTACTCGAAAAATCCGCTGACGCAAGATTCTATCAGAGAGCTTCGAATCGGGTCAATTATTTAAATAGTCAAATTTTCAATTACAAAATTTATCATTTATTCCTAATTTTCAACATTATCCACGTGAACGCTTATATAATGAAGAAAGCAATACTGGTTTTCTCTAACGCACTGGTTCAGCTTTATACATTTATTTTATTCGCGCAGTAGAGAAATCTAGTGTTACGTTCCTGCCGAGTAACCCTGTGCGTACACAACATACGTGCGTAGGGCGATTCACGACAAAGCACCACTTGAAGTTAGCTCCTCCATAGGAATCAAATGAAGTGGCTAACTTCAGGCGGTGCTTCTGCCATGAATACTTCTGTATACACTGAATTTTGATGACGACCATAACAAGTCCACGCGGCTGAGTCGATCCCTATAAATTATTTATTAATATTTGTAAAATTATATGTACATAAATATTGATCTGATAAATTTATCGACATGAATCAAATCGATCGATTACAGGCACAAAGCTCTATTACGTATTAGCATAAACACTTTTCAGACCTGTCATTGTAATATTCAGCATAAAAATTCTAACGTGAAATATTGCATATGAATTTTAACTTTAATTCTGATACGGACGATAAATACGTGTGAAATCGAGTAAGCATTTTTTTCGGGAGGGAATTTGTTGAAAAAATTTTTCTGTACATGGCTTCAATAATGCATGGTAAAAATAAATTTTTCAGAAAAACACCGCAGCCAGGCTTTTTCATTCTTTGTCCTGTAAAAGTTCCTTTCTCAGGTTTGACCTGTCTAATTGATGGATTCATGGTTGTAGCAGGTGACGTCTGAATGTTAGTCAGCTTCGATATTACTGAAACGATAAAGTAGAAGGACAATGCAAATTATACATTTGAGACATCGGAATAGCATCTACAATTCCCTGGACGCTGAAGCAGCATTGAAATTCATGAAGAGACTCAACGTGTCCTACTGACAATCTTGTTTCATCCACTTCAATCAGATACTGTCAGTAGCAAATAGAGAATAGTAATTGAAGTAAATAAAGAATAACGAAGTTATCTTTGTATAGTCTATTCTACAGGGTGATTCAAATCAAACGCACTAATTGAAGTTGACCTGTCTATTTGATTTCTAATGTAGAATCAACTTCAGGTTGTACCTTTGTACTGGACAACCCTGTATACCGTTGAAACTCTTGCAATGTAATGAAAATTTTCTTTTTGAAAATTGAAGTCTGCTTAATATTTACCTGTTTCTCGTTTATTTCCATACTAAAAATTTGTAGTCTGTGTTGAAAATATGTTATGTATGATAAATGATCGTTTCGTGACGAAACAAAAAAGCTGGGTTAAATTTTCGGTTGTTACCCAGACCCTTGGGTTGTTAGCCAGACCCATATGTTGTTTACGCGTAATGCCCATAAGTCGTCTTTCAGGCGTCTAATGACACGGAACTGTCTTTAAGACATCTTAAAGATTTTAAAGAAATTATTCGACGATCAACTACAGTGATTTCAATCCGAGCTAACTACTGTTATAGTCATAAAGAATAAAGTGCACTTAGGACTCGTCTTATGCCTAGGCTTGAATTTGTCAACGTTAACATAAATAGTTTTGTAAATTTTTGTTTCTGTATAAATCTCGAAGATGTCGAGGTATAATTTGCATTTATGAAATTAATATATTGTGTGTATGTATGACCTATTTTTATTTTTATATACGAACTTTTCGCGATAACCGATTGTCTGCGTACCAAGACGACATCTATATTACCAAAATTTGATTTAAGTGAAATCTGTACTTACAAATGTTTTTTTTTTTTTGTGAACTCATAACTAAAATTATTTGTTTTCATGATTAATTTCTAATCGATAGCCTAAGTCTGATTGCGTACATTTCTTACTTCCATTAAAGTAAAAAAAAAACATTACCAGCGAGCGTAATGTAAAAAAATGTATGTTGCACCCAATTATTACGTAACGTAGCAATTTGAAGTCGACGTTGCCAAGACTGACAAAATTTATTAACGTAAGATGTTGTGTGTTGAGATTATGTTAATGGTGAAATGTAATATTGACAATAATTTTATTATTTCATTAAAGTTATGCAAAAGTAATACGTGTTTATTATTATTATTGTTGTTGTTGTCGTTCTTACTATTATTATTATCATTATTATTATTATTATTATTATTAAATATATCCCGAAATAGTCTAACTCACGTAACGTATTGATTCCATTCGAAATTCGGTAACTTTTTGACACATTTTCGATACTGGTGGATCATCTTAGCTTCGTACAAGAGATTCACGACTAACATACGATTCGCAATTGTTCGTTCGTAGTTCTCGTTCCACGCCCCCTGGCGGATTTTTCAGAAACTGTGACAGGTGCTTAACAGCGCCATCCGGCGGAATTTCTCGGAACTAACTAAAATGCTCCTCGCGAAAATGTAATTTTCGGAGATAATTTGGCGAATTCTCATTCCACGCCCCCAAGCGGAATTTTCCGGAACAACCGCAGGTGCTTAACAGCGTCATATAGCGGGATTTTCTGGAACTAATAAAAATGCTCTCCGTGTTCATAGTTCCGAAAAATTCCGTCAGATGGCGCTGTTAAGCACCTGCCATAGTTCCGGGAAATTCCGCCAGATGGAGCTCAAATAAAGTTCTATGTACGTATTTTCGCGAAGAGCATTTTTGTTAGTTCCGGAAAAATCCGCCAGATGGCGCTGTTAAGCACCTGCCATAGTTCCGGAAAATTCCGCTAGGGGGCGTGGAACGAGAATTCGCCG
>JARQTG010000235.1:8081-28680 GCA_030142615.1 Syrista parreyssii
ATGATCAGAGAGTTGCGAATAGCCAATTCTTGTCCTGGCTCGATATCAGCTTGCACACGTTTCAACGCATCCTTCGTGGTAGACTTGAGAGATTGAATCATCAAGTTGTTGATGCCTCCAGGATCTATGTGAAAGGACTGAGAAGAAGAGTTGGTTGGAAGCTTTCATAGGGCGATCCGAACACACCGTGGATCTAGGAGATCTGGGATGCCCTTCTCTGCAAAACCTGCGCAAGAACTTACTCATCCGCTGTTCGCATCGTCATGCTCTCCATTTCCAATGTTCGATGGAAAAGGTTAAATTGTTAAGGAATTGGTTATTGGAATGATAAATGTATTTTTGATTATGAATAAAGACATAAGAAATAATAAGTTGTATATTTATTTAACACGTATACATAGTAGTATTACGAGCACGATTACGAACATTGAAATTCAATCTGATCGGTTTGGCCTCCAACGTTATCTCGATAATGCAGTCCCTCATCCTCCGAGGTGTCAAATTACTCATAGGAGATATGTAAGCGTGCAACGCAACTTCGTCGTCGGAGGAGGGCTAACGTTCGTCCGAATATT
This sequence comes from Syrista parreyssii, assembly GCA_030142615.1. Lineage (NCBI taxonomy): Eukaryota > Metazoa > Arthropoda > Insecta > Hymenoptera > Cephidae > Syrista > Syrista parreyssii. The sequence goes on from JARQTG010000235.1 coordinate 8,657, forward strand.
CTAGAACGTAAGTGTGCAGTTTCATCGCTCCGTCTGGAAGCTGCATCGACCTTGACATTGATTCCAGGAATTTTATAGACTTCAGTCGGCCGTTCGATTCCTAGAAATTTGCGAAACCTCCCATCCCCGTTTTAACTCTTAGAACAAAGGAGAGTTTCCTATAAAAGGAGAAGCAGAACGTGTCTTTGTTAGTCTTGTGTGACAATTCGATCGATGCTAAATCGAGGGGCAAGGGGCTGCTACAAAATGACATGCGAGAGGGTCGCCGACTCTGAGAACGAACCTCCGCGATTTAGCACGGACACGAACCGTCGAAGCTTCTAGAAGGTTCTAGAAGCTTCTTCGATCGCGTGAAATTCATGAAATCCAACGTAAAATTCCTAGAATCCCTCATAATTCCTAAAAAATAGGGGTCTCGGCAACGTCACTTCCTGAAATCGTAGAGCGCACGACGGCAACTTAGCACAGACACCCACCTTCGAAGGTTCTAGAGTGTTGGTTTCGAGGTCAGAAGAAGAGAAGTTCGAGGTCAAACCGGCTGAGGGCTGCCGTCCGAAATCTGTACGAGCATGCACGGGTCCGTCGAAGCTTCTAGAAGGCTCTCCGGGATCGGGGGGGCAAGGGGCTGCCTCAAAACGTCGCGCGAGAGGACCGCCGGCTCTGGGAGCTATCCTTCGCGACTTAGCACGGACACGAACCGTCCAAGCTTGCAGAATGTTCTGGAATGTTCTAAAAGGTTCTAAAAGGTTCTAAAAGGTTCTCGATCGCGTGCGATTCTTAGAATCGAACGTAAACTTCCTGGAATCCCCCATAAATTCCTAGAAAATAGGGGGCTTCGGTGATGTCACTTCCGCGAATCGTAGAACTCACGACAGCTACTTAGCACGGACACCCACCTTCAAAGGTTCTAGAGTGTCGGTATAGGTCGGTTACAGGAATCCTGGTCCAGAACTCTCCAACTTATACTACTATTATATACAGTAAGGAGCAGCTGTTACAGTAAATAAAAGTATAAAAGTGGGCTTAGACCGACGAAAAGCAGATAGGCGCGCTCGGCGCTCAGATACGCGCGCTGAGGTACTCATGTAAAGGACGCTGAAAAATATACTTACACTGCTCCGATCTTTTTGAAATTTTTACACAACCATATTACACGTATATACTTTCGAAAAATGAAAAAAAAAAATCGATTTCTCAAAAATGTCAAGTAGTAGAGAGTAGTAGAGAGTAGATAAGCAAAGCTGGTTCTGGACCAAAATTCCTGTTACCGACATTTCTCTCGAAGTGTCGGTACTCGTGTAATACGTTGAGACGTGTTGGAATCTGCCTTCAAGTACCCATATTCATCGAGCTGCCAAAAGATATACAGAATAAGAAAGCAGTTGTGAATATTAGGAACAATGACCCGTTTTACTCTTTATAGACTGTAACTGCAGCCCTTTGTTCAGCTAAAGATCATGTAGATAGGATCAGTTCGTATCCACATTTCAATTCAGTGATAAAGTATGAAGGTATAAATGTTCCAATTGGTTTCCGCAAGCAACGGGTCATTAAGATTTATAAGACAATCCCGGTAGGAAACCCTCTTCCCGTTACTCTGGGCCTGCATAAAATTTATTAGGTTGATACCCTTCGTAATACTATAGAAATACTCACACCTATTATACTCGTCTAACAATGGGCGGTTTTGCAATTATTCTATGGAAATATCGTAACAGTCGTAACGCTCAGATTGTACAATTTTCCAAATCGAATTCAACCATCTTGTATTTTATGATTTTTATAAATTTTACAAAAAATTGCAAATCTCATACCGACAACCCACATATCTCTTGGTCCCTGATATCACGGTACATTGGTACCATGTTCCTCTAGAGCATACAGACAACTCTATGATATACTACAAAACTCAGAGATTTTTATTTTCATACCTGACTGTATTCAAATCAAAATAGACCACCAGTAGAATTTGTAACTCTGACAGTAATGTAACCATTACTTTGACCTGATTAACTTAGAAATTTGTCATAATTTTTTCGATGGTTCCCAATTTCTTTTTGCCAAATAAATGTCATTCTTGTATCCTATGATTCGTCTTGATAAGAGACTATAGAACAAAATTAGACTAAAGGTTATGGATTGTTATCGTCGATGTTAAAATGCTCATGGAAGATGAGCGGACCTTTGTAACAGTATACCTATAACACTCTTAACTCGTAAACGTTTTTAAACTCCCACCTCCTGAGATATGTATTATAGCAAATAAACAATGTTTGAAGAATAAAACGAGATGATCTATAGATCTAGGACACTTCTAGAACCTTCGAAGGTAGATGTCCGTGCTAAGTCGCGCAGGATAGCGCCCAGAGCAAGCAGCGCTTTCGTACGACGTTTTGCGACAGCCCCTTGCCCCTCGACCCTGGAGAAGCTTCTAGAAGATAATTTTCTAGAACCTTCCAAGAAACGCTTCAAGTCCTTGTGTCGCAAATTTGCTATAACTCCCGTTTTTATTCTTCCCCTGGAGGCTGATTCCAAGTCATCCCAATGCACTCTATCACTTCTTATCTCTCTCGCCGTTCCTTCACCTCTTTAATGAAGGTGCTGTTTAAATTTTTCATTCAACGATTTTAGTATTCCAATGGTTGTCAAAATTTTGGTTTTCTTCCCGATCGTAAGCGCAACAATCCCCAGAATTTTGTTCAGAAGTCTAATTTTTTTAGTACCAAACTTCATCCACTTTCCAATTTCCGTAATCGATGATCCTATCTTCAACAGTTTATACGCTTCTTCCATAATCTTAATCAATTTCTTCCACTTTGCAGAATCCATTTTTCCCTTCGTTAAAAGGTACACCGGATAAGGTTCGAACATCAATGTTTGCAATGTACCATGAGCGGTCTTTAAAAGTCTAATGCATGATTTACCCCCTCATCCTCACCCATCATCTTTTTCAGATATAATAATAATATTAGACGGTGCGAAAACGGCGTAGAGTCGAATAATGCTCTTGGAATGATGCATTGATCAAAGGCTAGAAAATTTATTCGTCCACCAATTAGAATCGCTGACAACTTAAATGTAGTAGGGTTCTATTTGATGAGGTTGGAGGTGTTGGAGAGTTGACGGAGGACGTTGAGGGAGATGGTGGAGAGGATGGTGGAGAGGATGGGGAAGAGGAGCTGGTGGTGAACCCATGGAAGAGTCTCGTCATAATGGGTCAGTTGGAAGACCTGCTACAAGTGCTGAGGCGCAGGGTGGAGGCCTCGGGATTCTCCCGTGAGGTGTTGAGGGATTGTTTGCGGTCCGTTCACGCGACGTTTGGGCACTGGGCTATGCCCTGGGCTGTTGAGACGTTGTTCTTAGGTGAGCGTTTCTTCTTTGGCCCTCGTTGCTGTTATATTAATTACGTATTCCTTCCTTAATTTTTGTTGTTGACAGGCTTCGATTCGGCGGAGGAGCTGGAGACGGACTCTTCGTCTTAGCGTGGGTCGCTTGTATCCGCTGAGGTGGAGTGAGGCGGGTACTCTGGGCGAGACACATATATTTGTATATGGATTGACTTAAAATACATGTTGCTGTTTATCCTCATTTTCTTGTCTGTTTATTTTTTTTTTATACGTTTTGGGGAGGTAGAACTCGTACTCGAGTGGTGTCGGTTTGGCTTTCATCGGTAGTTCTTTCGTCTTCGATGGATGATGCTTCTGGGGTTTTGGGTGTCTTCTTATTTTTGCCGCAGGATCGGCAAGTTGGAGTGCATAATATCAAAAGGTAAGATCGTAGGACATAGATGGTAAGTAAGGTGCCGAATATTCCGAATCCTCCTTTGAGTCCCCAAAATCGGTATTCCGATGTCGGTTCTTGGCGATGATGGGTTTTGATCTCATTCAGTTGGTCGATGATGAGTTGGAGTTTCGTCTTGCTGGCTTCGTATACTGCTTCTTGATGGTGTATTGGAATCTGTTGCATCGCTTCGTGGGGTTGTTCGGTTCCGGCTAGTTGTACATCTGACAGCAGGTTGCTGATGTTAAGAGACAACGGTGGGGCGTAGAAGTATTGTTCTACATTCGTGCCGATTTCTGTGCTGATCAGTTTGCGGTATGGAGTGTGCCCTATGCAGTTGGGTTTGATCTGCAATATTCCGGCTCCTTCTAGGGCGATGATATCGCTCTTCTTTCCTTGGCAAATTATTTGTAAATTTTCCCTTTGGGGTAATGAGTAAAGCCATCCTCCTAAGGTTTTTACATATGTCCAATAAGGCTTGGGAGAATTTTTATGATGACATAGTTTAAGAGTCGCTGAACTGGGATTCGTAAAGAGGGATCTCTCGCATGACGGATATGAGCTATCTGTGTATAGCGGTTGCGTTATGCTGCAGATGAACTGGTGCGGGGTGTGCTGGCATTCTCTCAAGTATGTGTTATCAGCGGTAAGGTATCGGTCGTGGTCGTCAGCAAGTATTAAGTATGGTTTCTGAGGTGCAATGTATACTATGCTTTTGGATCTGTTGGTGTTGGTAAAGGTTATTGGACAGGGATATACTCTGAATAGTCTAAATCGTGTTCTTTCGAAAAGGAGCGTTCGGATTTCGAGAAGTAGTTTTTCGTTGGCAAATCCAATCGATATTTTGGAGATAGAAGATAATTCTTCGTTTGTGATTTCTGTGAGAGGAACAGGCAATTCGTAATCAGGGTTAGCTCTGTAAATTTTGTTGGCTAGAGAAAGGATTTCGTTGGGAATGATTAACCCTGGATGGAGTATTTTCAGTTTTGCGAAATATACTGCGGAAACAAGAGTTCTTAGGTTCTCGATTTTCGCATTAATGCATGCTTCTAATCCGTACGCTCATCTTGTTATCTTGTTGTAGAATTCTAGTTCGTTAAACTTGTTATTGATTACGGATACATTGTGTCCCATGTCAATTATTTGTTTGAAAGCAAAGTATATCTCCCTTTGAGTTTTATTTAATGCTGCGTGTACTTCATGTATTTCTGATTGTATGATATGGGTTTGTTTCTGAATTAAGTGTGCAATTTTCTTTTGGTCTCTGTATAATTTGTCGATTTCTTCGTTATAGTATTTGGCGTCTTCTTCACTGAAGGTTCCGATAAAGATCTTGTCTTAATGTTCCTATAAATTTGAATGGTGCATTCCACATCTTGAACTGGGGAGTTTTGTGTTTCTCTAGATATGATTCCTCTGTGGTCACAAGTCATGTTAATTGTTGGATCTAGTCGTTTTGTTTAAGCGTTTCCCGTAATTAGTAGTCTTGGAGGAAAATTTCTTTGCATCCATTTATTTCGTTTATTAAGCAGAACGATGTCATTTGGTGTTCTAAGTTTAAGGTTGCTGGACTGGGCTGTATTAATTTTGATATGTCCAGGTAAATGATCAGTCGCCATTATTTTCCTATGAATCGGATGTTTTGTAATTTCCTGTAATATAATCCGGAGTTATGCTCTAGTGGATTTATTCTATAGTTGGTGTCTGTTTTTCCCAGTCCGTCTTGTATGAGCATCGCTAAGCATATGAGGGATATAATATAATATAATACCTCATAGTATTACCTATGGAAGAATGGCGAGTTTTAATTTATCAACGCGTTTCATGAATCTGTCTTTGCTTTTTGTTTCTAGTATGAAGTTGTGATTTTCGGTGGTATCTACTATAGTAAATGGTCCCATGTGACGTCCATCAGATTTGCTCGTTCGAGGTTCCATTAGAGCGTTCCTTTGCGTGGGTTTAGTTCTCGATCATAGTATCGCTTGGACCGGAATTTTGCTTGTATCTGGTTGGTTCCTGCTATCTCTCTAATTTCGCTTAGGCACGTGATCAATTCCGATACGTAGGAGTTGTATGTCTCTAGTTCTTCCTTGGTTCCGTATGCTGAGGGAGATCTGGCTATTTTACCGTAAATCAATTCATGAGGCGTAAAATTTATGGCTTCGTGTACTGAGGTGTTGTAGGCGAACATCGCGAAGGGGATTAGTTCATCCCAATCGCCGTAATTCGTGAGGAAATGTTTCAGGTATTCGGTTAGTACGTGGTGACTTCTTTCGAGGGAGCCATTGGTTTGCGGATGATATCCAGAAGTTGTGACTTGCTTGATTTTAAAAATGTTAGCGATTTCGTGCAGGACTTTGCTGATGAAATATCCTCGTCTGTCCGTGAATATTGTTTTGGGTGTTCCGAATCTGGCGATCATGTGTTTGACGAAGGCATTAGCGACCGTGGTTGCTTTGACGTTTGGTATGGGTACCGCTATACAATACTTAGTTAGGTTGTCTTGCATCGTAACGTAAGTATGTGTCTATTTGCCGTTGGATGTCATCGGGAGCGGTCCGACGGTGTCGAGGGATATTTTGTCAAAGGCATCCAGGGGAGTGTCGGTGATAATCATGGGATTTCTTGTTTTTGCCCTAACTAGTTTTTGTTCTTGGCAACTTTTACACGATCTAATGTAGTTTCGAACATCGTTCTTCAGATCTGGCCAGTGGAATTTTTCTCTTATTCGTCTTCCCTACTCCTTTGTGTCCTCTTACGAGACTGTCTTGGTATTCGGCGATAATATCCTTCCGTTGTTCTGAAGGTGGGGTTTGTGTTTCGCCATGGCATAGTGTAATTTGGATGTTGCTGCTGTGGAAGACTTCAGATAGTAGATTTCTGAGTGTGGTTGATGGTACTTTGATTGTTTCGTCGCCTAATTTTGAGATTCGGATGGTTCTAGTTCTACTTTGCTCTCGAACAATTTTTAAACATATCAATCCCAGTAGGATGTCGTTGCTTTGGATTTTGTCGAAATGATAAGTTTTGGACACAATGCTGTATACATAATAATTTCCATTTTTTGTTACTAAGACCTGTCCCTTTCGCGGACATCGTTGTCTTAATTCTTCCAAATCAATCACTCCGGTTTTCGAGAGTAGTTTGGTCATTGCTGTGTTTGGTTCGCAATCTGCTGAAAGGAAATGTACGTAATAGTCCCTTTTGAAGGTGACGGCCTCTCGGCTTCCGAGTAGCTGGAATGTTTTATCGAGCTGGGTTTCGGATTCCCAGTCGAGGTTTGCATCTAGCTCGATGTTTGCTCCTGAATTGATTTCCTTTGGAATCGGATTTGCGTTTCTTGCCTCCAGTAGATTATCTGCAGTTGGTGTTGACTTTCCTAGAGCTGGCATTCTTCTCGCGTTTGTCATGAGTCTTTTTGCGTTTCCAGTTACATGCGGAGTTCACTGTGCTTTGGGGGCGCGTGATGGAAAGGGGGTCGGTAGATAAGAGTTTCTGTGTATGGGTGGATTGACCGAAGATTTATCGAGGTTAATGTCTTCTGGGTGTTCTAGGTCAAATTCCTCGTCCGTGGAGCTTTCGTCTGACACTACTCCCATTTTCATCAAACAACCTTTAATTTTGCGCAAGCTCTGTTCCGCTTCCTTGATTTGTTCCTTATGGTCCTTGGAAAATTCGTCGAGGCCTTCGAAAGCGTTTGGCTGCTGGTTTGTATCTGTTGCGTCTTGACTTTCTGGTTTCTTTTGTTCGGCTGCCTTTACGTGATTGCGTTTCCATAGTTCGTGCAAGGATTGTATTTCTGAATTTATTTTTTGACTGGTTTCGTCCGATTCGTCGTCTTCGGCAGAGAATAATTTTGGGTTGTCTAACGGTGGGGCACCTTCTGGTGCGGATGGTGGGTTTTTTTCTTTTTGGAATTTTGTTAGTTTGGTTTCAAGTAGGCTAGGTAACATGGAACGTCGCCTCTTGTAGAGTGGAGGGCGTTCTTCTTCTGACGAGTCACTGTCTGTGGGTAATCCTCCCTCCTTTGTTTCTTCTAAGATTTTTGTGAATTTGGCCGGGGGGGGGGGGGGGTATTCTGAATTTATTTTGATGGCGTTTTTTAATTCTTTGTCCGATGGTACTTTCGTTGTTTTCTGCTTGTTTCGATACTGTAGGTTGATTTTGATCATCTTCTCCGAAATGGTAGTATTATTATAGGTTCGTTGTCTTTGGACGGGTTTCGCGAAAGTGCGTCTGCATTTAAGTTGGTTTTTCCTGATTTGTGTATGACCTTATATTGGAATTGAGCAAGTTTGAGTCTCCATCTCATTAGTCTGGACGTGGGGTCTGTCTTTAACGGAATGCAGCCAGACGAGACGTCGAGACGAGAGCCAGACGTCTACCTGATTGAACAGCGCGTGTAGCAAATTGTTAACAGGGGCTGCTTTACTCAGAGCGTCCGGTGCTAAGGCGTCCTCGGATCGTAGCTGTACGCGTAAACTCAGCATGGTGTGGGCTAGATCGTGGTGTTCGTCACCGTTGCCCGGCACGACAGACTCGACGGGAGAGTCATCGGTCAGCGATGAGATAGGTTTATAGTGTACCCACTGGGCACTCTCTATAGTGGTCTGCGTCGGTGGTAATGTAAAGAGCTCGAGCTCCGATTTCATACACTCGCACGAGTGCGCATGTAGGAAGGCCATGGTGGAGACAGCGCTCAGGAGAAGATATCCAGCACTGTTTTTTTACTACTTTTTTTTCTACGTGGAGCGGCCTTTTTTTTCTCATACTCCTTTTACGCTTGCTAGCACCCCTTAAGGGTAAGGTGATGCTCCTCCCGGCAACGTCGATGATAGAATGTCCACCGCGTGATCGTTTTACAGCTTTATAGCCCGAGCCTTTCATGAGCTCGTCAATTTTCGCCTGTTTTACGCTTAAGATTCACACCCGATTTGGCGGCCCTGGTGCGAAACGCCTATTTCAGCGGGGCGCCGTGCTCGCTGACGTCTGTCAAGATATTCATGCCTGCGCGCACCACTTCCTTACCGACGGCAGGGACCACTCTCGATAGTAGGGGTCTCCCTTATGACCACCGCTGTTTTCTTCACGGTTCAGCTTTTCTTTCCTCTTCTGAGAATGCAGTTTTCTTTCACTGGCACTGAAAAGTTAAGTTGGAGGCTTAGTCCACCTTCTCCAATCGTCTTGTTGTCCACCCAGTGACTACGTTACTTATGCTTCTGTATCCCACGTTCAATTAGTTCCTGCCCGAAGATGACCCGCACCATGGGTTGAAACGTTGCACAGAATAGTTTGTTCTTTTTAACAAGGCTGCGAATGGTCAACGCACTCCAACACCCAGAATAGTTAAATTTAACATCCAGCCGACATTTCTACAACAATAAATAAATAAGTTAGGGGTAGTACGCGCCGAAACAGACCACCGAGAAAGCTACCGATACAATGCCCACGCTGATACGGTGATCCCGCGAACTCTCGAAATTTCGCTGAGTGCCCCCCACCTATCTGCGCGTCGTAATAATCGGTGTAACGAGAGATCAGTCTAACCGTTTAAAGTGTAGTGTCACGAAGAGCGTCCCTGACTCGAATGGTATGGGGGCGCCTAACTGATCTCTTATATCGATGTCGATCGTTTTAAAAGTCGCGCGGAGGAGCGGTATATACTTTAACGATGAAAACGAGCACTTTTACGGCGCCGTACGCGTATTTGTTATCTGTCTGCAGGGGGACCACGCGAAGCAGGGGTGTTTAGACGTCTCCGGTGATAAACGGCTCGCAGACATCGGTGTAAACGAAAAGCATCTTAGGTAGTGCGTTGATCAGGCTAACCGGTTGATCAGCCATCACAATGGACTGTGCTTTCGATACCACGACCGACTCGGTAAACCCGAGGATACATGCCAGAGACCCACAGAGTCTTAGCTCGTGCGGATCATCTAGATCGTCATCGGTAGAGATGAATGACGCGCTCGCGTAATCACCTCTACAGAGTTCTAGTTTCAGACGGCCCGTCATAGCCCTGGTTGCGTTTAATTCGTCAATGAGTGTCTGTACGTCATCGTAAACACCGTGCGCTACGTTAGAACCCGTCATTATAAGGCCCACTATCGGTTCTTTGTGGTTTTCTCTCGGTTTGGTGTGGGTAGTGACAATCGTCACGTGATCCCAGGGTTTTTGTGCGACAGGCACACGAAGAAAGGTCAAAGGGATCTGTATTTCGACCAGAGCAACAGCCCATGTCCCGTGTAAATCGATCTGAAGTGGTAGATGCTTCGTATAATTGGTAGTTTTATTTTCGGGGCAGTACGACATACTACTGTTACTAGGAAGAACGGACACGTTTAACGGCTTAAAGCAGGTAGCGAATCGTATCAACAATATGCTAAAAATCGAAAATGTATCACACCTGACAGCTTTATAATATACAATGTTTCTTACAAAACACCGTGTTCTACTTTACCCCGGATGCCTCCTTAGGATAATTAAAAATTGTTACCGACCGGGAGTCACTGCATAATTACCGCCAGTGGCCCCTGGGGATATGCAGCACCGCTGCTACTGAGGGATTTCGGGCCTTAGTACCAGGTCCGTATGGTGGGGAGCCATCACAGGGGTGAGGGGTAGGACGACCGGGGCACATAGGCGAGGGGGTGGCGCCACAGTGCGCGGTAGAATTAGAGGGTCCGGATGACGTCACTTCCGGAAATCATGGAGCTCACGACGCCAACTTAGCACGGCCACCTACCTTCGAAGGTTCTAGAGTGTCGGTAAATGTCGGTTACAGGAATTCTGGTCCAGAATCGGCCACCTTATACTACTAACGAGGTTTTGTTAGAGGGTTTTGAGGAGGTGGAGGTTCGGGAGATCCGAATATATGATAAATTAATAACAGTTATATTAAGAGAAATTTCTAAAAACACGGGTGATGAAGAAATGGTCGGAGATAATATGCAAAGATGGTTTTTTATAAATAGTTTTGGACAAATGGAGCTGCGTCTACAGCAAATACCATTTCATCTGTATAGAGAGGTAAGGGTGTCTAATTATTAATTCAGTTAAAGCAAATGTAAAAACACACTTTTTTTTATAAGTTCTACAAAAACATCATTTAAATACATTTACAGGGTATGATGCCCGTGGTGGGTGAGGAGCAGAAGGAGAAGGAGGAAGGGGAGCGAGGGGAGGGAGTTGACCTCCCTCCCTCCCTCAACTTACGTCACCGACCTACAGGCAGAGATCAACTTGCTACACAAATCCATCCACACGACTACAGTATAACAATACCATCGTGAATTACGCTCAGTGTGTGGAGGCAAAGCTGGATCGCTATGTCGAAGCGTGCGAACACTATCTTCGCATAATTACGATAGCCCGAAATGGCCAACTTGGCCCAAATATCATTACAACTGATCAGCTGATAGCAGTGGCAAAGGAGGTACAGGTTCAGACCACCGTTTTCGAGTTCTCTATCCTATTAGAGCATGTACGGCCGGAAACGTTAGGCCGCTTTGCTCGACCGGACCTGACCTACCATTAGGGACGACTCATGACGGCAATACATATTCCTTTCCTGAATGGCACCAACTGCCAACTGTATAGAATGCACTCATGGCCGGTTAGACAGACCATAACCAACGAAACGGGATCCGCCTATATTATGCCCTCTTCGTGTTACTTGGCTCTTTCCACGGACCACCGACCATTTCGCCTGGCCGACTCTGCATACCTGATGTCATGCCGATCCGCGGACCAAGAATATATGTACGCAATGGAAACCGCAGTACACGAAGCGGCTTCCTCTAACACCTGCGAAATACAGATGAGGATGCGACCATCATTAAACGCTTTTCGGTAGTGCAACGTTGGAGTATGCTCAAGTTATGAGTCCTTCTGGGCCCACCTCCCTTATCACGGGGGCTGACTTTTCTCCCTAGCGGAACCTGAGCACCTCCGAATCCTGTGCCCTGGCCTCCCGAACCAGAGCATAGAACCTATAGAGGAGCTGGAAACTTACACCTTAACCCCAACTGTGTGGGGAGGACCCGATTCGTTACCCACACGAGAATGCGTACTTATGACAGCAACGAACAGTATCTCTATTGTCCAAATTTAACCCTGAACGTGACGATAATCGTCACCGAGTTGAATGAGGAAAACCATGAGACCCTTACCCCTTTTCTCCTCTTTTCCTCGCAAACCCTTTGCGCTCGAGCGGTGCCTCTCGAGCACCACTCGGATGGATGCTGTAAATTGAGCGAAAACGGTGTTTATTTAGGTTTTGCCTAACGAATGTCGCTTCACGAAACTACTCCTGGCCTTTTGTGGATCATCTTACGAGGTGTCGAGTGACACAATGTGTTTTAAAATGACTACAAAGATGTCTTATCTCAAAAACACACGGCTTTGACGACTTGGAATAATGCGGGACTAACTCCAGTAAAAAGGACTTTACGAGGCGGTGTTGAAGTCGTTATAAAAAAGCCTAATGTTATTGTAAATTACATCAAATATATGAGCGGTGTTGATCGGGCGGACCAACTGGCCTCGACATACTGTTTTTTAAGAAAATCCATAAAATGGTGGCGAAAACTATTTTTTGGGGGTTTGGAGATATGCTCCATCAATTCATATATTCTTTATAAATCAGTAAAGAAGCAGAGAAACGAACGGCCGCTTAGTCACCTGCAATATTTGAAAACTTTAGTTGATCAATTGAGAGGAGACTTCCGACAAAAACAACCTAGCACAGCTTCTACTTCGCAGAGCAGTTCTGAAGGCATCCGATTAAATGGGAAGCTGCATGTTATTTCGATTGGACAAAAAAAGGATTGCAAGGTTTGTACCCAACGAACGTCCGGCCAAAGACGACAGACTGTGTACTACTGTGACACTTGCCCCGACAAACCAAGAATGCACACTGGAGATTGTTTTATAAAATATCACACAAAACAAAAATATAAAAACGTAATGTTTAACAAATATCCTTCATTAAACTATGAAAATATGTATAATGTTAAAAATAAAAGTTTAAGGTGTTCTGTTGTGTCTAAAATTATGTTAAGTTAAGTAAAGAACTCATGAAATAAGCGGGAACGGCTGACTGCTCTCGAGTTGCTGGTTCGCCCGAGCGAAAACGGCCTCGAGCGCAAAGGGTTAACGTTAAGGAGCACTCGTAAAGTCGCGCAACCCTGAAAAGAGCGCGAGGATGGGGAATCCCTTTTTGACATCGAGCAGCAGATCCAAGAGATGGGAACGCATACAACGGAAAAACAAAGGCAACATGTGCTATTCGTTAGTGGCTTCATGATCCAAGGGGGCCTGTAGCTCTGTCGAGCCATGATTCTAGGAAAACTACACAGCTGCCCGAAGCGGATGAAACAAAGGCTCCTAGGATCACCAGCAGACGATAAAGCACGTACACTCCCCAAGAGACTCCGCCAGTCGGGGGGAGCAACCAGAGGAACAAACAAGGAGGAGGTACTATACCGACACTCAGAAGCCAGGGTAGCCGAGCTCCCCCGACTCTTCCAAGACAAGGGGCGATAACTAACTAACAATAAGATCTTCCCCCAAGACTGTCATAGACGCTCGAGCTGGTCGCCTCCTGATCTTGTTAGCAACAAAGGCCCATTTGTGAGTTGAACTTCAAAAAAGCACAATCATAGAAGAAAAGGAAAGGGAGAGAGACGAACATGGAATCTAATAATAAGAAGGCAGCAATAGAGGCACGAATGGTCGAGTACGCCAGGAGAGGACTGTGCTTGATGTGGAAAAACTCTGCCGGCAATTGCCGTGACACTGGGGAGTGTACGATGCTCCGCGCCTTCTTGAAGCCCAGGCCACCCCGGCAACGGCACCCTTTTTGCAACTTCGTCGTAGAAGAACCCCGGTATTCGGCCCACATCGGATCCTGCATCGCGCTATAGTACGCGATGACGACGGTTGGGGCTGGGGCCAAGGAAGATGACCAACACTCCCAAGACCTACCCCCTGCGCCAGCCAACGGAGACGCCAGCAGTAGTGGAGGAGCAATCGCAAGGGTTACCACTGCCGCCCGCCCCACCTACAAGAATGATAACCCCGGTCGGGAGATCGCCACACGCAAGACCACCCGCCACAACTAATCCACCCAGACGCAGATCCGAGACATCCCCACGAACATAGTCGTGTACGCAGATGGTATTTACCATTGGTATTAACCGTTGGCATTTACCACCTCGAGATTTTACGCTCCCGATAATTAAAGAACCCGCACCTACTCCTCACTTACCGGTTCCCCATGAATACTCCGTTCCACGCGTTATCGCTCCCGATCCCCTGAATACCTACCTTTCGAATTCCACCTGTTACCACTCCTGATCCCCCGGATATCCCCATTTCGAATCCATCCATTAAGGTCTGCCCCAAGAAAGTAGAATCGTGTGCCGGCGTTACCACCTTAACTCCCGTAGAATCAAAACGCTTAAAAGAATTTTTTAAACAAAATTCACCACCTCCTACCGAAAGTCCCGGACTAACTAATCTAACGGAACATATGATTGACGTACAAGAGCATCGTGCCATCAAACAGCGTTATTATCAGATTTCGCCTAAAGTTCAAGAGGCTATTTATTCAGAAATAGATAAAATGTTAGAATCTGGCATCATTGAACGTTCCACAAGTGACTGGTCAAGACCGATTGTGATAATTAATACGTTAAAACGCGATCAAGTGCCCAGTCTCAGTGGATCGCCAGGATCCCAAAGCTTGGGCCGAACGCCTAACACGTCTAGAACTCATCCGCGACTTAGTGCAAAAGAATATTGACGCCGCTCGCTCGAAGCAGACTGAATATTATAAACGCTACCGCCGAAATCAAAAACTCGCTATCGGAGACCAAGTCTTGAACAAACAGACTGTCTTCTCTTCAACCGCTCAAGGAATTTTCGCTAAACTTGCTCCAAAATTCATTGGACTTTACACGATATCTAAATTTCTATCTGCGGTCTCGTTTACGAATTGTCAGACCAAACTGGCAAACCAAACCAATAGGAAAGAATCAGATAAAAAATCTAAAAATCTACCGCTCACGATCTTAGTCCGCGCTGTGTTTTCCTATTTGCCGAACTCTGTTCTGTTTCTGGGTTGGATATTAATATTTGTTTATGATTCTTTGTTAACCCTTTCAGTTATCCTTTTACCTCCCTCTCGTAGTGTTTCTTTTCTATTTTTTTCTTCTCCTACGCTTCCGCTTTTTTGACCTTTCCATTTCCGTTCCGCTCTTCGTTTCCTTTTATTACCGCTCCCGTGTATACCGCTTCCTCAACCAATCCACTGGAGACCTTCTGGTCCACGCGCTCATGCGCCATGAATCGGCGCGCCCTCTTAACACGCTGCAAGAAGCAGTTGAAAGTCCTGCGCCATATTGCCGGTCTACTAACCACTTCGCTGGAGGAAGAACCAGAACCGCTGTCCGACCAGGAGCTACAAGCCATGGATCTGGAAAATTTGCCAGTCGCCTCCAAAGATGAAAGCCTCGCCCCAACTTTGCCATCGGGGGATTCACTGCCTATAAGGGCTTCGCCGTTTGCGCCGACCCTTTCTCAACCATAAGGTCAGGGTCGAGGACGCGCTCGTCTCCGCCAACCGGAAATTCCTACTGTGAGCTCTGCTTGCCTTTCCCGCTCTCGTCCTGAGTCGAGCCTGACTCAATCCTCTTCCCGCTCCCGCCCTGTATCATGCTGTGCACGATCTCCGTCAGATTTCATACCGTCCTCACTTGCTGAGGAATCCTTAGCCAGTCCTAGTGGACTGTATCTAGCCATCCCCGAGCCGTTCCAGCCGGGCGTTCCGGGATGTTACACGGATGAAAAGGATGGACCGGGCTGGTCACCATGCCTCGCCGCCGAACTCAACCGTCGATGTCTCGAGGGAGAGGTCGTTCCACTAGCCAGGCGTTGGACGTCATGCCGAGTCTCCTGGACAATCCGGTCCAGCCGGAGAACTCCTCTCTTCCGATGATCCCCGCTAGGGAACTATTCCGTTTCTCCCAAGCCGATCCCAGTGGTCCTGGTTACGTTCCGCTTCCGCCAGCTATGTTGGATCCTCCACATCGCCCACCTCGCTCTCCGGATGCTGTGCTACCTGATCCCCTGGCTAACATTTTGGGGCCATGTCTAGACTCCAAGCCACCAACCTCCAGATCCTGTTGGAACTGTTGGGTCCCGAGACACCGCTATTCCAACTGCCCAAAGCACAGAAATTGGTTTTGTTACGGCTGTGACCGCTGAGGCATCATTCTGCGCGAATGTCCGCATTGTGGCTATGAGTACGCGCTGAGTGGTCGTCCACAGTCCCAGTACCCTCTAGCTCGCGACCTAGATACCATGGACTACTGTGACTGAACGTTTGTGGTAGTCGCCCTCCGTTACCTTCACTTCTTTCCGCTTCCGACTTCTCGACGCTAGAAGTATGTTTTCTCTAATATAGATCTCCAATTTTTCTTTACCTTTTTATTATTACCGCTCCCGACTTTTCGAGTCAGTCGACTTTAGAGGCCATATCTTGTCTCCCGTAAACTCCTGGTCTCCTCTAGTCTTATTCACCGCTACCCTTCGCTCTCGTTGTATTCGTTACCATCGTTACTTCGTTACCTCCCCGGCACTGTCGACCTTTCACGTTCATATTCTGTGTCTGACCATCACCATCTTACGAAAGGTCTTATCACCGATAAGACCTCCATTAAGGAGGGGGGAGTTGTGACGTGATTATAAATCCTCCCACGACAAAATAGTTGATTACTAGGGAAATCATCAACGGCGCTCCACACAATGATCCATACCGATAAGATTATCATAAATTTTGTCTAAGTTCCAATTTCCATCTGTTCATAAACGTCACAAATATATATATATAGTGACGTATTTCCCCCTCACGGGAAAAGTAGGTACACGCCACAAGGCTAGCTCAGTTTCTCACGAGTCTTGACGTCCCTCGGGCCTCTTCTCAAAGATGTTGGGCGCCAGGTTCCAAAACGAGAACCACGTATCACTAAAGTCGAAAAACAAATCAAATCCACTCCAACCGACTAGTTCAGTTCGCCGAGGCGACGGGAGTACGTAAAAGGTTAGGACTGAGTCGACGATCACGAGATACAACGCGAATCTTCAAGAATGGTCCGGTTTATTAATTAACAAAAAGGGTCCGGCAGCATCACGCGTGACGGCTCTATACAATTCCGGACTTGAAGAACAAAACTAAAAAAATTTTAATAGAAAAACAAAATACGTTCTTATACCGCGGCAAAACAACTCGATACAAAAATATATTAGAAATTAAATTAATGCGTGGCCAATCCACGGGGCAACTACAATGCGATAACCGACCGTCAAGGACCTTTGCGCGATCTACGCGTTATCCAAGTGATTTGCACGGACTGTTCTTGACTAACCAAGACACATCTAACTTTCCAAAATTCGAATAAAGTTTGAAAACCAAACCAAATTAGAAAGTCAATCGCAGAACAAGAAACAGATCAAGACCAAGATCTAAATAAAGATAAGTTACAGATACGTTCAAGTTATACCAAGACAAAATAGAGACCAGTGAACCCTGCCGGTCGGCGGATCCTCGTGCCCTTTCGTACGCGTAGTCAAAGTCAAAAACTTGAGGGGCAGCAGCCCTCTACGTGCTACGTGCCCGCGTGGTCAAGCGAAACGAAATCAAAAGGCAAGTGTGCACGAAAGTACGTCGCTCACAAAGTTGTACAGCACTCGCTTACCGAATAACTCCCTTGTTCGCGTAATGCCAAAACCAGGAACCTCGAAGGGCAGCACACAGGCAAAATTGTGAACTCGCGTCTTACTTGAATTTCGCGCTTGTCGCTGTCGACAGTCCAACCAGGATTGATTTCCCAAACGATGGCACGCTTTGTATTCGCGTGAGGATCGCACCCCCTCCCTTAGGCTAATCGGCGGCGATTCGTCCTGCGGACGAATCCTTCAGTCCGATTAGCGCACCACGTGCCAGTTTTGACAAATGTCAATCGCCCCATCTTCAATTGCCAATCCGCGGTAAGCTTCGCCGCGGTTAGCATCATTGTCTCATAACGTTGAGCGAGGATTCACCAGACATCCCCGGATTCCCAACTCGTATGCAATATAATGTAGTTTTTCGATTTGGCCGTGGGCGAATTGCCATCAGGGTGGTAGTACGGGTGCTTATTCTCGAAGTGGCGCTGAGTTGCCTGGTAGTTCCAACTCCGTCGAGCAGGGTGCGTTGAGGTGGCTCGTCTAGCCGACGGATCCCTCATTGCGCACGCCTTCTCGACCCCTGGAGGAGGTGTCAATTGCTTAGCGCTGTTCCCTCCTCGTGCGTCTCAGGCACCTTGTCGCGTCTTCTTGGGATTCGGCGAGCGAGTTTGCATGATCGAAGGCCGGCACGGTACACAAAGTAAAGCAAAAGAAAACAAAAGAGTTTATTCAAAAGTAATTGTCAAAACAAGAGAAAGGCCCTCACGTTTAATGGATCCTTCCTGAACTCATCTGAACTCATTATCACCCATCTGCCATTTACACGTTTCGGCGTATGTTGCCGAGAAATGCGAAATGGTCCGTGAGGTCGTGCCTGTTATGTCAAGATTAAATCGCAGGATAGGATTTAGGATTGACTATTGTATTTGAGAAGTTTGAAAAATTGTATCCGATTTGTACGAAATTATTTATTGAATTGTACGATTTTGCGCTATCTAGATCGCCAAAATTTTTTCGTTATTTATTACGAGAGTGTTCAAAAATGAACTATTTGTTTGATTCCCGATCTTATGCGTCTGATGTTAATTTTGAAATTGTTCGAATTGAACATTCTGTAAATGCGTGATCGCGTCAAAAGATTGACGCAGTAATAAAGACCGAATTTTGTTATTGTTGACACAAAAATCAAATGTCTTACTTTGCTTGAAACTGTTCTTATCTCGAAAATCCCCGCCACGTCCGCGAGCTCGGTTAGTCAGTGGAAGACGATTTTACCGTTTGGATTTCTTGGAATTTTGATGCAGAAGTTCGAGTCTTCCGCGGTTCTCTCGCAAGAATCTGGCGCACAAGTTTCGAACAAAAATAATTGTTGGATTTTTTTTATCAGCCCCTGGACGCTAACTCATTCCGCGTTAATAAGGCTCATAAGTGATGTTAAAGGCATCAAATATTCATTTTTAAAAATTACAAAGAATACAACAAGAAACAATTCAAATTTAAAAAGCATACAAAAAAAGGATAAAAAAAGATATTCCCCTCGATCTAGCTGATACCTTGACATGGCAGGGGAGCTTATAAACCCATTTCAATGGGTAACAACACTAGTAATAATCATCGGGTTTAAACTAAAGACAGCTAGAAACAGCACTGTTCAAATTGTAATAGCATATTTGTTTCTTCTCCATTCTAACTTCTAGATAAACTGTCATTGGTATGAACTCTTACACATCATGATCCGTATACTAAATCAAAGTCTATACTTCAAAGACCCTTTGTCTGAATCATCTGGTATAAACTTGTAGGAGTTTAGCCCACGCCTTTGCAATGACCAGATCAACAGCGCAAACGCTGATTGTGAGATGTGTCAGGGATGACGGAAATACCCTGAATAGTCTGGTGCAAATGTCTAATTGTAAGAGGCTAGCCCACGACGTTAATACGCCGCGCAAATGCTGAGCCTCGTCCTCTGCTACCATTTCTTTAAAACTCGTGAAGGTTGCGACGATACAAACGTTATAAAGATGGTACAAACGTTTCACTACCCATAATAATGTTAAAGTAAGCTATTGGTAAACAATTTTGCAGGGGCAGCGTGAAGTCAGCCCCCGCATTTTAAAATTGCTGTATTCTCTCTTCTGTTTGGTACAAACGAATATAACTCGAGAACAAACGTCAATGGAAGGAGTACAAAAGTCTTGTTATAGTTAAATTCTGGTACAAAAAATGCGGGGGCCTGGTTCACGACGATGCTGGTAGCGAGGAATATTTTCGAGAGATAAAACACGTAGTTTTCAAGAAAGAGAAACCGACCAAGATAAACAAGTTCCTCGTTAATCACCTCAGAAGCTTGTCAGAAACTAATATTTTGTTAAATGCGTCTTCAAAAAAAAAAATCCAGCAGAATATAAGCATTGTTGGTGCGCAACTATCGACCAAAAAAGGGAAGGGGACCCGGCGTCCAGTAGGAGGGAGGTCCCCGAGTTCTAAGGGGGAACTTGAATTATTATAGTTTG
>JARQTG010000236.1:0-278111 GCA_030142615.1 Syrista parreyssii
AAAAAAGAGATCTATATATATATATATATATATATATATATATATATATATATATATATATACCTTTATACGTAGTTACTTTCCATCCTCGCTTTGTATTGCTAAAACAAGCAGTACACGACTCTCAGCAAGCGCTTTACGATTGCTGAGCACGGAACGCCCAGCATTTAACCGCAATTCTACAGACAATTCCACCTGTGATGCATGAATAGCAAGTGCAAGGATATTTCCTTGGGGCCGGTTCGCGTGTAAAGGAATGATCGCGTGATCGTTAGATTGACACAAGAGTAACGATCGATCCCCGCAGACAGTTGGAATACAATAAGAATTCCTAACGAGCTGACGGAAGTGAACAGTGGCAAAATCAGATGAGCCTAGACGTGAGACATATGGGATAAGGTGAATTATATGGAAAGAACATATATATATATATATATATATATATACAATTAGTCAAAGACCATTTAATCAAATTACGACCAGGACTCACGCGTGTTAACTCGTCATTTCGTACTAAGCAGTAATCAGCAAGGAAAGTCTGGACGTGCCGTATTTGTCTGACATGAGAATTGAACCTTGAATCCTAGATGGAACTGATTCTCTAGGGATATTAAGGAATGATTACGTTATTAGTTATTACGACGGACCTCTCGCTAACCAAGGTCTTTGAAATTAAGATAATTTTTTTTCTTACAGGTCAATCCGTAGGGAATGTCAGGTCAAGTAGTTATACTGAGTCACTGCCATTGTTGTAGGACGAACTAGAATCCGTTTCAACACTGGATATGTGTTTAAAAGAGTTTTAGTGGCTCTGCGAGACAGGAAACTTGCGATACCGGATGCCGATTATTCCATAAGATGACGTTTTGGTGCAACATACGGAAATTACTAGATTATCTAGTTACCCCATTGGCATTCCTGACAGTCGTGCCACGTGATGAAGTTCGTACCAATGCGTATACGTTGAGTAGAAATATCACAGATCACTCACCAATGAATATTTAACCAACCGGATATTAAGCATGCTGACGCAGGATCAAAGTTTCTTACCTGAAACAAAGAAAAATTAAAATGATTTTTTAGACGTCTCGAACGATACACAATTGTCATGTATTCTACGCGCTAGTAATCCGCACAGTCTTAGTGGTTATTTCACTCTTGTTATCTAATTTGAATCACATTTTTTCTACTTCGTCATTCTTTGCCCGCACTGTACTGATTCGTTTTTTGCATGGAAATATCGCGACGTAAACTTCTCGAGTGACATTTAAGCTGGTGCGGGAGGAATTCGCGAATTCTTCCGGGGTCCGGTCGCTAACCCCACAAATACGTAACCGAGGTCTGTATACAGGGAGAAAAAAGCGAATTGAGGTTAGATAACGAATGTAATTCGTTTCGAGGGTTAAGATGGTTTGGTAACTTTTGTCGAAGTGATTCCAACGTAAACTCCCTAGTGAATTCTGGTGAAAAGTCGTCTAGTTACTTATTTCAATAATTCTTCGTAGCGATGCGTGTTGCGACGGTGCTGCCATCTCTGCCACTTCCTCGTAAGAACGAAGTTACGATATATGGCGCAAGCTGCAATTTCACCGACACGCCTGTGCGTGACGTTACTATGCAGCCACTCTTTTATGCTTTTATGTAATTGCTTATTTATACCTGCACTCCGTGTCGATATGAGGTAAGAAATGACTAGATTAAATCTCTAGGTAAAATTGAATCTGTCTCCTTGGCGGCAAATTCAAAATCGCATAACCACAAAGGAATGATATCACGTCAAATAATGGTAAGATCTTTACTCTTAAACGTTGTCAATTATTCAATATAACTTTCTTTCGTAAATTCCTGAAGCGTGTATCAACTTCCAGTATAAGAAACGTAATGACGACAATATATGGCGACTGACGTCAGACCTCTGGAGGAGGCTGCAGGAAGTATTCGATAATCCAGGTGACCACATACGTATCGATAATGATAAATGATCTACAGAATGGCTACTAACGATATTCAATATACTTGATAAGGACACATCAAGCCTTCAACCTTAAGGTAATACACGGTAATAATTAATACAAGAAATTTCCCAGTATCAGAACCGTTCCTCATAAGCGTTCCAGGCTACAAACCTCGTATAGAATATGAGTTCTAATAAATATTAATTTTGAACTTAAATCATCAAGGGTAACTGGTGCCAGCCCTTGAAACTTTAAGTCTAAAGAATCTAACGGAAAGAGAGAAGACTCTTCAATGAGTTTTAAAGTTACCCAACCAATCTCACAGGTATTACGTACTTCAGACATACCCAAGGTATTTAATACCTCTAGAAATAATCAACTTGAAGTTGCCCCATAGTAAAAAGTACAACGACACATACAATATATCTCCATTGTACGACAGGCATAAAGATACCAATTGGCAAGGTCGACCAATCACCTATGAAATAATGGAAGTTAAAATCAGCAAGCAGACAGACATGAAATATCAGAGATCAAACGACGAAACAACAGACACCTTAAAATCTATTTTAGCAGGAACAATTATAAGACTGCCTGTACAAAAAACTAGCACGTACTATCGAAGCATCGATCGACCGTCACTCTTATCTCGAATTAACAAAGCGATCAACGAGAACTCGTCGTCGATATCGCAGCCATAGACATTGGGAAGGTCGAATGTAATTTCATTGAACCACATATAAATGACAGTCATTAATCATAGAGTTAGCAAATTTGCCGAAGTTCTTAGCATAATTGTGGATATTAGATAGATTAATGAAGCAGCATCTATTGACTACTCTGATCGTAAATTCCAGCCAAGCGGAAGCCTACAGATAAAGGATACGTGATAAATCAACATAGTCGAGAGACGTAAAGTTTGACAGTTCCGTTTTATTTCGTCACGTGCGAACTAGCCACGAGTACCGACTTTATGAAAAGTGACAAGAAGGTACCAAGTGCCAGATCCTCGCCACGGAATTTCCTGTCCAAGTTTGTAACAGCACTCCGGACTGAATCAGCGTGTATCAAAGTGTATCATTGGCCACTACGGAAATCTTGTAAGCCACGTGACGTCATAGCTTACCAGTGTCAATATACCAATATAGATCATAGATCCGTATCCGCAATCTAGCTACGAAAAATTTCATTGGCTGTCCGGTAGCAGTATCGCCGACGTAATACTCTGTAATCGCGAAAGGAATGTGTCAGCAGATTTTTAATCTCCGTTTCGCAGGTTTCACGTGGCATGGAAAAGAAAAGAAATATTGGCAGTTTCAAGCCTCCATATTGATCACCGTACAACGTGATTCACTTAGACGACTCTACGGGTGTCTCAGAATCTACGTATGGATGGAGGTCGAGAAGTCTATTGGTTCTAAAACCAATCAACGATTAGTTGATCAAGTTTTCCGTCGGTCATTTCTATTAGTTTCCAGTCTCGTATTAAGAGAACGTCCAGTGGGTTTGTATTGGTCCTTATAACGTGTCGATTCTGCCCCAATTCACTGCTGATTCAACGACTCCAGTTTTGGGTCGGTGAACGCGACGATCAGTGGTGAAAGCTTTCACGACCTTTGAACGCGTATTGGAAGAACAAGAAAGCTAAGTGCCTACTTAGTTTGGACTAATTGAATTTACTTGTTTATCGCAATCTGTCGCTTACTCTATTTGCAAAATAGCAATACAACGTCTACCTGTCTACGAGAGCCTAATCCGGATCCTGAATGTTGGATCATTCGCTGAAACCCTTCGATCCATTCGGAGGTTATGTTTCAAGGCGATTAATAGAATTATTTGGCGACGAAGGTCGTTACTTAAGTTCACTGTCTGAAGTCTAGTCGATGCGTGGACGGAAATGGAATTTCTGTGAATTTTCATTGTTACTTCGTGCAGTTTCTTGTGTCACATTTCTAACGATTAAACGTTAGATGCAAAAATCTCTATTGTGTCTGTGTGTGTATATATATATATATATATATATATATATATGCATACAGGGATAGTGTGTGTGTATGTATATATATACACAGGTATAGTCATTGATGATTGAGAATATCTAGTCATTCCAATTCCATAAACTTCGTACAGCTTTCCTAAGCCATAAAATTAAGACCATCCGTCGGTATAATTAACACGTTAAGAGTGTTAAAAACGATGGAATAAATCAATCCAAGTCAATTAAAGACCAAATGGACCCTTCGTGCCTTCCCTTTAGACCCCAGGTAATCATACGTAACGAGCCATTCGAATCTCATGAGTGAAAGTTAAATGTCGATATACTCATATAGTTTCAAAGTCACAGTCCAGCGTTTCGTGAAGCGTCGCAAAAATCAACTGAGAATTGTGCAGTTACGAATAGCAACCATTAGTAAAATCCTTGATCCTCGCACCAATGGAGAAGCTGATTCATAAAGTTCATCATAGAAAAAAAAAGATAAAAAAAAGAAATTTGAAATACGTCTTGAAAAATTGCAGAGCTAAATACAGTTCGACGTTCAAAATTCATATTTCATTGTAATGCAAATTTTTGAAAATCATACATATATATATACCGGGATGCATCGACTCTCGAATTGGCACCTTATATATTTTTGAAATACAATAAACTCGCTGTTACCATTTTAAAAATAAATTCCAGTCCGAGGATTTTAATTCGGCAAAAATGGCTTTTTGTCCTCTGTCGCACCTCTGCCTCCACTTAAAGGTATCGGAGCCGTTCACTTCTTGAAGTTGAGGAGGTGGAGCTATGTTGTCTATAGGTTGAGCTACAGCCTACAGGTAAGGGTATATATCTATAGGTATAGAACGATAGTAAGCCATGTGTGGCAAAGAGTGCAAGTGAAGCAAAAGTGTGGCCGAGTAACAGACTGGTAGGAGAATTCTCTTTCTCTGTGTCTTGAATGCTGAGTTTACGAGGCATACGGTAAGCAGTACGGATACCCAGTTCTCTTTCTGTGCCGAGAGCGCGAGGATCTGCCACATACTCCCGTCTGGACCATATCAGAGTATCCTTGTGTCCGGTGAGTCCAGCCTGAGGATACGATGGATAGTGTTTACATAAGAAATTGCATACTGTCGATACATCGCATTGTGCACTGTCCATTAAATGCATACGTAGATTCATAGTGCACCAGATAGCTATTTATCTACATATCTATATACGCGAGGTTATTTGTATGGCATTTGATAAGCGAACGTATTAATTAAAAATTTATCGGACAGTGATATTAATTTGTGCCGGTGAAACACGTAATGTATGTAGACACGTGGTATTGACAGTGGCTGTCAAAAAATCATAATATTTACATACGACCAAATTTGCATTGATTATGTGTTACGAAGAGATTTGACTTTTGCGATATTGACTCTTTTTTTTTTATTTACCAATTTAGCCACGGATGACGCTGTCTTCCCTTCGCGGGGCGACACGTGCTCGTAAAGCTTTATATTTGGACGTCAACCAGAAATAAACTCGAATTCTTATGGAAATAAATATACGTCATAATTGAACCGACGGTATCGGACATTTTGTATAATTCATCTACTTTTTTCACGTATTGATTAATTATTGATAACTAAAATGTCAAATCCATATTTCACGTATCACGTGTCATTGCTCGCGTAGTTTAAGTAAACGTTAATTTCTGAAAATATTGTCGGATCCTTTCCGTTTCCGGAATTTTCGTAAAACCAGGTTAAAATTTCATGAACATAGTCGCGCGACTGGACTTACCGATGTAGAAAGGCATTTATGGAAATATATTTCGCCTACTTTAAGTGAAACGAACGTGTATAACTCACTATGAGAGTTTCGTATGTTCTGAGATAATTAGTTAAAATTTAAATTCGTTTAAATACACGCTGTCAATTTTCAAAATGTCATCTCTTAAAAGAAACGCGTAATCGAAATACTGCGCATGCGCAGGAACCAGTGTATGCATATACCTTACACGTTATATACATGCTACGTATATTTCGGGAAATATAGCGACACGACCTGGATAAAATATTCAAATCAATTAATCCGCGAAACTAACCAACGAATTATCGAATACAACATACATGCATACAAATAGCTGCGAGCACGTAAAAATTATCGCGCACCGAATAAATAAATTGGCCGAGGAATTTTAATTGAAAAATAGACTTGCTGCTCAAGTTCAAATGACATTTTTACATGCTAACCTATAAGTTTACAAATCATACCTGACACGGGCTTTACGTACTATAAACGTCAATTTGACGTCTATTTCTTAAATTCTGCGCACAATGCGAAAGACCAAATGATCCACGCAATTTTTTCCCAACACCCATACCCCAGATACGCGTCACAAAATTCCACGTAGCTAGGCCAACTTTTAGGCGGAACAAAAATCCACAAGAAATATTTACCCTTGGCGCAGTGCCAGTGCGCTAACCTCAATGTAACAAAATCCAAGCATTTTTCTTATGCACAGCGTTCAAGTATCCCAGTGCTAAAAATGTATCATACTTTTTACTAGATTCATTCGATGTATCAGCAGCACTCGTTAAAGATCACTGTACAAACCAAAATCCATTATTGCATTAATAAAAAAAAAAATCAACACTAGCAAAATATAATTTTTCAAAAGTCCAAGAATCAAATAATTTCTACACGAGTATCGCTCGGATCAAAAAGTCAAAAAGAATTAACGAAGATCCAAGGATTGGCATTTGTTACTTGCAATTATGAAAATACCCAGGACTTTCGCGATATTACCGTTACGTAAGACAGACTGCCGGTCTCGCGCACTGTCAAGAACATGTTAATGACAAAGAAGCGCGCGAGATCGAAAGCATCACAAAAATTGACAGCCTACAATTGCGTCGTGAAAAAGGTCGTCAAATAATTTTAAGCAGAGGCAGTAGCCTCTGTAGTACAACGGTACTTTGGTTCACGCGACATAGAAACTCTCGTTGAATCTGTCCGATCAAACATTTTGAATGAGCGACGATTTAAGAGGACAGTGAAGTTGCTGACTCTCCAGTAGCATCATCGACGAATTGATAAATAGAAAGAAAAAGAAAAAAAAAACACAAATATCACTTTGCGTAATACAACCCGACGTTACACCAGGTAACACTGTACAGGGAGAAAGTATAGTAAATACCGATTATGTGAATCCAAGTGTCGTACGATTCGTAAACGGTAATACCGGTACGCATGCCAGTATACAAACATGGTATTATCCTAGCATTTCATTGGTTGAAGAGTCTTACATAATTGCGCAATACTTGACGACATTAATTCATAAGCATAATTACGCAGTCTCGTTCTCGCAGTAGCTAATCGACTCTGTATCGATAATAAATTACTGCGTTCAATTATTACTCGACATAAGTTAAAAGCGATATGCCAATAGTGCATAGCGCGATAGACATCACTTGGAATACCGAGGACACGTGCTGTCATAGGACTGGAAATATGTCGCAAGGGGGCCTGAATACTTGTGAAAAGTTTACTCATGCGGAATGAGACATAAGAGGAAGCTGTTTACCTTATTCCGCCTAATCCGCAAAGTTGCGTTCGAGACTGTCGCTGTAATTAGAATTCTAAATGTCTCGCCCGATCGGTGCTGTTTATGGGTAGGCGTAAAAGGAGTCCGGTGCGAAGTTAGCTGCATGGAATATTCGAGATGCATTGTGGGAAAAGAAATTAATTGAATTGTTATTACTGTTACAGGTAATCGCGAGAAAATGAAGCGGAACAAAATATTACTCCTTGTCTCTACACTGTTCTCTGCGACAGTCGCTATCTCGTCGCCGTGGAGACCAGTCATACCAACTAGGTTAGGTTCAAGCCTGTTGCATCAGGAAGCCGCGGCTTATGAATCGCCCTTGGCGTCGTACGGTTATGACGAAATGTCCCTACCGCAGACGCATCCTCTGGCGCAGCAGGAACAGGATCAATGCGCGCTGTACAAAGTTTCCATGAGTCAGCAGCTCTACTTTGAGGTTAGTGCATAACGGCGAGAGTAAAAACAGAGAATGAAAGCGCGTAAGTATAAAGCGCTGAAAAGTAAAATAGCAGTTTAAAAGTTTATTAAAAGTGTCTCGCGGTCTCAGGAGAATTTACGTATGCGTTTGATATCGTCTTGAAGCATAAAACAGTGTACGTGCAGTCTGTTGGCTACGCGTCGTCAAGCGCGATACTGTGACGGAATATAAGGACGCCAAAGAAAGATGGCGGTAGAGTAGAAATTATTCCGAGTAGAGGAAGAGTCGATTGTTCAGTGATGAAAGAAACTTCTGGTTTCGCAGCTCGAATGTCATTTGCTTTCCTTGCCAGAGAACACAGAAAGCGACTGCCGGGCACGGGAATGCAAATGGCTTCGGCACTGGCAATGGCCGGACGGAATAATATGACGAAAAGTACGTATATGTATACCGGAGTGTGCACGTAGTACAGCGAAGTGGCCGTTAATGAAGGCAGGAGAAAACACAAGACTGACGTTGATATTAAGGCGTGTAACGTACCTACTATACGCGTAGCGTCCCTTCTCTTGGAATGGAATAGTCGTTTTGCCACACAATGATAAAGCCACTCAGTGCGTCTGTAACGGATAATCTATGTATCCAGTGAAATCAGCGGAAATCATCCGGCTGTAATCGACAGTGCAGTTTCCAGTTCGACTTGAGTTATTTTTCTGAATCTTTTTTCCCTCGTTCCGTGACGCATCGATATATCTTGACGATACTAAAAATAACGCCGGGGTTTACGCTATAAAGCGCGATAGCTAAACCGGTTGTTTGGCAGCGAGTGGCACATTCGAAATATCTCAAATGTGCCGCCTAGGATATATCGTTTAGACGGTTAATCTTATAAATAGGTCAAAGGAGTGCTTGGAAAATTGAAGGTTATAAAGACACAACGGCGACTAAAGAAAAGCGAGTTCGCGTGTCTGCCGACGTAGGCGCTGTGTCTGGCTTTATCGTGGATCAGCGATCGAAAAACAATTTTCATCATGTCGACGAGTGGGACCCTTGTCAGTAACGTTTCTTCCAAGACGTTATTAGCAGCCATTACAGTCAACTGCATATAGACGTAAGATAGAAATGGCGAGATATGGACGGGCGTGTAATTGGATGAATTTCGGGTGGGAGGTCGGAGAGGGTTGGTAATTTCAATGGTGGCTACAATTGGGAAATACGAAGAACGATCGAAATTTCTCTCAAGAACAATAGAAACGATTAATTACGTCTGCACGGTTGAACTTAATGATCAAATTAATTCAACAGTCAAACTGCCTATTCCGATGAGTCAATGAAAACTGTATAACAAATCTTCTATAATCAATACTACATTCCATAAGATAAAAGCCATCGATAAAAGCAACAAGTAGTGAATTAACGTACAAACGTTATTGAAATTCAAATGAGAATAGTCGCGGCGCGCCATCTGGCTACTGCAGCGCGTACTAAAAATTATATTTAAAAATTAAGCTGTCTCACGAGGAAAGTAACCAAGAAACAGTGATCGTCTTTGATATTGATACCAGGGAAGACTGGTAATACTGGTAATGGTTCCTGGTAATCGCGAGGACGGTCGTTTCGCGATAATACAACCTAGTCGTTTCATTTACGTTCTACGTAGCATACACGTTGTACGTTACACGCAGTACGTATACGGTACGTTACACACGTGTACCAAGTAGCATCGTCCGCAAACGTGAAATTGCCTCGACTCTTTTCCGCAGCAATAAACACCCTGTCCCCGCTCCCCACTTCACCTTCACTGCCTCGCGAACCACCAACGATTATTTCAACAGCACGCAGCACCTTTACCGAGCGGAAGTCAACCTCGTGCCAACGTGAATTTCACTTTCCGCTACGTGGCGGAAGTTCAATACTCTTGAAAATGGCACCTGCGCCGTACCTCCCACTCTTCCCCGGTACGCCCGACGACGATCCACGTTCTCTTTGAAATGCACGTAGAAAGACCCGAACGAATTGTACCAGTAATTGTCAGAGGTATGCTTGGTGGATCCACAATGCATCGGGAGTACTGCGCGAGTCAAGCGTTCGCATAGTTAAAACATAGTAAATAGAAGAACGTCCTTGCGAAGCAAAACAGAGTCAATTATCAGTGTTAAAACTAGTTTTCTAATTGCAAAACGAAATATAGTAAGGAATAAGCATTCGACTGGATATAACTGTATATAACTCGCACGCAATGTCGAAGCAACGAGGTAGATTGAAACAAGGCTTAAAAGTTACGCTTACGTGGATTACGTCGAAATTCAGTATCTCAAGACTCGTTTGGTGTGTTTGATTCGTCGTATAAGGATGGAGGCTAAGCTTGACGATGCCGAGTTTCCATATCCGAGCTGACTTAGGAAATGATTTTTTTTTTTTAACAGCCAGCACGGCTGCCAATAAGGTAAATACCGGTGCTCGTGTTAATATACAGCTGTCGTCATGGTAGATTAGACTGGCGAACGGAGCTTTGAATCAGGATTGCGTGTAAGAACCATCGTGGAGACTGAACGATTTGCATTTGCTTAACGACACGTTACCAGGCGTGTAGACCTCAATGAAAATGGCCTCTTTTATTGTCAGTGACATATTATGCAAATCATCGATGCGAATGAAAAGCCCACCACGTGACTGCCTATCTGTAAATCGGTGCGGGTTGTGAGTCAATTCTATGGAAATTTAGCAAGCGTATTTTGCGAACATTAAAACCATCCATTGTCGAGTAACAAGACTGCTAAGGATGTATGGAATTCTATTTTTTTTTTCTACCCTGGAACCGGAGACAAAACAGCGGCGCATTATGCATTCCGACCGTGGAATGCGACCTGGGCGCAAGTACCTATACACTGGTACACATGGGTTTGGCTGTGATAGAAAAAGTAAATGTATGTCGTTAAAGCATAGTTCGATAAATATTTGTATGAATTTTATGGTATTTAAGTAAAATTTCGAAGAACGCAGATTGCAATGCGATTCGTTTAACCCGTGTATTTCCGCTGGACGATTAACTGACTTTCCCTGCGACGAGTCGAGGTTAATTCACTGGGGAATGTTATATCATTTTTCTCGGACTTCTCCCCGATAGGAAATCTTTAATAAGAATTTCGAAAATCTCAAAAGCATTTCGACGTTCACCACGGGCGACGTCCGTCAAACATACGTCAGATCCGACGGTCTTCGAAACGGAATGTAATAAAGCAAAGTGCCTTGGCGGGAGATTTAAAAATTCTGATGCAGTCACTGGCTTTAGTCGCGTAAGCGGATCGTTAAGAATAGTTTGACGTGTAATTTGGGTCTGACGTAATTAGAGGGAAAATAATCACTGAAGCGCGGATTAATTATAAAAAATAATCAATAAAGCGGCTCTTCAACGAAGAAGCGAGAAACGTGTGGAATGCATGGATAATTAAACGTAATAATTTCAAGTATTTATCAGAAAGTCTTGTTAACCACTTTTTACAGTACATCCATTACAAGACGGATCTGCCGGATCTTCATGAATTCACGCTCTGCATGTGGACCAAGTTTCACAATCATTCCAATGACCACCCGCTCTTCTCATACGCCGGTAAGTCAATCTCTGACAATCGTAAATGATTTTTTTTTTTTTTTCGAATAGAGCAAACAGGTCAGGTCGTAAACTGGATCATTGGCGAGCGAATGGAGATTCGTAAAAAAAAAATTAGAATCGTCATTAGAAAGCAGTGAATTTTCTATGAAAACAATTGGATTAAAAAAAAAATGAAAAATTTTGCTATCTCGACAAATGACACAGAGCAATGTTTCGCGTTTCATTTTCATACTTTCTACATGGGAATTGTACGGAGTATAGAGTTTTTGGTGTGCCATTCGTTTAGAAAGGTTAGGTTATCTTATTATGTACCGATAGAAAGTAATGTAGGCCCCTGCCGGTATGCTTGTTAGTTTTATATTTGATATTTTTCGTCTTTCTCTTTCTCGCTCTCCGGAGACGCTGCTCATACGGCGTATCGTTAAGACGCAACTGAATCACGTTAGGGAATGGAATTCGCGCGCTAATTAATAAATCGAATTTAACGAGTCTGTCGATTGTAGAAAATATTTCTGCGGGCGATTGAATTGCAGTAAAAGTTACGGG
The DNA here is from genome assembly GCA_030142615.1 of Syrista parreyssii. Lineage (NCBI taxonomy): Eukaryota > Metazoa > Arthropoda > Insecta > Hymenoptera > Cephidae > Syrista > Syrista parreyssii. The sequence continues at coordinate 12,112 of JARQTG010000236.1, forward strand.
CGACGGAGATTCCCCTAAGGTATTACATTAGCAATGGGTTAATAATGCATCGTGCATGCCTGCATCGTTGCCAACGTGAGAAACAAGAAGTCCAATCTAAGAACGACTCTTTTCCTAGTTGGAGATCAGCCTCGAGGAATTTTCTCCTGGGTGGCAAATACCGCCAGGAGTTCCTACTACATGCTCAACATAGACGGCCACAACCTCTACAGATTGAATTATCCGCTGAGATTGAACAAGTGGTACCACTCCTGTCAGAGTTGGAATGGCCGTACTGGAGAATGGCAAATCTGGGTCAACGACGAACGCGTAGGCCGTGGCTTCAACAACAGGGTGAGTTTCCTATCTTCCGTATGCCTACCGACCTGGTCCAACCTACCTACCTACCTAATGGTCGGGTCTACCTATTTATAAATCAATGAGAACTAGAAGAATCAATTATTGCCAATATATAGAAAGTCTGGAGGTGAACTTGATATTCGCAAGTTTCCTGAACGAGAGCTGCGTCCTTCCGAAAGTCATCCTGCTGGAACCAGAGAAAGTATCGCTGGAGAACGGTCGAGCATGGCTGTTACGGTTCTTGCGATAAACGATTGATTTGCTATTAGATGATTTTCAAAATTTTCAATGACTATGAAAGTTTTTACATGACAGGGATTTATTTAGAAAAGAATTCAATTCCTCTTTCAGCTCGTAGGACATGTCATCAAGGGTGGTGGTATCGCTATTTCTGGACAGGAGCAACGTCAACTGGGTGGTGGTTTTCTGGAAGGGCATGATGCTCCTCAGGGTAGGTTTGATGCTATCCTTGGGATATCCGTTTTTTTTTAAACTGTTTTGTTGTACTAAAGGGATGTCACTTTTTTTGTTAGGATCTGGTGGTTTCCTTGGAGAGCTCACGATGGTTCAATTGTACAATGTTGCTTTGACTGCTGGAAAAGCACATAGAGATCATAAGCATCATCATGCTCATCATTATGAGCACGACACCTCTAATAATACACCCAGAACTACGACCCCACCTCCGGTGACTGGACCACCACTGCCAATGAACCCTTATCTGACTGGTGGACAGATTAATCATCAGGTAACTGACTATACTACTGGATGGTTCAATAAAAATTGTGTAAATCTGTTGAGAAAAATATACATTTTTTTTATCAGGTCAAGATCAATCCTGGAGTTCAGATTCAAGTCAACCAGAATGGAGTGACTCTGCGTCATCCGAATATCCCTCCACAGCAAGAACCAGCACCGCAGCCATTCCCACCACCAAATCCCGATTCCCTAGGAGCCTTGTCAACAGCCTCACCACCCATTTCCGGTATACCCTCTTATAGCAACACCTTCGGTACCGCTCAGTTCTTTGGTAACCTTGATTCCCCACTAGGCCAAATCCCCCAGACAGCTCAGCTCCCACAATTGAGTCAAACTGACAACGGCGCTGCGAATGGATTTAGCTTCATCAACGGTCAGTACCACAACCTCTTCAAACGTGAAAAATCTGCAGCTAATCCAGAAGACAGTCATCACGATGATCTGATATCTGCCGTCGAATCGACGGAGCTGAAGAAATTAGCTAAACGAGAAACCGTCGACGATAAGGTAATCATCAGAGTGCTTATTTATTACTTTTAAGGATGCTGGCTAATATGCATTAAGCGATTATCAATAACTTTTTAAAACTTAAGGTCTCCTTCTTGGCAAAGGAAGAGCCAAGTTCCCTGAACGAGAAGACGGTGACTAAGAGAGATTCTGAGAAGAAGAAACGCGGTTTGGTACAGTTGGCCGATGGGTCAGTCTTGGACGATAGCTTCCTGGTGTCTCAGGGACTGGACAACAATTATTTCTCTGGATTGGCAAGCTTTGGCGTTCAGCTTCCGGCCCACGCGACCAAGGACGAGGAACGTGAGCCAGCTGAGGCCGAGGTTAGACAAGTAATGGATATTTGCGACGGATGCGCCGAGGAACCTTTCGACAAGGCTTTGGTAATGGCGTGGAGAAGCGTCCCGAAGAAGCTATACTCTGGTGCCGTTTATCTGCCAGCCGCCCAGACATGCAAGGCGTTCTAAGGTTAACCGAGCTGCAATCCCTAATAGAATTATCGACGTTGGGGATCCTCGCGTACGACCGCGTCAAATTACGAATTTATCGTTAGCGCGGCTAAGTGACTTTCGAGACGATCAATAAGAAAAGCCGATGGGATTGCATCTACCCTGACGAGATCAAAAGGCTGTAGCCGTTAGAGCTTCACGAGACGCCGGAAATACGAAACCCTTAAGACTCTCCTTAAGCGAGAGAAGAGAGCGGAAAGGAACAAAGAGATACGAGCTAATTTCCGGTAACGAGTGACCCAAAACAATCAAAGAAATGCCTTTCATGCCGTTCGACGCCATCTTTATTTTAAATAGTGTCTAAACGTCCGTAAAGAACTCACTTAGCCGCGCCCACTAGTTTCTATTTATTTATAATCATTGACACGACAGCGTATCAGACCGCATGCGAGAAGCAACTAATAATACTCAGTGGACAATGTTTCCAAGGAGACAAATCCAGTACTAGAATAATCTCCTGGATTCGAGTCAAGCTCAAAATCAATAAATGGACTTGTCGACAGCTAAGAATCAACTAGCACGAGTCACGTTGAACATACTTTCATCCATTAGTAAGCAGTGTATAAATAGGATTTATAAATAAACATGTTGTATACATTTCATGGCTCTTCGCGAGTATAATTATTACCGATTACCATGCCACTAGGTTCATGTGGTTATAGCAAATATATATATAGATATATATATATATATATATATACGTAAATTCCATACCGCTTCCATAAATTCCCACGTGAACCAGATGAGAAACACACGTATCTAACGCATCCGTTCCAACATCTCTCACGTCCATGGAAGTTATTCAAGACCCCACATTTCCCACCCTCGAAAATGATTATTCAATTAATAACAAACTTCCGAGTATTTATCTGCACTCTGTATCTATCCGACACGACAAACGCTGTTTACGTTGTAACTAAGTTTCACGTACCTTGCTCTTGTGGATGTGCTGATGCTGAAACTCGCTCTCGAATTCTGGCTCGCTGAAGTAACTTTGATCCTCCCAATGCGGCGGTAGCGCAGTGCCTCCCGCAGGAGCACCCATAGGACCAGGCATACCAGCAACGCCGTCGGTACTTTCAAATAATCTGAGGACACTTCGATCCCTGATGTCCCTAAGATGAGATCTGAAAGTGAAGAAATCGCCAGACATTAGTAAAACGTGACGGGAAATCGTTCTTCTATATATAAGATATAATAAGCAGTGTCGCCAACCTGAGATCCTCCAGCTCGTAAAACATGTCCTTGTTGCTGTCGTGAATGTACACCTTGACGTGGGGACTGTCAAGATACTCCATTGTTAGTTGCTTGGGGAAGCTCCTGACGAAGAGTGCCTTGACGGTGTCTATACTGGTTACTTCGTTTGGCAGTAACGCCCGTTTCGTCTCGTTCCTGTACTGCAGGAACACCAGTCCTAGGGAGTCGCCCACAGAAATTCAATGTTTTGTAAGGAATAAGCGCCATTCAATGTCACTATGGTACGCGTGACACGATTCCACGTTAACGACGAGTCTCCAGGATGCGGAATAAGGTTAAAGGGGAAGAGTCATTTGATTGCACGACTCTGGGTAAACAGAGCCAAAGTGTCAAGAAGGAAATATTCGTTCGATTGAATTCAACGAGAGTCCCAATGATTTCATAACGAATAAAACAACCGTCAGGATAATCCTTGCTGATAAGGATGAACGCAGCCTGATTCAACAGTATAAAGTATGCCCGTAGGAAGAACCTATAACCGAATTCACCCAGAAGACGGTTAAAAGCTGCCACAAGGAAACAGTCGCTTACCGAAGAAAAGCAATTCGTTTTATGCTTTTGAAATTTAATTGTCCGTAGTTATGTAAGCGACGAACGCCGGTGAGGTCGGTTGTGGACGGGAGTCGCCATAGAAATGTTTATGGCGTCTCGGTCACAAGAGGTTGAAAGAAATTTTCATTAATTCTACCCTTCACCGTGGGCCACGTCGGACTTTGAATCGCGCGTCACGTTCTGCGTCTGAAGTTGCTTGATTGATTTCGATACAGACGAGATAGGAGGTAGGAACGAATAAAAGAGAGAAAAAATGAATCAATAACAAAGGAGAGGGAGAGAGAGAGAGAGAGAGAGGGAGGGGAAGACACCTCGACATTTAAGATTTTCAGTTACCTAGTGGTCGCTCTAGGGTCTTGCTCGGTGTTCGCACCACGGGTAAACTGCTTCTTTGCTTTCCACCCCTGCGAAATCCTGTGCTCGAAGTCTCGACTTCAGACATGATCCCAGGGTCGTCGTCGAAGAGCATCGCCGTCGACGGGGGCGGGTAACCCCGTGGAAGTGGCGACTGAAAAAATGTGTACAAAACTTGTCACGTGATCCAGACGCTCCTTACGTCACTTGGAAAAGACTCGATGACGAAATTTCAATTAAACGGAATGCAGATGATAAGTGCGTCGTGCTACGTGCTATAATCAGTATCATCCATATCCCGTATGCATGCGTATACGTAAGGCTATGAGAAACTAGGAATGCAAGATGAAGAAAGACGTAGGAAAAGAAAATCATGAAAATTACCTTCCTCTGTCGAGACTTGGTCCCCATCTGTTAGCGAAGAACACGGAAACACAGACAAACAACAGTTAGAAAAAAGAAACGGCAACAGGGCCAGGGGTTTGGGAACGGAAGGGCTGTACAGGATAAGATAGAAAGTTTTCCAAGCCTACAGATGCGCTTGTAAATAAATCAACAAGGATTCAACTGTATCCCAGCAGTTAGTATCAGCACGGCTCCAGTCCTTAAGAATCGTTCGAAGAGCCTCCCCCCTCACCCCCCCTCCTCGATTTTCCTCACTCTTTTTCACCAAATTTTCTCAGGCACCCTGGACCAATAATTTACGTCAATCTCGAGACGACTACGGGCTACCCTGTAAACGGCGAACACCTACGCGAAGATGGTTCAGACTCACTGAGGTCCTTCAACTGCTCTTCTAGAACGACGACTTCGCCGCGTATTTCCCCGGACGCGTGTGTCGCGCAACATTTATGTCATGAGACGCATGACGTAACCACAGCCTACACGCATCATACCAGCCATCTAATTTACATGCTACTGTTCAAGGCGACTATGTAGCTGAGCCTTGAGTGTACAATTTTTACGCTAAAATTCCTTAGTCTCCTCCACTTGCTCACCCCGGCTTCTCTTTTCGCTTACTAGTCTCTGCCTCAAAAGCGAGGCTATAGCGGGAACACGGTAAATCCTCTGGATCATTAGGGACGTAGGTACATAAGGGATGATGCCACCCGTCTAAGTACCCAGCCATTCCGCACTTAGCTACCCGAGATTTTCCCGAGGGAAGAAGATTACATTGGTAAAAGATTCTCAGTGAAGGAACCCTCGAGAAGATTACGTGGGGGACAGGTATACCTATAACGTCTGGTCTAGTACCTAACAGTGGTGCATTATGTAAGTGCATAATGCGCACGAGAAATGTCATCAAGCGACACTTAAAGAGTTTCGAGAGACTTTTACGTTAATTAACCAGGAACGAGAATCGATTGTAGTAAAAGTCAATTGAATCGCGCTATACGTATAACGGGTGTTCCGTAACCACTGTAGACTAAGTACTTGGCTGTCGTGATCACATTTAATTGGACCACCCGCTATAGTGAGACTCTAGGCTTTTTATTTTAATGGACAAAATAATGGCTGTCGCGATTTATGTTACTTGCACATAATATGTGTACGTCAGAGAAATTAATTTAGTTGTCTATATAACTGTCAAACGATACCACGTGGTCAGTTGCCCAGCAACCGTATTGCAGCTGCAACGTGCAACGCGTCACGCTAATGTCGCAAAGGGTCAATTGATTCTGTGAAAGCATTAACTGAGCTGGTAAGCTCGTTTTGCGTTTAGCCTGCTCGATGGCAAAAGAATTATAATTGAAAAGGTATTGATAATAAAAAAAAGTTAGTTTGTCCAAACAGCCTTGATCCACCAGGGCGAAATTGCACGAAATTCTCATACGGATTATGTAGCCGTATGGAGGTCCAGCTGCTGCGTAGTAGCTAAACCGTGAGTGACCAGCTGGAGAACGGGTGCAGAGAGAGAGAGAGAAGAACGAGGGTAAAGCAGTGAGAAGAGGAAGAATATATATATATATATATATATATAACAAAATTGACTTTTTACAATGTACAAAAAAAGAAAATTGAGAGAATTTCTCTGGAGAACAATTTCGAATGTCTGAAGGGTTGAAGGGCATACAAGCACACTGGCTGGTGGTTGGACACCATGATGGATACTGTAGATTGATATATGGTATAGATATATATATACACGTAGAAGTTGATAAACCGTGAGAGAAAAGAAATAGTGTACGAGCAACGACACTGGGGGTAGTAGATTTACACCCTTGGAAAGGTATCGGGGCAATGAAATACTTATAAAATTCAAAAAGGGGTAGTATGATCCTGTCGACTCGAAATAGCACAGCCAGCAGTCGTTGCTCGTGTATAAAAAATATGACTGGGGTGAGAAAGTTGACTGTCCGATTTTACTTTTATAAGATATAAAAGGTGTTGGTGGTGCTGGGGTAGTGAGGAATATTGTGAAAAAAATCGAAGGATATATTTAATGAGATTAGAAATTAACCCTCTGCACTCGACCCGTCTGCTCTCAGACATCGAAATATATGAAAAATGGGTAAATCTCGAGTGCGAAGGGTGTTATATTAATGGGATTTGTTATATTAATAAAAGTCAATCAGGCATTTGCAGATTGGGTAAAGTTTAAATAGTTCACCTCGAGATCCATGGTGGTGTAGCGACTGGGTGGAGTCCCGTATTGTCCGTGGGGTTGCGGCAGATGATGGGGATGAAGGGAATGAAGTTGCTGGGCGTTAAACTGTTGATGATGCAGGGAGGGTTGGTGATCTCCGCTGAGAGTGTGTCTTCGCGGTTCGTCCCTTGAGCGACCACCGCCACTTCCGGTACCACCGGAACCACGTGAGCCTCCTCCCCCACCGACGCCCAATACACCCCCACCAACCCCGCCACTTCTTCTACCGCCCGGTAGCTCGTTTGGCCCACCCTCACCCTCACCCCGGCCGGATCCGCCTGGAATCAGAGAAATTCAATGTTAACGGAATATTACGTACGTAAGGTAAATATTATATGTATAGGATGGTACATATACGGTATATATATATATATATAAGACGTATACAATACGTCAATACGAACACCTACTAGCCGGTAGCAGCTTTATTTACTATCGAGTAAATAAGCCCGTGTAGATATACAGTCAACAGTGTAAATCGTGTTTCTACGTGGTAAACGGTGAAACTTGACGTCGGTAACGTAGGAACCTGTCAAGACTAAGATGAAGAGAAAAAAGAGAAAGAAAATTCAACGACGCGAGGCAAAAGATCTAAAAACTCTCAGTCGCCACGAAGTTCGTTAAATTCCGACTGACGAGATTCAATGTTCTAAATGTATACATTCCTTTTGCCAAGGTAAACGTTACAGACCGCAGGGGGTTCCCCGTGAGTTCCTGAGGGACAGTCAGAGGATGCGTAACGTGCGAACGTTTATGGCTTCCCCGAGTGATTTTCAGGGTTTACGGGGACGCGCGTTGGATTCGCCAAGGTTTCACGAATGGCGAAAGGATCAATAGCTGTACTGTTGGGATTCGATTGCGCGACAAATTATTAGAGTGTAAACTGGTCGGTATGAGAGACGGGTCGGCCTATTTGGCAGAAACGAAACTGCCAGGAATAACGCGTTCGTGGAAGCGGCCTTTAAATAGTTGTCGCCATAGAAAGACGCCTTGTTTATTTCGTGCTTGGTGACCTCATGGAGACAAGAGGCACAATTTGCTCGATCGCGAAACTGCGTCGCGATCCGCGTCGAACTTGGGTAAATCCGACGTCGCTGTATGGGCATTGAAAAATGAAAGGGAGAAAGAGAGATAAAAAAAAATGATTAAAAAAAAATGGCGACCGTAAGACAAGGGGGAGTTAGCGCAAAAATAGAAGGGTTCTCGAGATTCGGAGTCTGTAGGCCCTCGAGTAGGAAGCCGTGTTTTAAATATAAAGCCTGATTCACAAGGACGTGATCATGCATGGTCGATGTCCCTTTCGAGAGTTTGACGAAGCATGTGCCTTGGCCATTGACCTCGATCAAATCCACTTAAGGGACTTCGAGCTAAAAGCGTATAGGAGGCTGAGCAACGAAAATTGATCTCCCGTTGCTTCACATGATCTGATTCTGCATAACATTCGATTGAACCTCGAGATCGATAATTAATTGCTTTACGACGATTCGCGCTGTCCGAAGTATAAAACTTGAGGAATCGCGACCGATTGGCAATTCTAATGTTGCCCGTAGAATGGCGAATACCTCGTGGGCAGAGAGAAGCATCCATAAGTCTCGACTCCGTGAACTTCTCTAATTTTAGAACGCTCCGAAGAGGCCGTCATTGCGGTACGAATATCGCGAGCGAACCTAACAGTGTGAGAGCCTGAAGGATTCCGGAATCCCGATGATCTAATATTATTGAGAAAAGAGTATAAGGAATTGGGTCAAACTCATAGGCGTCCCAACGCCCTCCCTAAGTTATAACCAACCATAGCCTAAGAATACCTAGTACCTTTGGATACATGACTGACAAGAATTTCATGTCAAGATGCAAAAAAGTAATAATAACGAATAAGCAAAAAAAAAGATAATATCCATGGGCCCAGTCACACTCACAGCATCCCCTGTACCTTGCATCCTAAAATATCACCCAGAACGACCTTGCAACCCGAACGAAGACACGCAGATCCGTTTTTGCGTTTCACAGGGTCCAAAGCAAACATCTTTGCTAGGTATTTTCAGGATGCTGGAGGCGCATTCTACATTTTAATCTGTCATGTCTGCCCTAGGTGGGCCAAGGCGAGTCAGGGACGTAGCCGTCAGACCGTCTCCCTCGAGGGTGATAAAAAAATATATCACACACACTGCGCCCCGACCCGGAAATCCTTAGCAAGACATTGGCCCTCGGTGTTTCTCTGCAAAATTCCTCACGCGGGAGATAAAACTAGTGAGTGTAAAAAGACACTAGATAAATCCAGTAAACATCGCCTGATCGGTCGAGTCTGTCGAACAGCTTAGAATTCGACATCGCTAAGAATTCGTAAGCACGTTAACACGTGTGACGGTCGTGTCTGTTCGGCGTAACTCGGTATCTGCCGAAGAAAGCGCGTGGTTATATACCGATAGAGATAATACTTAATAAAAGAGAGCCTGACGTAAGACACTGAGAAAAGTTGGTCAGGCCACGTTGGTGGTAGAGCAGCGAGATGGATATAATGACGGTAATGAGGAGGATGTTACTCTGCGTGGGGTCCAGAGCGGGATGCTGTATAAAAAGTCGAGTCACCAGATTATCTTTACAGTGCATTAACCGCAAGTCTTAACTACCGTTTCAGGCGGGTGGTGGCAGCCTTTTATTTCAGTGAAAGATCGTCGCTTTCATGCGGGTAATCCCGTAGTGTTTTCCGCGACTGCGTCCCCATGGCGACGGAGGAGCCGACGCCTTAACCCGGTTTACGCCGAGGGAGATGGGCGGGTCACGTTTCGTTAGCCATGAAGAAAAGCCAATAGACCATAGGCACACGCGTCCCATACATACCGTATAGACATCCACGTGCCTTATACGTTTGTAGCGATGTCGCTCGATGTCAATTTTATTACAGAGAAGTGAATTGATCCAAGCGCATAATGCAGTGTGAGTAGAGTGAAAAAGTCGATTGATGTTTAACCGCGAAAAATAAACTGGCCATTTTACAGCTTCGCCGAATATACCGTCGTTTCTTATAATTTCAATTTGAAATTTTCCCGCGAAAATTTTTAAGGAGTAATCGACACTCGAGTGACACAAACGAGGTACGATGCCTTTGACGAGTAGCACGGAGCCGTCGGCCCGTCACGAAGGCTCGGTCGATGGTCGTGGACGTCGACGAGGATGCAACGAGATGCCCGACGTTACTAATTAGGCCGATTTTGGCAAGGGTAAATAACGTCCGTCGAGGACTAACGTCGGCGCTAACGAGTCTCCCAATCGAGTCTCGGTAATGAAGGAAGCTGCTAGTATCAATATGTATAATGGTTTTATACAGCGGGTATACATATATATATATATATACGTGTATATAGTACCAAGTGACGGAGAACATAGGACTATATATATATATATATATATTACGTATATAAACGTACACACATGCAACGAACACTCATATACGGTCAGAGGAGAGGAATTCTGCCGTGCACGAGAGCATCGGCTAGAACCAGGTCAGCCATGATCCCCTCCAGCTCACGTGTTACACTACGAGCTAATTCGGTATTCGATCTCACGTGTTTAGAATCGAATGCCATTTTTGTGGTCGTCGGCTGAAAAGAGTCTCGGTAATGTCGTGACGTCAAGAGCCAGTGAAAAAGTAAACGTATGAGTCTTGCGGATGTAAGAAAATCAACAGGTACCTATAGATACGCGACTTGGAGTAGAGATCGGGAAAAAGGAAAAAAAAACAGTAGACAACAGTCTAAAAGTCATTCTTATAACGTCTAATAAGTAGACTCGTGAAAAGTTCCTATACACGCGTACCTACGGGTACGTCTCTGTCTAATGGATTCTACGAGGACGCGAATATACGTTAAATCCACGCGACTTCTTGGCTAAACTTTGCGAAGACTAGACGGGTGCAGCTGACAAGCGGAAGTTCACGAACTTCTAATAGGACACACAGTGCCTCTGACTTTCCTCGAGGAGCCGACAATGAGCTTGGAACTTCGACAGTTGCCGTTGGCGAGTGCCTCTGTAGTGTCGTTGACACGAGAACGTGAACTTATACGAAACACACTGTACACAGCCACTCCGACCGATGGATGGTTGAAAGGAAATTTTAAAAATTGGACCAATTTCTATTTTTTTTTTTCCCTTCAAAACTTCACACAATGAAACAATCATCCGGTGAAAAATACGTGTTAACAATTCGTGATTTAAATCAACGTCCGCCGCAGACATTTAGCGACTACGGGAAACACGGGCAAACATATTGGCAAGGGTGCCAGAAAATTTCAATGGTAAATACGAAACGGCGGAGAAACGCTCTTTGTCCCGGCCACGTTCCTTCGTGTAGAGATTCTCCTTTCACGTATATAAATGCACGTTGCATTATACGAATAACGCAGGAACGTAAGGTACTTTAATTGGATGATACGTAAATGGCTAATAACTTATTACCAGTGTACTTGTTTCGTCGTCATTCTTGCCGCGTGTTTATAAAGGCAGCTAGAGCTTAGCCAAGCGCGTGTGAAAGCCTATACACATATTCAACCTGGAGTCGGCGAATTAGCAGTAACGAAGAGACTAGAGAGAGTGAAGGGAGTCAAGTGACTAAAGTGACGGAGCGTGCTGGCCGACCTTGTAGGAAAGACAAACCTCGTTAAAGGGATGAATTGACGGTAATACGTACTTACGACACTGTACAAGGGTGGCGCACGAGTAGGTTGAAGACGTACGTGAAGGCGAGAAAAGAGTAATGATAAATACACGTGTAACTCACCGTGTAAGAATTCTTCGAGTCTGACAGGCATCCATTAGCAATAACGTGTACGATTCTACTGGAAGATAGTTGAGAAAAAATTCGATCGCCTTTCACTTATCGATGTGATGTTAGGCAGATAAGATTTCTGGTGCGAGGACAATAAATGACGATTTACGTACGTAAGAGCGTAGCCTGCTGCCACGGGTGGCTGTTACGTACGCATGGGATGAGTCTAAGAAGGACGGAAGTTACTATAGGCAGCATAGGTGACTAAGGGACCTTGATCTCGTTTACTTTGTTCGAAAGATTCGTTTGCAGTTCTTGGAGATGATTGTCGAGTTAAAAGATTTTTGGAATTTTTTTTTTTTTTAATTTACCAAATATACCAGGGACTGCAAAGAGAATATTTGGTGATGTGGAAAGCTTGCGTGTGGTCAATTAGGATATTGTGCTTGCGATCGCGAATTACGAGGAAAAGATAAATCTTTACTGCGTACACGCACAAGGGATGAAAGGAAAAAGGTGGAAGGAAGGTGCCGAGTGGCGAGGGGAGTGAGAAATAAAGAAGAAGGAAATAAAAAAGAAAGTCTTTGACGTGAGCGTCGTCGCGCGTGAGAATTAAGGGCCCGACGCCGGATGCGAGGACATTGAATAAAAATAATCACGACAATCTAGATATTTTCAAGCATCATATCGAGCGAGTTTATTCATAGAGAAATATACTGGGTATTGTGCGACAGTAAAACGTGGCATATGGGTGGCGCTGCGTATTAATCTTCGTAACAAGAGTCGGTCGAGTCCCTGGATTCGACAGACAAACTACTGTCCAACATTACCGTGCGCGAGCATAGCGTAAGACCGGACAAAAGATATCCAGTCGCTGTTCATAACGTGCCGTAAAAACAATTGTCTCCCGTACGCATAGCGACTATCACGTACAGGCCGGACAATACTATAGCCAGTGACTGTTAAATTGTCTCAATGGGCTTTTGCTGCGCTTATCGATTGCACGCTGTTTGCCAGGACGCCGCCGAAAATATTCTATACAGAATAATCTATTCTAAATATAGTAACCTCCGCGCCTATGGGTTCAGAGTCTTTGATGTCGACTGTCAAATATTATTTAAATACAGTCCACCCGAAAAGTGAAAGCCATCGATCTATGCCAATGACTGCTATACGTTATACGCGGAGAAATGGATGAAGAAATCAAAGGATTCACAAGTCTATTATATCGTAACGAAACACGCATGCATACTGTGAATTGCGGCGAGTGTACCTATCGATCCTATTAGAACATTTTCTAGGGATTTTATATAAAGTACTAGTACAGCAAACACGTACTCGATCCTATAGAAACATATAGGCTGGTCGACGAACCCGACTGGAAGCGATGCGAGCTTCGCTTCCCTTTGTCAATCGATACGTAGACTTGTATCGGTAGTACCGGAAGTGAGAGCAACTAAGGTTTTTAACACGCGAGATCTGCCCACAGCGAGGTGGCATGGTTACGATTTTAACTACCAATCGTAGTCGAGGGATCCAATTGGAGGACGCGTATAAAGGGTAGTGTGGGTCAAAAGAAGGATCGCTACAAGTTTTAACTGGGAGTCTGTACAGGAAAGGTACGTTAAACGGCGCCGTGAACGTAGCTGCGTATTACGCGTGCGTGTGCAGTAGTACATTGAAAGAGAGAGAGAGAGAGAGAGAGGGTGAAAGGTAATCGGAAGTGCCGTGTCAGCCAGGCACCCCTCGCGCACCCTGAATTAAAATACAATCTCAAGTCGGACGAAGCGATACGACGCGTGGCGTTTAAAATGCTCTTGATAAATTGCTCCGATGATTTATGTCCGACGCTGACAATAATTATAAACACTTTTGTAGCGAGTCGTTGTGTCTGCTGCACCGTGAAAACGCCGATGAATCAGCTTACAAAATGTAAATCGTTCGAGAGTAACGAGGCTACGTCGAGGAATGAAAGAGAAAAAGTCTCTAACGCGTCTGCGAATCCGCTGTCCGATTAAAGCCCATGAATAAGAATGCATTTCAAGAAGAAGAAAAAAAAAAGAGAAAAAAAGAAAGGCTTTCACTTCGCACAGGATGATTGGCGCGCGCAGCAAGCAAACCTTTGCCGTTTTCCTTCCCAGCGAAGAATACAAGGATTCGATCGGATCTCGCTATAAAGAGACAGAAATAGGACGGAAAGACTGAGAGAGTGAGAAGAAAAGGAAAAACACTCGACGAAACGTTGTCCCACATCGAATTATACAAAATCCATGCAATCCACGTAAAACGAGACATCGACTGTTTGCGATTGTTTATATCTGTTTAAATTCAACCGACGCAAGTGGCCGATCAATAAATTACGAATAAACAGAACCAATGATAAAACGTGATAACGCGATTGTCGACGACTCACCGATCACCGTGTTATCGCATAACGATGCACCGCCCAAAGGGGCTCAATGCAATCCAATACAATTTCCCTGGGAATTAATTACGAAACTCAATTTGCTCGTGATCTCGTGTAATAATAATAATAATTTTCGGAAAAAAAAAAAAATGAAAAACCTAAAAAATTCACACAAATAATAATGACAAGCAAACTAGATACCAAAATATACGAAATTACTAGTAACTCCCTGCCTCCGTCATCCTCCCTACTCTTTTCAATTACCCATTTAGTTTTTCATCCCAATCGTCCGAGCCGATTGGGAAATGCGGGCCTGGTGCACTGTGCAACCACAAATATGTTTCTATACCGAAGCACGTACGCGTCAGACCCGTATTGCATTCCACAAGTATGTGTCTAGTATCTGCTGACATCTATCAGGATGTACTGGCACCTTCGAACACGGATATACTATATAGCAATCCAAGACGGAATAGATACCAGACACGAATTCTAATCGAGCGCCAACCGCAACTGATGCAAGTTTATTTCCGTAAGAGGGTGCCGCACGATTCGTCTGACTAGACGACGGATGTATCCTCTTCTAGCTGCCATTCCATCCTTCGATGCAAATGCGTATCCATCTTGGTGACGTCGGGCGTCCTCGTATGTATACATGCAGTATGTACAACGTTACGGTACGTGTATAAAGTATGTACGTGTGTATGTATGTATGTATGTGTATATATATGTATATAGGCACGGTTGACAAGACGTTCGATAAGGCACTGTATATAAAGGCTTTTCCTCGTCAAATCCACTCCACAGGTTCATTCGGGTGTAGGAGAATCGCAGGGGAATTGTACGTAGGTGCGTATGGTGCGTATAGCTAAGGGGTAAAATCTATATTTCGTTAGAGAGTAAACAAAGCGTTCCGATGGAATATGAGGAGGAGAATTGGATGAAAAAGAAGCGTCGAAGAAAGAGTAAATTTATTTCCCGACGAATCTAAACCATTAAAATATTAACGTATGATCGCGGGGACTTTGAAGCATCGACGATGTGCATGGGCGTTGATTAGTTTCGTCTTAGGCTGGGTTTTAGTAATATTTCTTTTTTGGACACCGCGTGTACGGGTTGGGCGAGATTGAAACGGCCGCCATTCCAAGAGCAAGATGAGAAGGGCTGTGCAACCCTTCGCAGGGTTCGTCATACTTCTACCGCCGTGTGTTCCACCCTGAAAAGAGGCTGGCGACGGGTCTCTGTTATTTTTCTTGTTTGTTTTAGAAGTACAATATACTGTGTGCTGCCGCCTGTTATTCATTGTTGAAAATTCCGTATGCTCGGGGTAGAAAGATTTCGAATGTGACCCCACGACGGTTTTGCCGGAAATGAAAGAAACACTCAATGACACGTGGAAAGTCGCGGAAATTCTGGAGTCGGCAGTTTTTTTTTTTTTAATTTTAACTTACGTACGACACGAAGAAAATAAAAATACTGACTTTTTCTCGTATATGTAGAAAAGATGAGGCGAAATTGATTTTGCCTTGAATTTCTATAAAGTCACTGGTTGAGCTTCTCTGTCTCCGTAAGGGAAAGGAAGTAATTCTGCGGGCGATTTTATCTAACGAGCCGGAAGTGGCTCCGCCGTCTCGAATTTCTTGGGTTTCAGAGCTCGCCGATCAAAAGATCCTCCTTAGACACGTGATACTTAGCGGTTCGCGTTTGAGAAAATCTCAGTAATAATGGCGTCTGTCTGGTATCCTGGCAGCTCAATTCGTCCGGCAGTCGAACGTCAGGTTTTAAGGAGTCTCGCGTGAAACGGGACGTAATGCAGTAAGTAGAATTGAAAAAAAAAAGTAAGAAAAAATGTGCATAACTGATATTCCGTATTAAACAACGTTTACTTACATTATGGTAGGCCGAGTTCCTTCCCACTGAATTGATAAATCCAGAAAGCCTGGCGGCCGGATAAAATAATAACGATGAAATTGTTCAATTCGCGCACTTACTTCCGGCCGGCGTTCAGGACTAATTTAAAGAGCCGTCTAGTAGTAGCGCTCGCGCGTGTACTGCCGCCGGAGGCTGGGAGGCAAAAAAAACACTACACGGTTTTATAATCAATATTAGTTGGCCGACGTGCCGCAACGCGTCGCTAGTATCAATGAAAGCTCCGATGCACATGTGATGCCACGATCAAACGACAGTTGCTAACCAGTGTCACTCAAGGAACGTACAAAATTATATCTCGAAAATGACAGACTTGTAGCGCGAAACATTATCCGAATTGGCACGAGACGCTTCCGCGTGCTTTTTCGGCGAAACTAGCCTCAGGGTGTGGCGAGGAGTTTTAAAAGATTCTCGAGCTTCGCCCGGCGTCCGCTAGAGGCGAGGCTAAAGGGTGTCGAGCCATACTGGCGACATCTCGTTACGTGTCGATGAACTAGACCCTCGGTGAAATTAGTTCCTATGAAACGTCGAGTCCCGCCCATGAAAATCTCTCGCTATTTCTCTCTGGATAACGGGTAACATTGAATAGATACCCTTCTCGCAAAAGCTACACCTCGTGAAAATTAAATTTAATAAAGCGTCTTTCGCCGTGTTAAACTTCAACGACGAGAATCGTTATTCAAAGTGATTGTCTTTTCCTACCACCAGTCAGACGACGCTTCGAACTTAATCCAACGATTGCAAGGATATTAACACAGGACTGTAAAGGACTTAAAAGTAATTTCCATCAAGTGCACATATTCCATATTGGTGTATTCCATAAAAGTTCACGTACACTCGTGCAGCGTACAAGCTTGATAACTCGTAAATTTGACAGCAGAACAAGACCGAGGAAAACGTTTTAATGGCCGTTGGCTAGTAGGAATACCTCCATGGTAAAGACGAATTTCCATGGTCGGTAAGAAAGACATCTAATACCCGCGACAGTGGAGAATGTGCTAAGATTATTAATTGACTGTAAGGCAGCAATTCGCATCCCATGTAGAGCTCAGAAAAGAGTGCACCCCTAGAATGCCAGAGTGAAACGAAAAAAGTTAATGGGATTAAATAGGAGGGTTGAAGAAAGACAAGCGGAATATAAAAATCTTACTCGGCCGGTTAATCCCAAATTAAATTTACACCAAGGGTTGGTCTGCGTTTATCCTCGCACGTCTCGCTTCGTCGAAGCCACGTGCCATCCCCATGGCGCCTCGACCGTAGTCAAAATACCACCGGAAGTAAGTCGTCCCAATGCTGGATTGTTTAAAGGTTGTAAATTCCTTACCAACCAGATTTTATCCTCGCTCGTTCCTAGCGACTATTTATTTTATAACCACGCAATCCTTACGTGCATACAGAATACAACCATTTCGTGGTATGTTTACCATACATGCGAAAACTAGAACATAAGGGTAGGTCGGCGCGTCCCTTCCGAGCCTTTTTCCAGCAGCCGCCATAATTTCTTTCCAACACGGAAGTGCGATAGCCCGCTTAACGTGAACCTAGATTTTCGCAAGAAATATAGTCGCACAACCTGAAAAGAGTTTACGAGCCAAGGGTGTCTGCTAAGGGCGGCAAGGTAGGTTCGCACTAGATGTTCAAGCTTTATTTTTATTTATAGGGTCGCTTGCAAGAGTACAGCCCGCAAACTACCCTTCCCTACCACCGAACCCGTAGAGGCATGTGCGACCTTCTTACCGAAGCTCTTGGACTCGACGTTTTATACCTATCATCCCCTTCCCGGTCACGTGCAAGTGGCCGAATAAAAATTTCATTTGTCAAGAGACACAGGAAGCCGTCGCTTCTCCAACAATCCCTCTCCCCTCGACCACCCCGAAACACCCTTGCGGAACTGCACTATCGAAAATTTATACGGCACTGTATACACAGCTCTCGTCAAGGGGATGGTCGGGGTACCTAGCCTTACCTCCTTTCACCCTTTCTCAGAAACTATTTCGACATTTCTCTCGAGGCGAATCCGCATCCTGAAGTTTCTCGCTCGGAAAACGTTAAAGGGGTCAAAAATAAAGCTCAAAGGGGGATGTCGGTATCGCAACCCCCTATAGCCTTGTATTGCATTATCGTACGTTACAGACGCAAGTAATGCCGGCAGGCTAGAAAGAAAAAGAAAAAAAAAAAAAAGAAAAAATACCCAAGGGGTTGACAGGTGTAGTTGCCACGGTGACAGTTTCAAGCGTAGAGGGTGAAACTTAAACCTGGAAACCTAGCAAAGGCTCCAATGATTCCAGGGGTTAAGTTAAGCTTATAATACATCTGCTTTAAGAAGGAATAAAGAGGTTAGGTGAAAAACAGTTAACCACCAGGGAATCTATAATGACGTCCCTCTTCCTCGCTATATATATATACATACACAGCATGCATTGTTATCACGAAAAATTGTAAAACCACGTGATAATCATGGCCGCCATATTATATCGGTCAGTGCTTATCTATGGCTCTAAACGCTGCAATGATCTTGCGCATGAGAATTTCTACGCTACTACGAAATTTTCCACGGACATGCAGTAGGTAAATATTTGGTAGGTATGTAAAGCTTTGTGGAAAATCCGCCAGATCGCGTCCTAACCCATCGTATACTAGGCTATCCGATTCTAGTCCATCCTAACCAAATCTAACCTAACTCAATGCAAGCTCGTATAAACGTCGAGTCGTAATGGCCTGTCAGGTTTTGACTGCGAAGCAACATAAGCGCAAGATACCATCATCGCGTGAAGTTACGCGCGCCTCGGTAATTGCGAGAGTTATGTAACGGTCGGAGTACGTACGTCGGGCATTAGAATTTTTCAAGGCTTTGGTTGCTTACGGAGTCCTGAGACTATCTTCTCTCTCACTCTCCATGCCCATTGTCCCTCTATCCTCTTTTTACTCGTGGATGTAAAAGCAATCAGGATTATGAGACTACTAGGACACATTAGGGGTGGCGTAATCCCGGGATGGAAATGGAAAAACGTAGGAAACGTGGTCCGATGGAAACCTGGATTAGAGCGATATGATTTGTGACTCTTCCGGTTAAAAAAAGAAGCCACCTCCTTCCGGAACTGTAGCACAGCGACCAAATAATTTTTACCAGGTAAATTCGATAGTCGCGAAACTCGATTGCACTGTTACTCGAGAAATAAAAGAAAATTATTGAACTCCGATTTCATCGAAGTAACAAAATATTGTTAAACGAGAAGGACAGTTATACGTGGAACTGCAGAATGAAAGGAAACGGGTGTATTTCAGCAGAGTGAAATATTACTGTGAAAATTCTTTGCGAGAAGGACGAAGGACGCTTCGAGCATCGGAAGCGAAAGCTACGCGTGGGGAATAAGAAGAAAAAAAAACGGTGTAAATTGCGATTCCATTGAATTTCGTCAAGAGTCGTGGAGGCAGAGTGAGGGAACTAGTGGGTAGGAATCCAATAAAATCCATCAGTTTTCCGAACGTCAGTTTACATTACCAAAGGAAACGCGACGCTGTTCCGTCGATCCACTTAGTTTTCCGTCATTTTTTTTTTTTTTTTAAGATGTCCTGACGCGACCTGCCCCATCGCAGTCAACTTTTCCGTCGATTATTTCCACGCGGAGCTACCTTATTTACATACGAGTCTATCGTAAATTGCTCAGGGCGATTTTGATCCAGCCTTAACTTTTGAAACTGACAGAAATTACCTATGAAGCCAAACGAAATCCAAACTTCGTTCCCCGATAGAACAATCCTAACAGTCTTGAAAAGCCAAAGCGATTCTTCGAATGGAATGAACGCGCAGTGCATTCGAACTCCTTAAAAAAATCGACAGGCAAATACATTTTTTAAATCTTATTTCCACTGCGTCGAGACATAATTAAACGTGTCGTCGAGCAATAGTACGAGGTTGACTACGGAACGGCTGGAGGATCGTTACGTCCTTGAGAATTGTACCTAACAATAGCCAAGCGTCCGACCCTCACCTGATGTAGCGAGACGACTAGTGGATACGAGGGTGACAGAGAGTGTCGGTTAATCCGGAAAAAGGTTGACGAATCGAAATATAGGTAGAAGAAGAGTCAGGTTACAATTATGTGCAGAGGACGAACGGTCGCTCGTGACTAGACGTCGAAACCCACTTGAGACCGAGCAACGATATTTTAAACCATTACAATTTCAACGGGCGTAAGTTGCGCGCGCATCGGTGCTCGACACTTTTGAACTTGGACGCGTCTGGTGGCAAGTATGTTTGCTGATTAAAACTTTCTGAATAATTAAGTGCCATTGGACTGGCTGGATACGTGGTAAGTAGTAGTGAGGACAGTGAGCATTTCTGAGGATCCGCACGCAGATGTCACGAGTTACGCCGTACACGGACGTAGCGTCTCTATGTTGTAATAATTTATTTCAAAGTTACGTACAAGTGTAACGCGCATGCGCGAACCGCCATGTTTCCTAGTTTCTAATTTAACTCAGGGTTTTGGTCAAACCCCCTGCAGTGATTCTCGCGAATTAATTACAAGCCATCCAACCCTTTTATACCTTGCCTGTACACACCGAGTTACGTGACGAAAACTTTACTTGGTGAAACCCATAAAATATACTCGAAAAAAGAAAACTCACCGGTGTCGTTCGACTGGCGTCCTTTGCCATCTGGATTCCACTCTTCGTCTGAAACATAAAAAAGTTGATAACCGATTAGATACGATCGATCATGCCGATTCCTTAGCTGGAAACATGGAACGTAACAAGCTACAGGTTAGAAGAGACATAAAAAGTAAACGAAACATTGCAAAGGAAATTATCAGCCAGGAACATGGAAGCTGAAAATGCTTCTTTTTTTGCATTACTTCTCAGCCAATCAGTTACTACACAACCTAGAGGCAGAGTGTCAGGAATTAAAAAAAAAATTCTTTTCAAATAAAATATCTTTCTAATCGCCTCGACACTGGAGAATTTCAACGTTTTCAGGATGCTCCTTTCGACACGGACACCAACCGTAGCGTACCTAACGCCGATCCTTGGATAATCTCCTATTAAAGAGCTAATCGTGAAATCGCCTAAAGGATTTCCAAGGCGATTACACCTTCGACCAAGGGATTCCTTTCCATGCTTTTGCGTGGATCCCCATCCTCTACATCCGTAACCTCCACCCACTCAGTATGACCTGGTGCAACGACCCGAGGTCTTGGGTTGTCTTGTCTACGTCATCGTGTCTCTCGTATTTATATGACGTATGGCTATACCCATAATGCACGTATATCATAGATGGCAGCACGCACGAGGCACGAGAACGTATAAGGATCTCACTATGTCCCAATACATATTTCAGTACACATAGCAAGTCCAGCCATATTGTAAAATCTACGATTTATTTTCGAACAATCGGTCCTTGTAGTCTGTCCACGGATCATTATTACGTAATCAGTGGCTTCTTGCATAAATCTTTACGATCCTAATTTCCCTCGGAGTATCTGAAAATCTCTGGAAATCTTTTTCCCGGTCGGTAAGGAAGTTGCTGGAGGCACTAGGTTAAACAAGCTCCTTTCATTCCCACTCAAAGTCCTCTTTCCTTGTGCGTAGTCTATAGGTATATAAATACACGAGGATCTCGACGTCCGAAAGAACACGAAGCGCGCAGGTTCGCAGATTTTTTTCTTGCAGCAGTACAAAAACTAAAGAGTCGTAACGAGTCTCGTAATACATCCCTCTCTCTTTATTCTTGTATATCACATATCAATGGAGTAGTTTACCTGAGGGCTCAGAGTCAGATCCTGGCGTTGGGCTAGCGTCCACACTGTGCCTCGAGCCTTGGCAACACTCACTGCACTTGCTGCACATCATAAACCTGACTAAGATCAGTTTTCAAGTGTCCTCCGTCGTCAATATGACGTACACGAAGGAAGCTAAGCGACCCGTAAAACCGTCTTTAATTTCGTGTCCGACCAAACGTTCCAACCACACTGGTCAAACTCAAAACCTATATGATAACCCGTCGTATAAAATTTTAAAAATTTTATCAAAAAAAAAGTTAGAAAATTCATTGGATCGATTAATGCTTTTACTGTAATTACACTTGAGTTTACTGACTGTCCTATGCCGCGATAACCAAAATGGCCGACTTGTATTACTGTAGCGGGACTATAGTGGGATTAGAGTTTTATACCAGATGCTAGAATTCGACGGTAGAAACTAGTCGACGAGTTCGATTGAATCTGGCTGGTTGGGCACGGACTGTATCTCCTAATTAGAGTGGTTCGCACACTGGTACGTGAACACTGCTATACTGTGCTATGGTATTTGTAAGTACAGTAAGGTACGTATAGGAACTAATGGTAGATGAAAACAGGTTGCTCGTACCACCTAGAGAGATGATCTACCTGGACTGAACCATCCCAACCTTTTACTTTATAGGAGAAAAACAGAACCCTGGGCGGACTGACTGTCAGATGAAGAACACGTGGATCCCTTTGTTTCTGTCAATTGCCGGGTTTTTGCTGGTAAACTAATTCGTAGTGTTTATCTTTAATTAAGCTGAAATTATTCACGCGGTTTAAAGGGCGAGGCTAGTTCCCTTGACGAATAAAGGTGTGAAATTTACGAGGTGATAAGAATGGGGGTGAACTTGCCCTATCATCCCTTCCACCATCAAGCATTATTATTATACTCGAAATAACGTACCAGACTCTTGACAACATATGATAATGATAATAATCACGTTCACCCTTGACCCTGTTAACACAGATTCGTATGTGTCACATACGTAAGGGATGACAGCAATGAAATAATCACGACCGTCCAAGGATATATGAAATTCAAAAATATAATATTTTTCAAAAAAATCTATTATCTGCCCATAAAGGGTGTCTGATAACGTTGAACCAGGTCAGTGAACGTTATTATCCCTAGATTAATTATCTTAAACGATCGGTAACCTTATCGAAGCGAGGACCAATTGCATCCGATCGATTGGATGCAGCAACTGGGTGTTGCCGTCGAGCATTTTAGTCAATTTTGGACGTTGGACTAATTGCAATTATGGTTAAATGAAGGTGATGGCAGCTGGTATGAGTCGAGTATAGTCGAGCAAGCCACAGCTAGGAGTTTCATCCCTTGGTGAGTCGACCCGACCCGATCCTAATCCCCACCCCCCGTGTCATCCTCATCACCCAGCTATCTCATCACAGCCACGAAAGATCCCTCAGTTATGGAATCTGATTGGCCACACTGATCCTCACCCAGTCACTTAAGAATCCTCAATCATATCCAGACAGGTTAATAAGGCTTCGCTGAGGTCAGATCAAGCATAGATCATTGACCAGGTACGACCTTATTCCTTTCTCCCTAGAAAAAGATACTAGCCAACGTCCTATGCACCCAAAAGACACAGCGTGGCTTCACCGTTAGCTCATCTAAATTGCAATAGACTGCAATAACGCTGACTTATAAATGTCGCAATTAAAAATTTCGAAGAAACAAATTTTCTGTAGTTCTTTTTCTAGCGCTTGGCTCCTTCTAGCTAGGCTTGTCATCCGAAAATATATAAGCTGAGCTGCATTCAGGACTGGATAGGTTCGATTGCTATTAGTTCTTTACGTTGAGACACAAAACAATTTCATAGTAAGAAAATTGCTGGTAAGAGTGGAGGGTGTTAAGTTTCGTCGTTCTTTTCTTTGCCTTTCAAATAAGGGCGACTCGATGGAAAAACTTTTTTAAGTCAGAGCACTTAGTTCCGTAAGGACCCCGTAGTTTACCCGTACATAATATGTATTATGTATGTAATACTGTGTGTGTGTAATACACCCTTGCGACCCTGTTAGTACATACACGTAATTTTAGATATACGTATACGTTTATGGTATATATACATACATGTAGCGACACAGCGTGGCTTTTACCGAGTGACTATGTAGCAAGCTGACTAGGTACACGTCAGGGAGGATCGTGGGTCACTAGGCCAAAGGTTCATAACCCAGTTACAAAAGCATGCTACCCCCTACGAAGCCTGCGTGCAACTGTGTTGTCAGGACAATATCTCAGCTCCAACCCCTTGCCCAACCCTCTGATGGTATTGCTATCATATCGCTCCGACCCATCAACCAAGAATTAGGTAAGGGTGGATGAAATTTTCAAAAAAAAAAAAAAAAAATTTAAACTCGCATAGGGAACTTTGGTAGCAGATTTCAAGGAATATAAAATTTGGGTTAACAGATGGGAAAAAAAACAAATACCTCATACTAGCCGTTATAGTGGCTGACGAATAGCAATCGGCAAAAGTTTTCCGGAATAGGGGTAGGTGGGCTTGGGGTAGTGGAGAACCCAACAGCGCCGATAGAATGACAGGAGTGAACTCTGAGGAAGGTAAAGTGGATCTGATGCGGGGTGGTGGATCGGGGTAGCGAAGAGGACCTAGAGCCAGATCATCTAAGATTGTTCAGCAGTTTTCGTTGCTTTACGTGAATCCAGCATTGGTGGCCTCCGAGGTTCTCGGTAAAATTAATTAAACTCTGGATTTCACTCTGATTGCAAATGTATATCTGAAATCGGTTTAATAAGAATGAGTTTACCTAAATGCTATTTGAACTAGTGAGAAAAGTCTTAATAGAATTTCTATATTCGATATATATTTATTTTATGGATATATATATATATATATAATACGTGTACACGCTCCAATTCGATAAGGGTAGCTGCTCGATCGGCCTGTAAAATGATTTTCCCTCTTTCACGGTTAAATTAATCCTATATCCTGTACAACGGTGTTATCGATATACATTATTTCATCCCCCTATAGGTACAGAAACAATATAGTATCTCCTTTTAGATATGGAGTATACGTATAGGAAGGCATAGTGATAACCCGGCTAGGTGATTACAATGTTTGTTAGTATCTCAAATGAAAAAGAAAAAGTAACCATAGGATACGATTGAAAAAAATTACAATAAGGTCGGCAAAGTCGATATAATCGAATTACGAGTGAATCGTTCGATTTGAATTGGCGAACTTGGTTAACTGGTTGAGAAACGATTATAGTTCGAATTTGGATGTTGATTAGCGGCGAGAATGAAGTCTTTGGGCTTTGAGGGAATCGCAGTGGACCAAGTGCGGTAGTACGGAAGATTGCGGCTACGACGTGTAAGGAGGGGTAGCTGGGACAAGAGAAGGGAACAACGGAATTTATAGAGGAAACTGGGTTAAGTGTTCCGGAGTTCCAGAAGGTTTTATGCATTGGCATTTAATTAACATTACTATTAAAGCGAATATAATTGGGAAGTTTTTCACGTGAAGTTTCGCGTGAAAGAAAAAAGCTTATCCCTAGGACTCATTCGCCCGATACCTTAACGAGACCGTGACTCTGCCGTATAATTGACCCCTTGGTACCCGAAGGAGCTGAGAAGAGGACATGGTTAATTATCAGTGAAATCGAATAGAACAGAATTTTTCTATAGAAAGTCTAGATACTCATACTCCGCATTTACCAGGTCACCCGAGCTATATTGCATCTTGAAAAGAAGAAACTCGACCAGGTCACAAGGTCAGATGACAGTTGCATAAGTGAGTCTGAAGCGTTGAAAGTTTTTTTTTTTTTATCGGATTAATAAAAACATGTAACGAGGATCTCAGAATCATAATATTCTAAAATCAAGATACGACGAACACATATGCTGGTCTAGCTGCAATATACATAACACGTGAGGTATCGATGCACGGGAAACCACGTACTAAAATTCTCGGGATATCCCTGGTCAAATGCGTGAAAGCCTAGGTGGTATAGTAATAGAGCAATAAGGGTGGTTCGTTCGGATCCCGGAGTTTCCGGCGAAATTATTCGCTAAGCGTAGAGAGAAAAAAGCAGAAGAATCGTCCCACGTAGGAGCAGCTAGTGCGAATAGAAAGGGAGGGAAAGGAAGCGGCTAAAAATTCCGTGGCATTTAGGGGAGGAGGAGGCGGTATAAATCAGACGGAAGTCTCGCGGCCCAGTTTATTTGGCAGATCAGAAAGGGTGTTTCCAGGTTCTTTTGCGAAAAAGTTGGTCGTGCCGTACAGAAAGCCGGAGCCAGAAGAGAATCACAACGGGACGTTAGCCAAGGTCGTAAAGTTGCCGTAGCAATAACGAAGGAAGATCTCATACCCCGTTAAGGGCGCCGCGACGCTCAGGTCCAAGAGGCGTCACGATGACTGGCTGATAGTAAACGCCTGGAGGATCCATGTGTCGCAAAAGATCCTATACGAGGACTCACTTGATTATCCATTATAATAAAAGGCAGCGACTTGGCTGACTACATTTTTCTGCAGCCCTCTCGACCTCCGTGCGAATACGAATGACTTAGTAGAGACACAGTGCAAAGCACTGGCAGCCTCGTTAAGTCGCACCAGTTTACGAAATTGCGCAACGAAGTGCGCCGAGTCATCCTTAAGTGGCGATTAAAGTTCGTGGGCTCCGGACGACTTTAGTGAATTTTTCTCTTTCTTTGCTTCTTGCTCGTCATCGTGCTCTTCCTCGTCTTTCGCGCTTCTATACGTCTGCCTCTTCCACCCGTGAGTTCCTTGAGGAGCTTAGGTCCATCTCATTACGTAAACGCTACAGGAACGAGGAAAGTGAGATGGAAGTGGATAAGAGACGGGGGAATAAATAAGGGAGAAAAGGAGTTAAAAAAATGCGTTGCCCGTTTCTGCAGTAACTTTTTTTTCTTTTTCCTTTTGCCACACCAAGGGAAGATCGAAGACTCCTAAGAGTAGTCTGGTACGACTGAGTCAAGGGGAAAAAAAAGAAACAATTAAAGAAAGCAAAATGTATTGTTTCAAATGGTATCGTGTGATATTACCTCGCGAATGAAAAAGGTACGTCCATCTCTCGAGATATGGGATCACGTATATAGAACTTGGTGCGGCTAACGAGATCCCTGGAATAATCCGTAACGGCTCTTCCAAGGGTTCGGCCAGGCAAAAGCTGGTCGCTAGATAAGAAAGTGAAGTAAAGCTGGGGAATTCGTCTAGGGTATCAAGATGCTCAACGGACACTTGGAGAGGATAAATGGGTGGAGGAGAAAGAGAGAGAGAGAGAGAATTGAGTGCACGAGGGTGGATGAAGAGGGAGGGAGAAGGGGAAAGGAAAAGACCAACGGAAAATCCTCGGGACACTCCATCCTCTTTTCATCTTTGTGTTCTATTCCTTCTCTTAGTTATCTCCACGCTGGCAAACGTTCCCACGTCGGAGAAGCGATCCATCGCCAACTCGAGAAAAGGCTCGTTAACGTCTGGATAATAGAAAAGAGGAAAAAAAAGAAAGGATTTCAGCAAACCGAGTCTATCCGACTGGTCTTGAGACACCTAACAACGGGATGCTGCGACGAGAAAGATCTAACTATAATGGATCAACGATTCATCTAAACGGTATAGATCGCATATTATAATAACGATATCAAGGACTTGCGCTCGTGTAATCTAGGTTTGGACCTGTACGAGAGAAAGGAGATCGATGGTCCAGAGATCGCGGATGCTGGAAGCCAGGCCTTGCATTGGTACGCGAGACTAGAGAGGTATAAAGATATGTGATGTATTCAGTTGGCTAAGGTGATTTCAATTGGAAATTAGAGTGGTCCACACCCGAGGAGAATGAGATTGGAATGAGGCAGACCGGAAATAATGGGGACGCGAATATCCGGCGGTGAATCTGCATTTCAAGCTTGAAGAAGAATCATTGAAAATTTTATAGAAGCGACCGATTCTATTTAGAAAGTCCAATATACAAGATACGTAAGTCGATTGGCGAATGATGGGATGAAAAAAAAAAAAAAAAAAATTGTCTTTTCTACAGCGCCGCTGCAACCCTTGCTCAGTCTTTCTCCTCGTTTCCATATACCCATGTATTCCGTGTGTCAATGCACTTTGCAGCAAGCATATACATTTTATAATAATGAAACTCTTGAGCGTTGCATTACGGCCGCCTTTTTTCAGTTGGTGCGTCGCGGCGGATAGCAAAAGCGTCGTCTGGCCTACGCGCTCGACGTCGCGGGAGTTTTCAACGGCGCCGATGTATTTTTATTTCAAACTCCACCATTTGCCTTCAAACGCCCTTTTTTTATTATCCGTGCAACGCCAGCCGACTGCTCTTTGTTCTGTACAATTGGAACGTGTGGAACCAGTCGATCCCAATACGACCGGTAAATGTCACAAGTACGTCGTGTCTATTGCCTCCCGGTCGTAACGATATTAATACAAATACCCCTATATATCAACACAATACAGCTATTACTATACATACACCTGTATTCCAACCCATAAGTAACCCAGCCAGAATTCTACGGATTCACAGTACAACAGCTAGAACGGTACTGCAGGTACAGTTAGACAGTAACCAAGCATAACCTCACTCTAACGTGCTGTTTAGAAAGGAGAAGAAAAATAAACAAGAGTTAATCCAGCCATAAGAGTAACAAAGACAATCGGATGAACAAAAGTTCAAATGAAATAGTCACGCATGTCGTTGACCGATTGAATTTCGAAGAAACGAGATATAAAGAATCGAGCGACGTAAGTATTACGATACGACGACGCGCGACGTCCATTAATTTTCGTACGATAAACCGAAGTCGACTCGGGTCTGTTCGGAGTTTTGGGATTGGCCAGAGAGTACGTGTCGATGCTTGACAGGCACTGCTACTAACGTTTACAAATGACACATGACACAGTTGAAACAGGAGCGGAGAAGAGACGCGTCGCGCGAGGCATTCAATTGCATACGAATAGTGCGAGTGGGTGATACGGTGTCCGCGTGCATACTGCTGCGGGCGCGTTACCCTCTCCAGTCTCGGCCATGACCCCCACTCCAGCTACTACGCGTCTCCCTAACCCCCTCCAACAGCCGCTATGATATCTCAGCCAATCAGAGCGTCAGTTTAGATTCCCCTTCTCTGTCCCACAGACACCCACATGGGGCACATAGGAAACTATGCTGAGGAACCAACAGAACTGCGAAACGTACTACGCGATAATTTAGGATTCTGTATACGCTTAATTTTCTAGGTCAACAGTAGCATGTGAATATTTACAATACAATAGCGTCACTATGAATAGATTGAGACTGGTTTCGAAAATAATCGAACTGGTATTAATATCTTTTTTTAATTTCCTAAAGCACCTGAACGTGGCGCCAGTAGTTGCCTTGCGTTTATGCGTCAGGGAGATGCGCGAGAGACTTGCTGTACGTGTCTACGCACATATTGTCCTAGGTCGTGGTACTCGGCATCTCTCACGTTCTTCAGCTTCTTTATAGTGAAAGGCGACACCGAGGGGTGCCGAGACAATTGAACTGGCAGGGATTTTACTTTATAATGGTTTCTCGTGGCGCGTTAGCGCCTGTAGTTTT
This sequence comes from Syrista parreyssii, assembly GCA_030142615.1. Classification (NCBI taxonomy): domain Eukaryota; kingdom Metazoa; phylum Arthropoda; class Insecta; order Hymenoptera; family Cephidae; genus Syrista; species Syrista parreyssii. The sequence continues at coordinate 41,513 of JARQTG010000236.1, forward strand.
TTTTTTTCAATTTTTGCGACGTTGGTACGCTGGAGTAAATTTGTTGATTTATGTAGAATATATTATTGTAACGTATGGACAAATATATGTGTTTAAAAGGGATAACTGGACTACACTGGGAATACTCGTTAGGTACATACGAAAGAACGTGTAATTTGACATTCCATCAAAGGGGATGTAATATGATTATACAATGGTCAAGGGTTGCTTCGCATTATAACGAGTCACATTTTCCACGCTTCTATGAGAATCCCTTTCGCTAGCATAAGGCAGGCGCTATGATGGGACGCGATAATTCCACGTTCCACGCTATGGGACTTTGCGTGGGTTGGTATAATTAGTGGGGAGGATTGACTAGGCCATACGAATTTTTGGACTTTTATTACTTTCCGACGGATGGTGATAACGACTTAGCGAGTATATGTCTGCTGCCTGTAACTAAGAACTAAATTAAATTTCTTCCTAGAATCATACCATAAGAACTCGCCGTCCAGACCAGTCGAGAGGATTAAAAGTTCCTAGAAGAAGATTTTCCCACAGCGTTAGAGGATTTGAGAAAATAGAGGGATTCCCCCCCCCCAAAAAAAAAAAAATTCATTTTCCAGAAATATATGTGCAAGTATATTTCGTATCCCCTGATAATTTTCTTATGCTAGCATACCCCTCCCTCTCACGTTGACAGCTTCTACAGTCTGCACCAATAAAAAAAAGTCCATCCATATCTTACAGTTATACCTAACCTAGTACCTAGAGTTTTGAAATCCGTCTACGAAAGATTGCCTTGGGTTGTTCATCCCCTTACATTTCTATAAAAATAACACTCTCGCGGCATCCTGGGAAACTTCAAGCCTGTCGAAGTAGGCGAATCTCTCGTAGCTCGCAAACGAAAAATTCTACAAGAGAATCGTCTGTGTCGATCTACCTTACCGACAGAGATATCTTCGTCCTTTTTGATCGATCAAGTTCTCCCACAGTGGTGTTTTTAAGTTTCTCATAGTAATATATATTTAGATATACTATATACATAATACTAGAGTAATCCTGACGTCCTGAGTTTCAATTGCTGTCTTGACGCTTGGTACATAACCGACTGACTGGGATGGCTGGTCGACTCAGCGAACGGATGGGTAGGTGGCTGGCAGCTACTGCATTCCGGAATAATTGTAGTTGTAGGCAAACATGCGTTCGGGCCAGTACAGAGAACAATAGTAGACTCCAAAGGGAGGTTAGTTTATATTTATATTCCAAAATATAGTAAACGCGTTAACATTGCCGACGCGACCACAGCGCCGCCACAGCACCGCGACAATAAACGTAAACCATTGCAGACACGTCATATTTCGCGCGTAACTGCGTCGTACCGTTAAGTAATAAAAGATATAATTTACATAAGACAAATAAAAATTTCCTATTATTCTCATCTTATCCAGTTTCTGTTATCAGATTACAAATCTTTTACAACGATACGAATCGTATAATCCCTTTTAATAATCTCAAGGTAACCTTGGCTTATCTCTGTCCTCGTCTCTCTTTCCTGGAATACCGTAAAATAAAATTTTCTATATTTCCTTTGGTTATCCGATCTCCTTCAAACAGATCTCCTTCACACCTTTTCCAGTGAGAAACTTCCGTGTTTTCAGGTTCGAGTGAGTAAAACAGAGGGAGCTTCGTTGAAAAGGAAAAGCTGCTGGCAGCACGCTCGAGTAATAATGGTTCGCAGAAAAGCATTGCAGCGGCAATATGAAATTATCTTGGCAACAGCCAAGCTCAGGATAGCCGTACATATTGTATATAGGAATTAATACTGTTCGCCGCCCTTGCAAAATAGAAGCTCCACGAGGATACCGTTTCGCCTGGAGGTTAACTGAGACAGGTCTGAGTACTTTCATTAAATAAATACGAAAATCCAGAAACCCTTATACGAATAAAATAACATAAAATCATACTTCGGATCTCGTGTGTGTCAAAAATAAACGAGTATCTGTCAAATATTACGTGAGCGGGAGGAACTGAACTTTCGCGTGACGTCACCGGCAAGTTTGAAGCGTCAGTCGGAAGAGACGAGAGAAAAGTAAAGAAGACAACGTGTTATGGGGTAACACGTTGAAAACTTAAAAGGAAGCTGAACTAACGTAAAATCTTGTGAGATTTCTGTAAACGCAAAATTCTCACAAGAGCTGACACAAAGCAGAAAGTAACGTCCCATAGGCAATCCCACACCTGTCTCTCCTGAGAGAACTGCCAGTACTCGTCACAAATCCTGAGTCACCTAGGTAACGTGTCTTATGAAAGGTGAATGCAGGATACGAAGCCCCGACCCAGACCCAAGCCCAAAACCAAGCCCAAGACCATCCCACTCGTCTGAAGTCCTACACTATAGGGTGAAATAGGAACAAACCCTAAGCTGTGAAAGTGTAAAGGTCGTACTCGATGGAATCGGGTGCGGCTTCGAGGCATCCGATTCAATTAGCAGAGGGTGCAATTAACAGCCATCCCTTTTCTCATCCCTTCGCAAAACCTCTGACTCCCGTCTCTTTCTCTTCCTGCTGTGTAGGTGTAGCTTAGCGAGTAGGTGTATGAGTGCCCTCAGGCACTATGTACACCTGGAAACTGAGGTTGCGCGAAATGAGAAGAAGAAGATGAGGAAGATGAGTATACAGGAAAGAGGAAGGAGGAAAGATCGACTTCGGCGGTGTCACTTTCGCGTAATTAGAGAATTAAGAAAAGAAGAGAAGCCTGGCGCGCCGGAGGAACTTTATTAACCGGAAGTGTGTAATGGCTGCTGCAAAGTGATGTAGACGCGAGGATTGGAAGAACGGAAGGAACGCTGACCTCCTTGTAAAAGGAACGAGGGAACTGATACCAGTGGAGGTACGAAGCTCGATATATGTTTTAAGACACCCATAAGAGATACTGGCTCTTCCGGGTGTCTACCTTTCTCCGTCTCTGTTGGTTGTAGCAAGGAAAGAAATTGCTACCCGTATATCCGTTTAGTCCTTGGAGTAAGGGTGCCTCCCCTTGACACGCTAAGGTCCTCAATTGTCTCTCTCTCTCTCTGAGCTTGTATCAAGATGCTTATACTTATAACGGGGCCATTATGTCTTCTCTCGATCCTTGAACTCCTGTAGAGGCTTTAGGTCTTTGGGTCAATTTTCTCTTTTGAATTCCTCCTGGTCCTTTATTTCCTTTCCTTATTTCTCGGTCTTAAAAATCCATCCACCCATCAACCCGCGGCCAACGAATCCTGCCCACTTACGCGAAGAACAATATAACACAACAGCTCTTCCGGCACTTTGACCTCAACCACCTTGCAATAAACTGGCTCGTGGAAGATCTCGCACGAGCGCCATTTAAGGGATGAAATATTTTTAATTGTTAGGCAATTTATCAAGCCAACGTCAAAGACTATCGCGAGCGTAGTACATATGTTAACCGTATGTGCGTCGGTACCAGATGGAATGTCTTCAGGATTCGCCATTCAAATTCAATTCTACGCAATCCGGGCGTGTCTTATCGATCGGCCCCAACAGAAAATTCACGGGACAGTGAATGCTAAGATATTGCTAAGATATTTTTCTAGAATTTTATATCCCAGCAGGACACAGGACAAATAGAAGAAGCGACAGGAAAAAGAACAACGTTTCGTTCTACCGAAGGGACTAGTCATCTATATATATATTTGATTTTAGGGATACCACATGATTGCGTAATGTATGGCAAACGACGTGATTAACCCCATAAGATAAATGGTCCTGAAAGGTCACGTCACAGCATCACCAGTCCTCCCCAAGAGTTCCTTGAAAATTTCACCAATCCACAAAAACAGTCCCAAGCGAATCCATTATCCTAGACCACGATAGGTAATAAACGAAAGTGCATTCATTTGTCCCAAAATCGTATGATTTCATCCCTTCCACCCCCTGCGCTTCCATCCCAACCCTTATAGAATATCGTCACCTTTCACGCGAGTCAAGCTGGCATAGCCACTGTGAATTACAGTTCGACCTCGTTCACAAAAATATTGATCCTATCCGTACTTATCAACGAAAGACAAGATGAGCTTGGTAAAAAAAAAAAAAAAACCGGAAGCGTCTAGTATCAGTTTAGAAATACATTGATCGGCACCTACTTCCGTTCCAAGTATAATAACACCATAATAATCAAAGCCGACAATGACGTCAAGATACAAAGAATCATACAAGTAAAATACACGTTATAAAACCCGGACAACGACGACAGGAAGTGGAGTCAAAGTTGACGGCCGGAAGTATAAAAGAATAGACTATATCGATCAATAGGGAAAAAAAAATTGAAAATCACATTCCGTAATGTCATTCTATAACTCGTGGTTGATTCGACTAGTCCGAAAATTAATGAACAAACTTTCATAAGGCTAAATAATGTCGCTCGTACATTCGTACAGTGACGTATGCATGTAATACATAATCCAAACATAGGCACGTATCATAAGTTTATATTACATCGCACAAACTCAAGTACCTGCAACAAAAAAAAAAAGAAGCACGGGGATAAACCATGCATAATTTAATGTGACGCTCTTGTCGTATTATTATTTTTCTCTCATTTCCCTCAAAGCAGACATTTTACCACCGATTCCAGTGTCGCTCTTTGAATAAATAGATGGAAGATTGACTTTAGCTATGACGATATTTTTCTCCACTTTAGTCATATATACACGTTTAACTATCATTACCCTTCCTTCGTTATATTACATTACGATATGGTATTAGTATCTTTTAGAAATAAAAGTCCAAGCAGCCCGCAAACCTGCTCGGCTCTCAAGAATCTTATCCGCGAGCACTGAGCCGCTCGTATAGCAAAATTAACCAGAGACTAGAATCAGGATATCATTAGTTTTAACGTTACGTCATAGCCAATACGCAGTGTCGATTATTTCGTCCGAAATCTACTGAAATATCGACAATAAATCTTTAACTTGTAAAACATTTAAAGACTCTCGAGGTTCGCGCCATTTTATTAAGTTTATTCGCGTCCGTCGGACTCTCGCACCCCTCGACCAGCCATCCATTCAAAAGTACTAACCACTCGCTGAACTAAGCCAGTCAGCCTGCCAAGTTAGTCTAAACCGAGTTTTATTATTTGGCTCTCAGCTAACGGCTCGTCGAGCTGACTGGGGTCTTTTAATTACGCGAAATTACTTTGGTGCATAATTCGCGTGTTTTTACCCTTACGGTATTCCGTGTGTATGTAAAATTATAAAAAAATGTCATAGGTTACATCGATATGCGATATTGCATGTAGATACAAGAGACGGTCTGTACTGGATGAAAGATGTGAAATTTTGAATAGGTAAATAACCAATGCTCGATATATTTTACGGTTGCTTCAATCAATGTCACGGGGAGACAATTACCGTGGGAAATTGTAACGTAAGTGCGCCTTAAATTTCTAGCAAGTAAAGTAAACTCGTAAGGACGTACTAAGGAATGGAATTCGTATATACGCGCACTAAGGGTGGTTCCCGGGTCGATAACCGGGGTGGGTGCGGTCCCTGCTCGCCTCGAGCCACCACCAGCAGCATCTCTAACCAGCCTTTCGTATTCTCACCCTCGCCAAGATAAACTCCGTCCCCTCGCGTTGGCGTCAACGAACGTCCCTCCTGTTACAGCCACCTCCCAAACAACCCTTTCACCCTTGAAGAAAAAGAGAAGGAAGTGCAAGAGGGTAGAGGTGGAGGGGGTGAGTCATTTTGAGTTCATAAGGTTAAGTAGTCGAATTAGAATGTTCAGGAAGACTTGGAGCTTTTTTTTAACAAAGCCAGCGTATGATTAAATAATTAATTTGGATATCAATCAACCACCTTCGAAATAGAGGGATTGATTATTGGGAATAGATTATGGTATTGTCAATCTCTTGAAGGGATGGTTTATTAAATTTTTTGATAAATGAAAAATAAAAATTTGACATTTTTTTTTACTTATCTTTTTTTTTTCGTCTATGTTATCGACTACTTTCGAAGTGGATGTAAGACACCGGGAAGAGATGAGAATTTGAAAAAGCTTGATGTAGAACCCTCGTGGAAATTACACCGGAATGGAGTTCCACGTGTAACCGTGAAACTTCCCAATCCGCAGGGATAACGTGAAATTAACGAGCAGTGAGTAAATTGCAAAGTGATTTTGAAAATTCAACTTCGCCAACTGATTTCGGCTCTGGATACAGAGCCACTCGAATTAGATAAAGTTTTTCAGTGATCCACATGGAGCATTAAAATATTGCCTGAGTCCACGTATACAGGATACACGGCCGTATACGTATCGTAATTTCACCATCCAATAGCCATAACGTATCATATATTTCCCTGGAGCCTCGTTGTCAGGTGTATTAGTTTTCAAGCCAAATATGTATCATCCGGAGACGCAGCATCCGGCGTTATTAATCTTTTAAGAATAACCAACAGGAGCGCGACAGAGGGTAGTAAAAGCGCTGGAGTAGCCATTATTTGAATACACTAAGTCACGGCACCGCACCACATTCAGGGGTAGGAGGAAGGAGCGAAGTCGAAAAGAGAGGATGAACGAAGGCAGATCAAGTTAGGAGATAAAAGATGTACGAAAAAAAAAAAGTACCCCTACCGTTTAGGTACTGCTCGACGAGTGCTGCCCTCTGGAACGGATTTTCAACCGTAATTATTGGTGTCTTAAGCCTGTACTAGCAGTCTGCTTTATAAGGGCTATTTCCATCCAAACTGTCTCGAGGTGGTCTGAAGCTGGTGACTTCATCTCAAGTTCGTGTTATTTGTTAACAATGTATACCTATATTGTCATATTTAGATCATCTTGAGGGGCGGTTTTGACGAAGGCAGAGCCTAAGAACAGACTGTGAATACGGTCTTAAGTGGGCTTCGCCGTAGTTCTTAGTGTCTGTCATTAGTCTGGCCTAGTAGGGGGTGCAATCTTGGTCGTTCGCGCAGCATTTAGTATAAAGCAAAGAAGCGACAATTATTCGTGACTTTTCGAGGATATATTATAATACGACTTTTATTAAAGGGACAAAAGTCATGGAAAGAAAAAAGTCAATTTGATTCAGGAAATTTGACTTTGTTTTTTAAATCATCCCTCGCTTAAGGTGTCGGTCGCACAGACCGGCACATGTAGAAGAACGAAAAGGTGACAGATAAAGAACGTAAAAACAAAAATAATACGATAAAAATATAATATAAGATTAAAGTACGTAACGAGTATCGTTTAGTTCCCCGTATATACTGTTGCGGTTGGACGTAAGTAGAAAACCTCCTGGTATTATCAGACAGGTCAAGTAGTAACGTCGGTAACGGCTCAGGCAGGTGTAAGCTGTAGAGTTGCGGATATAATTTATAAGCACGTCGGGTAGATAGCAGAACGTGTTCGCATGCCTTTACTGCTTAACGGAAAAGGAGAGAGCGAGAGAAAAGACACAGCGGCTCAGTCGGTATTGCAGCGAGCGACCATTTATCCCTACTTTACCGATAGTACAGCTTGTTGGTTTCCCAGTGCCACTTTACCAATCTCTCCTACCAACAGCTTATGCATTAGTCCTTTGAGGTTATCAAGGCGTCGCTACGGCGACCCTCGAGCACCGCGACGCATTACCTAACTTTCGAAGATTAAGACGAATGGAGGCAATTAAATCGAAGCCAACGTAGTGTATCACCGGTATCGCCTCGGATCATCTACGGGGATAAATTTAAACGTCGAACCTGGTTGAACTTTGCACCTTGAACGTTTACACGAGAGTGGAAAGAATCTCTGTGGTCCTTCGTGGAATTGAATGGCAGCTCGGTACGTCGGTGTTTACAGAACTTCGACTGTAATAGGAAAATAAGAAGACGTGCTCCAGTTGAATAATCCTGAGGTATCTTAAAAGTTTAGCGTGACCAAACTTTTGGTTTCCCATGGGAATGCGAAAGTGTATAGTAAAGCGTTATCATTATTATTATTATTAGGCGTGTAAGAAAATGGGTATTGAATAATTTCCCCTAATGGATGTTCTTCGCTTAGAACGAGTTGGGGGACTATGGTGCGTGTTCGGGAACCTGATGAATTTTCACGAGTAACGCCATCTACGTGAATAATTAATACAGTCGCGTATCCACGCGACGTCGATAAATTAGATTAAAAATGTCGCGACGCCAAAGTTACGAGGTCGCGAATTTGAACCAGATGATCGGATTCACCAGGCTCTAGTCCTTCTTCCTATCGATGACATAGCCCAAAATTCATCGAGTGACGAGGGTCCTACGGGTGAGAAAATGCCCGGCTGGATCTGAGCTTGCGAATAATGTAGCTGCTCTTAACGTTTTTACAATATGGATGAACCTTAACGTCGCGCATACGGGCCGACCGCGTAGAACCATAAAGGCGTACAAGGTGAGTCTGCTGAAATTCCCACGAGTAGGAGGTTAGGCTAATACGAAGAGTTCCGAAAGAAAATATATAAAGAGGATAAACCGAACCGATAAGAACATATACGAGTATCGCAATGGGGTATCCACTTTTTTTTTAGAAAAAAAAAAAAAAAAGGATAATATTTTATCAGACAAAATTCCCCCAAAAAATCTCCATCCGACACGCTATGGGAAAGTAGTATAATTCCTTTCGAAATCCAAATTATTTTACGCGATACACGTCTATCATATAAAAGCTCGTATAACATATTCTATGCCTAAAGACAATTACCCCTTTCCTACAAGTCGGTACAGTCAGGTATAAGAAAGTTTGCGTCTGGCGAACTAAAATTTCTTGAACTTCTGTAGTCAGCTTCGTAAGACGTCATTTTAAAACGTAGCATGTTATGCATATATACATATGTGTATATGTATATATATATATGTATATAATATATATACACGTTTAAAGTTCGAGATAGAGGTAACGGTATAATCTCGTAAGAGGCACGAGAGTATGCGTAAAAGTGGATGCTGGGGTAAAGCATCCGTAAAAAAGAAAGAAAAAAGAGAGAGAGAGGAAAGGGGACCCTAGATATCTCTCTCTGTTTCTCTATACCAGTGGGAACTGGTTAAGGTTTGAGGTGCAGGATACGTCTGGCACAGGTCACCCTTCTTTCTGAGACGTCTAAATAGATGCTCTTCTCATAATTATTTCAAGCCACGCAAACCCTCAACGTGCACGAGATCCTACTTGTAGACGTGGATATACGTGGCTGCTGGGTGCCGCTCCTAGCGAGGGTGTCGTAGCAACCCCAGCAGCATGTAACAAGGGTGACTTTTGAATGTTACTTGAATACAATTCTACGTCTTAGACTGTTGCACATTGAAACAGGGAGAATAAAGTTTATAAGGGTAGAAATATTCGTACGTATTGCAACTGAACGATCCTGACTTGGGGGTTGTCGAATCTGACATAGTTGACAACGGGGATGTTTACCCTATCTAAACTGACTTCTCGTGTAAGGGATGCTACGGATATCTCGGTAACGCTCTCTTAGAATCCCCACGATGAATCAACCCTTGTATCGATTCACAAGGCTGCTCGGTGTGACACCTACGTCATTTGGTTGATTGTGGGGCACGTGTTGGTACTGTTGACAATGTCTTAAGTAAGACCTTGACGAGACATCTTTGGGTCTTTGTCGGACTGAACAAGTCCTGGTGACTTGTTTGTTTGACCAAGGAAAATCGGAAGTAGGAAGCAGACATTGATTTATTGGTCACATCCGGTATCTCTTGTCAACACTGGAGATTGAGTGTCAAGATAAGGGGTTGGATCATGAGATTGGTCAAAGGGGTTGAAACTAAGTCCCCTACTCTGACGAGGTTGGTTAAACAAATTGGACGCGTTACAAGACGAAGACATTCAGGAGGCTGAAAATTGTCGAAGAGAAGTCTGATGCTGGGGATGAGATCCTGACTTTGTAAAGACCATTCGCACTTGCCGAAGAAAAGTGAGGTCGGATGGATGTCGGAGTGGGTTTAGAGGGAAAAAAGTGCGAGGGTAGTTTTCACGTTTAATGTCTACTGAAAAAGAGTCAACCCCGCGAGTCATTACTGGAGCTGATGTGGTTGTTAAGGGTCGAGGGTATTCGTTAGCTTGATGATAATTCCCAAGGGTAGTTGGGACATTTTCACACGTGCCGAGGGTTGACTTAGACAGAATATAAATATACGAAGCACGTGAAGATCCGTGGGAGCTCGGGGGTCAATTTTTGAGAGAGACCAAAAAATCGACACGCATCATCACCAGGCTCTGGGGCACCCTTAAGATGTACGTCCCACGTGAAGGGAGTACGTACCCCCTGATAAAGATCAATAAATTTGATTATATGCTAAGGGTATTAATATCGCCGGAGGACATCAGGTAAAATCTGACGAACCTGGTCCTCCAGGACAGGGAGTTAGCTCATCCTGAGGAAGCGACGGTGTGCGCCCCATTGTCCTAAGGGTTCATTAGTCTCTTGTTTTGATCCAACCCTCCGACGTCGTCGGGGTTGCTTTTCAGGTTAGATTTTATGCTTAACTAATTTCCACGGGACCTGACAATGTAAATAAGTGCGTGGACCGATACATCGCCGGCACGGCGACTCCACTGGAGCAGCCCGCTGATCATCAGCAACCTTAAAGTGCTATAATCAACCCTCACAATATACATGTAAGGAATACAGAAAATGGACTATAATTTTGACCAAAAATGTTTCAAGTATATACCGAAACGATCAACACAGCTCGTGGCTTCCTGTACAAACACTGGACGGAATTTGTAATATCTGCAAGGGTGGTTAATGAAAATTCATAGAACCGACAAAACTCCCGGAAGTAAGCCTTGGCAGAGTTTCCAATCGAATCACGAGCAGAAGATAGAACACTGGGCGTATCTTAACCAATCGAAGCGACTGTACCAGAGAATGAAGAAAAACCGAAGCAAGGGAGAGCGATACTAAAAAAGAAAGAAAAAGAAAGGACGAAACGACGTAACATTTCGAACGCTCGAAAGGTCTAGTCACGTAGACGTAACGTAGGTCGCTGCTGGAGAAGAAGCCTCCTTCCTCCGGGTAATCTTCATTCAGGGAGGATTCGTGACCTCGGACGTTGCTCTTCCGATGCTGGTGACAAGGATACGAGACCCAATAGCAAAAGAGAAAAATAAAGAGCGAGTATACCCAAGACACGTGAGTAAAAGACATTAGGTTGAATTCTCAAAGCTCCTAAAATAACGAGTAACTCCCAAAGCTCGATGACGTTCGTTATCGGTTTTTGGATCGATAAAAAAAAAAGTTGGTACTAAGACGCGAAAAAAAAAAATTAGTATGGTAAGAGTATTTCGCGCTTACGGATATCGGATGAATAATTCACGAGTCGTTTAAATTACGCGCTCGTGTTTCAAGAGCGATCTCACCAATGGCCGAAGATTTCTTATAACGAGACTGGCCAAAATAATAAGGGCAGCTATATCGAAGTCTTACATTACGCGAATCTGATATATAATCTTGCCTTAGGAAAATTCGCGGATTCGCCAAATACCTTTTGCGCCCTGACCTACGAGCACTCGTAAAACTACTTATGAACATCAGATCGGACGGTCCAGAATGCATTTGACCCTCGCAGTGGCATATATCGTGCTGATGCATATCATGCGGATGCATCCACGATCCTGGTGCACTTGGCAAAGCTATAAGTAAACGCAGACACAATTATTGGATGGTTATCTGGACAAGGGTAGAAATACGAAAAATTTCGACCCCTTCAAAACTGGTAGAAGCTAACTTTTTTTGTCAGTCCAAGTGACATCAGTCCACGTGAATAATATCGCACATTTGACCAAGACAGTCGGATTGCACGAAACGAAGGAATAGAAAACAGGAAAGATTCACCCTGTCACCTACCCCTACCCTCTCTAACAGAAATTCTGCTCACCCTTCGTTTTCAAGTTATAATCCTGTAAAGTGGTTCGCCAAGGGTTGGCCCGAGGTGGGTCAAAGTGAATGAATCGGGGATTCATCCCACCCCTATTAGTGTGCCTGGTGGTTAGTAAGTAGTCTCAGAGTATCAGGAGATAAGTTTAATTCCTTGTAAAAGACTTATCGTTGTTAAATAAAACCTAGTAGAGAGGGAGACTTGACATCGAGCCTAATCGATAAGTACACGTGGATAAAAGATAAGGGTGGAAAATATTTCGACTATCTCGTCATAACATTAATATCCAAAGAAACCCGATTCACGAATACAGATACCCACGTTAACGTACATACACGAACATTGCACTGTGTATTCCGTATATTTTTTAATTCCATGCATCCTGAAGCAAGTGTGGCTCAATTGTTCGTGTGACGACATTTGGCACGAATTGCGCATCCCCCCTATACGAGAAACGAAAACTAAAAAAAAAAAAAAACCGATGGTTCCTCTTATCCGAAAAATACCTCAAACCCCCTCCACCCCGTTTCCATAAATAAGATTTCCAGCTTTTCATTAAATTTAATTAAAGCATAACCAAGTTGAACGCCAATTGACCCCGAGGTCAATAAGAATGTATAAGGGAACCTGGAGCAAGATGAGCTACCCGCAAAATTAATTGAAGATGCTTGCATGTGAAAAAGAATATATAAATTTCCATGTAACAATGATCATTGATAAGTCACAGAATTATAAAAATAATAATAAAAATATGAATTTCCAAAGAAAAAATGATAAAGATTACATACCAAGCGTGATAGTCTTATCGAGATAAATAATTAATATATTCATTCAAAATAGCTTCTATTTTTATTTATGCGTTAACGACACATGTCACATGTGACATACGCATATATCATATGTCACCTTTGCCAGCACCCTGACCAATGATTATTCCCATACATGATTCACGTGCCATAAATCCATGCTAAAAATCGTATACCTACTGATCGTATGGAATTCATCTTCTTTTTGCATGGGTGAGGCAAACGTGACATATTGGAATTGGTCAGACGAAGTTACTTTCTCAAGTTACACGTGGAACCCCAACTTCCCCTTATTATACCTTGAGGAAATCTTTCGAGATAATCATTTTTCAAGAATCAGCCTCCCCTCGCAGCATTCTCGTACAAGGTACATAAGGTACAAGCAAATAGGGTGGTCTTACGAGAGAGATAAAAAAACAACAAAAGCAAAGCAAGAAGATGTGTATGGAATACTAATTTGTCATACACCCTCGCTCATCCCCTCTAACGAGCAAGGCAGGGGTAGCAGACACGCCAAGTGTAACGCGGTAGTAACGCAGTCTTTCCTGAAAGTTAACGCCGTTTTCACACATGACTCGTTAAACGTGTTAACATGCAAATATCGACAGGGCACTGAAACCACCTAGTTACACGCCTAAGCCAAAAATCCTGATCTCAGAAAATAAAAGCCATGCCTACCTAAATCGACAGACCCATATAGAACTTCCATTAAGATAAAAGGCAACGATACGTCATTGTCTACATACGTTCAACGAATTTTCTTTAAGAGTTCTCGAGCGCCATCTTGAAAGGTGAACGTAGCTGGAATAAAACGAACGTGGAAGTGACGTATCCGGCTCCTTTGAGTATACATATATCCTAAGGGAATACACTTTCAAGGATACCCAGTTTCAATCTTTGTCCTCGAATTTTTGATATTCCACCTTTCCCATATTCTTTTTCTTCGCTACATTCAAGAGACCCGTCCAGGTCCATTTTCAAGGAGCGGCCATCTTCTTTGCCCAGTGCAAACAAGCAAAACCTTCGATGGACACGAATAATAAATGTCATTGTGTAAACGCGTAAGGCAAACATGGTCAAGACTTGGCGTCGGCGTCGTGACGACACTACGAATCGTTCAAAGGCATAAAGTATATATGTATATATGCACTAATTGCTAATGCACTAATTGCGAATAAACAAAGTCACTACCATACAGCAGTGCAACTGCATACCCAGTTAGTAACGTAAAAGTGCTAATAGTATGCAGGGATGCCGAGGGGATGAATTTTTTAAATTAAATTTTTGCAACTCGAGTAATATAGTCAACCTTGACCCGAAGTTGTCCCCAAGTTAAAGAAAACTCATTAGACTCGTAAGAAGGTAAAGCGTACTTTGCGAAAATCGCGTGTAATCGTATTTACAGGAGAAGCTCGGATATTTCATTTTCAATTTCTTTTTGTAACATGAAGCAAAATTCACGCTAAAGATTATATAAAATATTTAACCGGTCGAGAGATCCTTTTCCCTGTGTCCCATGAGACACGGGAGAAACGCAGAGAGAACGAGAGAGGGAAAGAAGTATATGACAATAGTAAAAGACTCGTACACTTATTCTCCCTCTCTCTCTCTCTCTCTCTTTGGAGACCCTCAAGTCCGCACCCTTTGACCTTAAGTGTCCCAAGCATTTTACTTCAAGAACTACCCTATTGACCCTGCATGTACATTTACTGTCCCCATATACTTTTCGTCCGTATATTATATATATAACTATATATATACGTACACACATATACACTACCCTGTCGTTACATACGAATGTATGTATATATCTACATAGAAAGGACACAGTACAGATAAGATGTCATAAAATCATCATGCCGAATCTCCACACCGCCGCAATAGGCATGCGACGTAAAGTGCATTTACGCCAATAAAAAAGTAACGACTCCTCCCGTAAGGCGTCGTACGAAAATGAGAGAGCGAATTGTTGGGTTACAAATGTTCGTGCTACTGTCCCCGATTAGCACAGGGTATGCAGGGCGCCCTCGCTTGATATCGGTACAAGCCAACAACAGTGTCGTTCAAAGACACAGTAGTTTCTAACGTATAAAAGAGACGAACGAAGTCGAGCGGAGTCGAAATAACGTGCGAGGAAGTGGAGGAAGACAAAAAAAATAGAATTTCACGAAAAAAAGTTACCGAGCCGAGAAAGGACGTTTTTACCGATCAACCTCAAAATTCAATAGCGAGTTCGGAATATTCACGCGTTCACGCGAATGCATTGCACCGTTTAAAAAGGGGGAGTAACTACCAACCTCCCAGTGATATGCATACCTATATATCTATAGCCAGTGAACAACGATGTAAAACCGTTAAGTGGCAGCTCGTAAGAGCCGGCAGTCTCATATAGCAATGTCAAGGGGTGACTGGGTGACTGCGAGGGGGTGTAAAGACGAGGATGACAGAAGGGCGTGTACTATGCTTTGCATAATAATGAATAGATTATTAGCGATACAGTAAAGGGGTGTCGTGACGCAAACACCCAGCATAAGTAAACACTACAGATGTAACACGTGAAAATGTTTTTGCATAATGATCTAAATATTCATTGAACCTCCTTACATACTACTTTTCGTTTTACCTCGTTTAGCTCTACGGTAAGGAAAAGAAAAAAAAAAAAAAGTCATTATGGAAAAACCTCCTCGCGGTATTAATATACAATGATTTTTCGTCTTACCGTCGAGCGACACGCAATGCCTCCACACGAACATACGCATTTTAAAAGATGTTTTTACAACCAGAAAAGAATTTTTTTTTATTCGTTTTTAAATTACGCGCGCTTTTCTTTTTTTCAAAGATATTTCACCTTTGACGTACTCTTTATCGGTATGGATTATCTTAGCGTATAATATATTATTTATAACGTATATATATATGTGTAATTATACGTATAGATATGTTTAGGTATATACGTCGATTTTCAATAGTGGTCCTTCCTCTCTCTCTCTCTCTCACTCACTTGATTCTCATTGAAAGTCACGTAACAGCGATAAAGTATAGAAAGAGTCTCAGATTATCACAGCGTCGAAGGATTAAATAGCCGATATCTCGATATTAGACGTAATGTTAAATACGGTATAACGTCGCTATAAATTGGTCCCTGCAACCTGCACAGGTGATATTAAGCATTAATGTATTACATGTATATATTCAACTACCCTTTGAGCATTTCGTTCAGGCATGTTTGTCGCGAGGTTAGCTTCAATAATAAATACTAGATTATTTAACGTTAAATTTCACGTGCCACGGCCGAGGGCGAGAGTTTACTTTCGATCGTCCTTAATTAATTGTAAGCTTAATAATTAAGAGGACTCGTCGTGCCGTTGCGCGTTTAATTAGTTCAAAGGAGTACACGATTACCGAAGCCGTTCGCAGCGCGGTCTCTGGGCGTATAAGTATTAATTATTGAAGAAAAAAATTAATTTCAGGCCGACCGACGTCGATACATAAAAATTTAATAATTTGACTAATTACACCAGCGTGCCATTGAAGGTGTTTTAGCTGGTCGAAATGCGAGGAAAAGAATTTATCGTTCATCGTCCTCGAGTTGGCATTACGAAACGTTGGCCGCGTCCAAACGTCAAATTAACACACGTGTCGAGTCACTCAGATATTAAACACCCGGAGCAGCGTGACGCATTTACGTATGGAAGTTTCGCTGACGTGCAACATTCTTCGTCCTTGATTGTCGTTGGGCAGAATTTTCTAAACGATTTCTTACAACGTCTCGTCGCGCTCAGCCGTCAGGCATACCGATCGGGGACGCTAACGATAGCTCAGACAAATTAGCAGAAGGTTGTCATCCCCCGATAACAATGACATTCACTGTATTTACGTATCTCTAGACGAGTGTTTAATTGTGCCGCGATGAAAGTGAAAACACGCCGCGGCGCCATTCGACGAAAGCACTGATAACGCACTTTGACGAATTGTTCACAAGCAAGTCAGTCCCACGTTAAATCGTAGAGTCGATCTAACCCTTGAAAAATCACTCGTGTATCCGATCTCGGGTAACCCGAAAGATCGAGAGGGTCAAGTAAAGATCCAATAACGCGGACGAACGAACAGATCAGAAGTGAAGGATATATAAAAACGTGAAACAGTGACGCAACGATCGCTAACGAAACAATCCCTTGAATCGATGCGACCAATCGCGAGGAGCGATCGTTGGATCTCGTGGCAAAGTGTCTTTGGTGGATGTTATTTGTCGGACAGTTATACAGGGGATGATAATGATCTTACGTATTGGGGTGGTGTATTGGTACTGTTCCGATGAGTTCTGTTGGTACAACGCCACGGGGTAGAAGGAGGGATCGGATGGGGTGGAAAGGTAGGGGGTGTGCACGCACCCCAGCAAACGGGAGAGAAGAGGAGAAGGCAGAGATAGAAGGGAGAGAGAATTTCAACCTGTGCGCAGACGCACTCTGACCCCGTTAGAGGGTAGGAGGGTGGTAGGTAGGGAGGTAAAGTAGGGTGTGCCACCCCTAGCGTTTTCACTTGTTTTCCCTACGCTACGCCTACGCCTCTCCTCGCGGTCCAGGTTGACGTTTAAAAGTGGCCAATACGTCTACACACGTATACACATAGCTACCAGCCCCATTTCACGTTTCCACATACGCACATGACAATTACCAATAAGTGAATATAACAGTCAAGCATGAGAGTACGAGGCGTCTTATTCAAACGCGTCCCTCTTTCCCGCTCGGTAACAATTGACAACCGAGTCCCCTATAAGGTCTTATTAACCCCTACAAGTCCCATTATGACGTATCATCGCGAGAAATACCAGAGCCCGGGGATTCCCCGTTACCAAAGATCGTCCCCAGCGCCATTACTTCGACTGACAGCAGCGACACCAAGCAATACATCCGTATTGATGCCGAATCCTCACGTTACGCCGGTGCGACTTGGTAGTCCGGGAAACATAATGATAATGACGACCAAGTCGCTCGAGCGTCTTATTTCACGATACATAGCTAAGCCATACAGCTTCTGCTCTTCTTCGAGCGGACATTAATAATCATTGTATACTTACTAACCGCGAGCGACATCGCCCTCACGGAAACTCATGGAACTCCCAGAGCTCAGCCGCACGGCGGATCCCCAAACTGGCATAACGCGAAGTTCCCGAGTACCGAACACCGCGTTACAGCCATAATCATTTATAATGAAAAGCCGTCGCGGCGTCTGGGAGTGACTATAGTACTATGCATAACCGTCGCTACGCCACAAGACCCAACAAGCCTTTCCTATCCGTTGTCCCGTCTTACATTCGGAACTTTCCCGAGGGGACTATAGGTCCTGTGTGAAGTGACTAAAAATCCGCTCTCCGGTATAATGACTGATAGTCTCAATAGCCTAGTAGCCCAGCTGACACGCGCGGAATGTTTAGTATCCAAAGTGAATTTTCACATCCCCTTTTATAATACCCCGTGCAGTATACACCTATATACGTCCAAGCTCCACACTACTACGTATAAGAAGGAAATTAAGCGAAGGGATGAATTTCTTTTTTTCCCTGCACTTTGCTCGCGTAAAATACCCAGTGTCATTTGCGAGGTGATTCGTGGGCGTCTGGGACTGAAAAGAATGACGACAGATCAGAATGAAAATCGACAAGCGACTGCTTGTCAGGTATTTGCGTTAACGACTGCCGGAGGAAATATGGCCGTGTCCTACGTGTTTATCCTGCAGAAAAGGATTAGGGAACGCGAGGGAACCAAGCACGGCTATGGATTTACATACGTATACAGGGTGTTTCAACAGTTGAATGGATATTACAAAAAAAAAATTATGTTTCTGATTCCACAGCCACTCTGCGTGCCAATGTGTATATACATATATACATAGTACACTTGCTATTCATGTATACCGATTTCGAAATTGTTAATCTGTCGTAATCTCAAACGTTTACCTAGGATCATCTTCGTGACCGTATCGTCTCAAGGATCATGTGCTCTGATCAATTTTGCCCCTGTTTATGCAGCCGAAAATTCTGTGGGAAACCGAATCCACCTATGGGAAATCCTCTGGGAGAAATATGCTTCACCGAACACTTTGTCCGATTATCAATTTCACGGAAGGGCCTTTACTGTACGCGCTATATATATATATATACCTGAAAGATCTAAGCCGAGGACGACCCTGCTACCGATATCCCAAACGGCATATCCATCGCCATTACTAAATTCGATAATTCCATAACGCACAAGTCTATTATGAAAATCCCCATGGAACTCACAGTTGATATCTATTGAATGTGATTCGACCCATATATCTATAGATAAAGGCCAACGACGTTATTACAGAAAAGAAGCACACGAATTACGTAATCTGTTAAAACTATAAGAAATGACATATCGATTGAATATTATGCTATCGATATTAGAATTGCTGATTGGGAAGACAATTTCTTTTTTTATGTCAGCGAAATAAAAAAAAAATTAAATTACCTAATACAAGCCGTAACGTCGGTCCTGATAAATAATTAATTTTTACGTTGATATACGTAAGAATATTTCGTAGCCATAGAATACGAATTGATTCTTGAAACATGGTCAAATAAGCAGGGAGGGGGAATCAGCGCAGTCGCTATTGGTCAAGGGTTGAGCATTTCGAGGGAGCAAAGTGGTATTTGATTTTTTCGTCATTTGAAAAACTTCTAGGAGAAGCGTTAATTTTTGACGAACCTCCGGGCGACGTAACGAACTTCTCGCGAAAATTCTTCGACGAAAACGAACGAGTTAACGTTGACTTTACGCGCGGAGCTCAGTATCAGGACTTGTTAGCAACATCTCCTGAAAAACCTTGAGACGTTAGACGCAGACTCTGGTACAGCTGACAGGTATGGGAAGGAGGGTAAGTGCAAGAGTCATACCCTAGCAAGTGCGAGGGTCCTTGATAATCGATTTGTCAATCGTTCAATAAAATTTTTTTCGAAAAATTTTTTTTTTCGTAAAACGAAGTAAAAAGTCAAACGTCCGATAACGCTCTCTGCGAGTCTTATTAAAAGGCTAAAGGAAAGAAGGAATTTCCACAAAGGGTATCTATGAAGCGCATAAAAAAAAGATAGCCAAAGATTTTATATGAAAAAGGTTCAGAGGTCATTTCGACTGGAACGAGTATCCAGGGCAGTGATAGATTTCCAATGGCGATCAAAAACTCTCTCGATTTTCAATTAGAGTTAAGCCAGACTGCTGTTCGCGTGCGGTTCGCGCGTGGACTGAACTACACTTTCATTAGAGAGAGAGAGAGAGAAGAAACAAAGACGAAGGGTGGATGGGGTGGGACAGAGAATGCGATAAAAAAAGATGAGGGAAAAAGACGAGCGAAAAAAAAAATATGAGGAAAAAAAAAGTTAACCGGGGTTCAAATCACCTCGTGACCCGATGACCTGGCTAATTTATCCGAAATTAATGGCGATTCCAAGCGTCTAATCCGACGCCGGATAAATTCGCCAGGTTTCATCGCCTACTAACTTAGCACCCATTGTTGCGGGTAGCGTACGCCATTGCATTGTGCGAGGCTATCCTGAATCCCATTGTCGTCGGCATTATACGGTGCCTCTTCGACAACAAAAAGGTCGTTAGAAAGCAGCTATGCCACCCTCCCACTCCGCCCCCCCCCCCTCCCACTCACCTTTACCAAGCCCCCCTCCACGCAGTTAATATTTTATAGTTTTGAGACGCTCATTGGACCGCATTTTTCCCCAGCCTCCACGACCTATTTTTACGTTTTCCAGACAAATAAAGATCGCTTGTAAGCTAATGTCTTTTTTTTTGAATACTCATAAACCAAGTGCGTCTTTCTCTCTCTCTCTCTCTCTCTCTCTCTCTCTCGATGGGATGACTGGGAATAATCTAAGTATGTCTTTTATCTTGCTCTCACCTTCTCTGCCGAACTTCCGTTTCTTCTTACTGCCACTCCCACTTCCGGAAGAGCCTTTCCCCGAACTCTTGTCCTTGCTCTTCCACCGTGTCAGCATCTTCCTTAGACGTTTTCAGAATCTCCAAGACATGTCGATTAGTGATCGCGAGCGCGCGTCAGATTCAAAAGTTTTAACGGTAGCGACACTCCTCCCGACTCGTTGCAATTAATTCGTCTAACGTCCCACGGGATAAGCGCGGCCATTACGCTACGCAAAAATCGGTATCAGAGAACGACTGGCTGCTTTAAAATGGAATCGACCGATTCGCCTTTGACTAACCGTGCAGAGGTCGCGACTAGTCTGACAGACACAAACATTTCGTTTGTTTCAGACTAGCCGCGACCTCTGCAAGGTTAACTATGACCAGGACGCTGTGTAAAATGATAAAAAATAGTCAGTCAACCAATTTGACCTAACGAGAATCAAAATGTGTAATCTCTATGTGCTACACACTAATTAATAACGAATTAGACTGTTCAAAAGGAGTGATCAAGTCTGGTTGTATTTAGTTACGTTGCGTTGAGCAAATTCAAGTTGCGCAGCGACACTAGCGCCATCTCTCGGGCGCGGTTATCACCACAGGATAAACTTGAATGAACGATGAATGAAATTTATGTGTCAAGGGGTCGCGAGTTGTCTATTGCATCCACAACGTGGTCGGTAGGCACCGACGGAACTGTCGGTACTGCGTACAGGATCGTCAATAGACTATCGATATTTATCAATATCACATAAAAATTGTATTGATACAGTAAAAGTGGAGCAGCATGAGGTTATAATCAATTTCAAAGTTTCTAAAAAAAAAGAATAGAACGAGTCTACCTATTCAAATTGAAAAGAACGATAATTTTACTCGATCCTATTTAACAAAATCACATTGCAGACGAAACCGACGTTTCTGACAATCGACGCGCGTTTGACTTCCTACGTTAGTCCAATTAACGTGTCAATTACCGTAAAGTTAATTCAACCCTAATTTGATACGACAGCCCTGATTTCAGCTTCTGTACATCACGATAGAGCAATGGCGGACTAGCAGTGTTACATTAGTAGAAAATTATGCAACTTCAGTCGCACGACATATTCAGGACAGTATAAGTTAATTAATGTATACATCTATGAAAATCGTATTTGTTTGATTAACGTGAATCATACACGAGATGTTCAGTGTATATCGCATAACCCGTATTAGTCAGCGATATATGCAAGCATACGAGTGTTCCGGTTAGGTTATCAGTATAGGACGTTACAATGTAATCCGTTAATCCTAATTTATAGCTTTTACCATGGTGGCAGTTAATACGAGCAGTGAAACCGAGCAATTTATGAAGAACGTGCCGGACGGTTAAAAGAGAGAGAGAGAGAGAGAGAGAGTAATGAGTAATTTATTTGATCCTGGAGTTATTCCTCCCTAAGGACCACAGACAAAATTCAAGATAATAAATACATAGTTTAGTGAATTATACCGATACAAAATTTTCCTTTTTTTTTTCAATGCATAAGTGCATAACATTGAGCGTTACGTAATTCATAATAAAAATAAATCAGGACCTAAAGAAGTACGAGGAAGCAATACAGCATCAGTGAATCGTACGCTCTGTATGGGAAGAGTATCCGTTTTACGTGTCTGACGAGCCCGCTTTATGCTCCTACTCTGCCAATAAATAAGCATAAGATCTAGTGCGAAATTCAGCGAGAGTATCTGCAGTAGTGACGTCAGGAGGGAAAAAATTCCAGAATTGAATCCCAGTAATGAGAAACGATTTCTGTTAAGCGACAGTGCGTGCTGCTCTATGCTTAAGCATGGAGGTTTGTAAGAAAGATAGCCTATGAAGAAACGCGGGCGGTCGCGCGGCTTAAGCCAGCTTAGATTGCGCCAATGACGCGAGACGTAGACATAACGCGGCAGTCACAACGGAAAACGAAGACAGTTATTCAGTGACGCTTGGAGCTTCCTCTCAGGTCCGTTCGTTAAGTTAGTCGGTATGGCAGCACAGTAGTCGAAGATTGGGAAGACCAAGGGAAGAACTAGGCGACGCTTAAATGCCAAGTTCAGGTCATAGAAAGTTATACGCAGACGACACGATGCCCCTGCAGAACTGCTACACGCCTGAGAGACATACTCAGTCTAAAATAACGTACAGTTCGGGGTAAGACCAAGATGGCGGAAAGTAGAGACATACTCAACTAGGTCTCCCTGTAAGAAGAGGGTAGGAAATGTCGACTGGTTAATAGCATTTATATACCTTGGACTACCGACTACCATTGCCTTGGTCTTGACAACTTTGAGGCACAATTCTTATAATATTCTAATTGAGCAATCGCACCGTCTCAATTCGTAACTCCGGTATGTACTTATGGCAGACGACCAAATGCTCTGCATATAGCACATGCTGATAATAACATAGACAATGTGACAAATCATTGATAAATAAGGAATAGAGTAGAGGAGCCAGCACACTGCCCCGAGGCACACTGAAGCAAAGAGGTAAGCTAAGGTAATAGTGGAGCCATCTAAGGGCAACTTTCGAAAGTCCAAATGTCTGCAATTTACCAACCGATAGTCTGTGATCGAGAGTGTCAAATGCTTTGGAGAAATCTAAAAAGATGGCTACGGCAGCCATACGTTCGTCAATTGTCAGACGACAGTTATCAGTGAGCAGCAGGACGTTTGAGGACAGAGTGAGGGAGATAAAGGGAAGCAGTAACGAATAAGAGAAAGGTTAGCAACGAGCGCGAGAGAGAAAGACGATATACGAGAAGTCAGTATTTCAAACCGACAGCACCGATCGTGCTGTGCCTTTCGACGATTCGCAATTAACGGGCAATACGTGAGCTCGGTATGCAATTCAAAGCGATACGATTGGCTCGATTGAGATCTGTGATAGAAGCGGAATGGATGAGCGGGGGAAAAGAAAGACAAAATTCAAAGTAAACACAGTGGTCGATCGATTAATCAATTAATCGGACAAGCTGGATAAGCCGGATTGAGTAAGTATTTTTTATTAGCTGAAAATATTTTTTTTTCGTATTTTTATCTCATTCCGTACCGGAACTTACCAAACTCCCTAGGGATGAATAAACGGAAATCCTAATCGGTACTAATCAATCGGTTCGATCGGACTGAACTGGGGATTAGCTGACGAAGTATCTCTCTGGAGGATACAGCGAGTGTTGGGGACGAGGGACTGTGTCCCGACAGGAGAAATATATCTAGGAAGTTAACCAGGCGTGGAAAGAGTCCTGAAGGAAGAGAAAAAAAAATGGGAAGAGTCTCAGAGATTCTGGTTATTTCCTTGGGAAAAGTTTCGCTCTCGGTCTTTTTCTCCTGACACTTGACTTTTGGCTCTTGATTCGTGACTGTGTTGCCCTATGGAAACTGTACGTCACCTTTTTCAGGTTTTGACCTTATCGCTGGAATTTTATCAGCCGTTTAGGAAATTCCTCGATAAGATGCTATTATGTGTATACGATTATACCAATGTGTTTGCTCCTTTCTTGTGCGTCTGTCCGAATGCGGATAAAAGCTACCCTTGTATCAACGTCATCGTCTTACTGCTCGTCAATAATATATCGTGTCGCGGTATTGTTCCGGGATATTATTATTATCACATTACTTCGAGACGCCCCAGAGGACCTCGTGCTTCCTATACCAGTACAGGAAACGCCCACGAAAGCATGAAATATACGTAACGAAAAATTTGACAGAACGTAACATCTCTGAGACGCCAATCGTACGCGACATATGAATTAGCCATAAGACAATGACGCGTGATGGAATAAAAATGATTTGTTTCAATGGGGACAAAAAAAATCAATAGCAAGAATCGATGGTAATAGAAGAAAAAGGATATGACGAATAACACAGTAACATAACCTCAAAATGACGATTTAAAAAAAAAACAAATATATACAAAAATAAGAATTTCAACAGATACTACGTATTCGAGGATTGCCACGATTAAAAAAAAATATATTCTAGGTCCTCAGTGAAAATCTCAAAATAGAAGATTGATAAATATTTAATATCTCCTACCAGTTACTATGCACATGGTCTACGTCACTGAAATACTTACAAGTAGAAAGACATGGGATACCCAGAGAGCGAGTAACGAGTATTAGAAATACTTTTGAAAAATTCGACTTTATTATTAAGTACAGTAAGTCGTTTTCCGATCGGTCACGTCACTTTCATTAGATAAGAACATCTCGTACGAAATCATCGATAGAGATAAGCCGTCGCGTACTTCTCATCCCTTTCTAATTTCTCTCTGGATCTTTTTTAGATCCCTTGTGTTATAGCTTTGCGTTCAAAAGAGAACCAGAGATACGGTTAGGTCAGGTAAGCCTTATGACAGATGGAAATAAAAGGTCCAAGAATCTCTCACGTCTCTCTCGCTCTCTATAAAGTGTTCAGGTACTCTAGGTGCTACTAGGATTCACCTGGGAATTGGGCCATTAAACTATCGCGTTATCCACTCGGGCGAACACGGTGCAGTCGCAATCGCGCCGCGAACTTTTGCCCTTTTGCGCTACTGACGGCGGCAATACTTCAAGGGCCACGGGTCGCGCGCGCCACACTGACATTTCGTAGCTTACAGATACCCGTACGTCAACGTCCACGAGGACGACGAGAACGCGCACCAGAGGGCCCCGTGAGCCTCGTACGAGACGTCGGATAATTTTTGTAAAATCGCGAGAACGAGACGCGAGACGCTCTGCGATCCCGGTTGGCAGAGTCCCGGCTCGTGACGTCACGGGAGTCGGGGATCGATCCCCGTAACATCCCCCGCTTTCGTAGCAACCGTCCCGAAAACGTGGAACCTCACGGCTTACCTGGAACAAGCGACTGACCCAGCGGAAAACATTCGCTTGGTTTTCAAGGGTCTCTCGACTCTGTAACTCCTAGTCTTTTTACTGGAAGTTTCCGTGCGACCCCTAAACGCTCTCCGGGAGCCACGAAACAAGGTAGCGAGTAATCCTTTGTCTACTTTTATATTTCATCTAGTTTCTCAAGGGGTGTCAATGACCTTTTAAAGCGAGAGTCGCTCCACCGATATAACTCGGCTTTTTTCCTATGGTATTAAGACTCCTTTTCCGGTGACTTGTAACTAGCGCTGTAAAAGTCGGTTCTCAAAAAGTTCATAAGTCTACATGTATCACTGCTACATAGAGAATTGAAACTATTGGCAGAGGCAACTGACGTTTGTTTCGTTTTAAAAATCCAACTTTTCACTACGGTTTTCGCTGGCTGGTAGCGAGAGGCTGCGACTCGTATACACTTTTTCATACGGAAGCAATACACATTGAAATTCATGTCTATATGGTCGGATGAGAACTCGATGAAATTGGACGTTACTTCTGTTGTATTTTTTTATTAAAAAAAAACTTTTCCCACTGTACTGTACTTCGACAGAAACATGAAGATCTTACGAAAAGAAAATTTCTGTACTCGTAGACGTTTTATGAATTTCTTAACCCGAGCCACGTACCAACTGTCAATACGTAGAGCCGTCGTTCTTAAACGTTGCTTTACCGGTAAATAAATCTATAAACAGAACACAGTAGGTAACGAGAATTCAGAAGGTAACAACGAATTTAGCCGACTGCGTCTCTACCGATAAAGAAATTCATGGATTTGCCATTATGACAACACGTATGTTTGTCAATGTTTTTATTAGCTAGTACAGTCGCGGTGTTCGTCAGCAACGCGAAATACGATCTCCCCAAGACAAAGTATTTTCCCAGAGACGCCATAACGTTCTATGAACAGTAAAAGTACTGCTGCGCCGAAGTTTGCATAATGAAAATGCAGAGGGTAGCCGCTTTGTATAACTAGGACTGTATGCACGAACGAAATGCGAAGTTTCTTCCTAGACTTTTTGCTTAGACAGACAAGAAGACGAAAAGTAAGCGTAAGCCCATTCAATAAGGTCATGGCAATTAAGTACGTACAATCGTACAATTGTCGAGGAAATGTCAGACACATTGAAAAGACGTATTCACCAGACACTGAATACCGAACGGCAGTTAATTTCCAATTTATTAGTCACTGTTAAACTACCGCTTGACAATCTCTCAATGGAATCTCGGAAAGCTGTACGAGAATGATTATAGACGTAGGCTATGACTTGGTACTGTAATTAGTATTACTGATAATAGAAATACGTCCTACACTAACCAGTATCCACCATACGGAAGACTGCAGACGTCTCGCGAAAACTTGACGGCTTGTCGGTTCGAAAAAAAAAAAAAAAAAAAAAAACATTGGAACAATAGCCAAAGCTAATGGAACCCATAACCGGAAATGCGTGGGTGCAGCTGTTGTGACGTCACTGTACCATGGAGTTTCCGAGATACAAGGTTACTGACCTTACTTAGGACAGAAGGGAGTAACTACCTCGTGTACTAGAACTCCCCCGCTTCTAGACGGATGATGTCACGTCGTTAGTTACAAGGAATACGGAGAGAACGAGAGGGAGACAGAGAGAAAGCATCTATCTTCGTCTCAAGCTGATATTCCTTTAATCTCTACTATCTCTTCCATTATCGTACAACCGTCTGTACCGCGTAACCCATGTAAAAGAATGTTCGAGCAATATGGCCGATACTAATAAAAATAATGCTGGCGAACGTCATAACCTAAAAAGTAGACTGGTAGAATTAATTGAATTTTTTTCATTCTCTTTGATGACCTTTAACCCTCCATTTTGATTCTACGGATGCCTAATGCGTGTTTTTATCAGGAGGTACAGTCGGGTATATAGATTTATATTATATATTTATGTATATTATTTATCACTATAGATTTATGTGTATCAGTAGCATAGGGTAGCAATGTCGAGAGGTACTTTGTACAGACCTACGCATGGGAGGACACGAAGTGGTAAACTTTCAGGCACAAACAATGGCGGTGAGTTGAGCTTCGCGATGAACGAGAAATAGGGGTGGATGGTGTACCTTGGCTTAATTATTTGCTCTGGTTTCTTCGGGAGGAACCTCCCGGCGATGTCTGAGCGTTGGTCTTATCTACGTTGAGAATAAAAATTTATAATGCATTCTTAGAGTTTTCATGAAAGACATTAATACTTGAGGGATTTTGAGGTTGAGGAATTTTCAAAGGACTGACTGGTTTCGGTATGAGCATCTTGTTATGAAATCCTCCGTGCATAACGGGTGTGTTCTGAGTATTGTTATAACCAAATGGATGAAAACTTTGCGAGGCTACTCGACAAGGCCAGACGGCTTAGATGGGCTTTGAGATTCATCGCGCTCATGCATATACGTGCCGTTGCGTTTTAAGTCCCCACGTTGCTAAGAAGCTCATTGAGATGCACCGGCATACACGGCTGTTTGCATTTTCTCGAGTTGCAGTCGAAGCTAGATATGAGCTAGGATTAAATTAATGGATTTCACACACTTTTTGCGTGATTTTCAGCTCGGTACTTCTGGGTGCGATTCTCGTCGCTATTTGTGAATTCACACACTATAGGTATCTGTATGTGTCTGTAATATTGATCTTGAAGAAAACAGTACGAATAGGGACGGAAGACAGATGTACAGTAACGTTGATAATATTAATATAACTGATAGGTATTAGTTTATGAAAAATCACTCACCCTGACGACGATGCAGAATTCGCTGTACTTCTCCTGCTTCACTGCCACTTTCACTCTCGCTAAGACCTGGACATTTTCTTTGCTGGCTCCCATCCTTTCTTCGGCCTGGATCAAGTTTCTCGGGTCTTGAAGATCCTCCTTGGTCCTTTGTATTGGTGCCACGTCGCAGTAGCCAGGACGCTTCTCTAGGAGGTGGCGGTAGTGGTCTGTTCGCGTCATATTCCTGGTCCAGGGATGTGGTAACTTTCTCACTTGCAGAGTCGACTCTATTTTGACCTAAGTTTACCACATTTCCAGAAGGACTTGTAGTCTGGGAGATCGACCTGGCCAGAACGTTTCCGTAAACGTTGTTGGTATTGTTCTGATTTTCTTCGTCGTGAAGGAACACGGAATCGTTCCCTGATGTGGTGGAGGTTCTCACATTGTCATTCTTGTGCTTCCTGGTTGGTGGCTCTGGTGCCATACCATGTTTTGTTGGCCAGACACCAGTACCGACCTCAGGCGAGTTTGCCTGATTAGAGAAACTAACTCTCTTAGGACCGACCGTGCCATAATCTACCGAGCTGCTAGAATTACTAATGAGACTGCCCCTCTTGAAGATTGGTGGTGGTTTCCGGTCAGCTTCGTTCTCCTCTTCATACATTGGTCGAGCTTCCGGTTTACGAAGTGCAGCCACTGTGATCTTCTCACGAGTATTCCTCTGGAATCCACCATCATCAGGCTCGCTTGTTTGTCTGGGTAAACTGAGACTTCGACGTTCGTCGCATCTTGTAAAATGAGGTGAGACACTCTTTGACCTTGGGACATCCTTCTCCTGGAATTCTTGAGAGGATGCTTTTTTGGTGGGTTGTTCCTGTTCTTGTGGTTGAGGTCGGACAACCAGGACTGGTTGGTTTTGCCCCTTCTGACCCATTATTGGTGGTTTACCTACTGGGTTGACTTTAGGATTTTGCAATTTACTACGCCAGTAAATTTGTTCTGCGTTTGGTGGTAAAGACAGACTTTGATTCGCCAGGCTCGGACTGGAACCGTGCCTGATGACTCCAGTGGTGGGCGATGTAGGTGGACTTTGTAATTTTCTTCTCCAATATAACGGATCGGCTCTTTCATCCATCATGTTTCGTTCATAAATTCGTCGCTGCTGTTCTTCGTCGAGTTTTTTCAATTGCTGCCAGTAAATTGCTTCACGAACTTCAGGAGGTTCGGTCTTGTTATCCTGATTCTGGTTCATTTGGTGGCTCATTTGGGTTGGCGATGTCATTGATTTTCGTTGAGCTTCCAGCGCTTTGTGCTGCCAGTAGAAAGCCTCCAGGTGTTGCATAGTCTGACGTTTCGATGGTGATAACTGTCTATTAGGGTGCTGACCGTAGATAGGCTCTGAGGATCGTTGAGCATAGATGGGATCCTGTTGCTGCTGGGTATAAATAGGTTCCTGATGTCCAGACTGCCTGGACTTGTAAATCTGCTCTTGGCTTGACGTGTAAATTATTTGTGGTGGTCTAGGTGTTCCTGGTTGAACACCTTCCGGTCTCCCAGAGTAAATTGGCTGCTGAGAATTATTCACAGGGGATGCACCAGGAGTTTGGACTTGCCTCTCTCCGTAAATCGGATCCACTAATTGTCTCTTAACTTCATGGTTTCTCGCTACCGGTATCACCTGGACTTCGCTTTGATTATGTGACTGTTCCTGCAATTGCTGCACTGCAGCATCCTGTTTTTCAGCTGGGGAGGCTGTTCTCTGATGACTCTTTAGATCTTGAATGGGTGCTCCAACTGCGGCCAGCATCCCATTAGGCTGTCTCTGAACGTAAATGGGTTCAGGTCTCTGAATTCTGTCCGGAATAGAATTCTGAACACTTCTCGGTAAGGTCACACCTGGTGACAAAGGTCTATTCTGCACAATCCTCTGCAGAGATTGTCTACTACCATACACTAGCTCTGTCGGTACAGTAGAACTCTTCTGAGAATCATGAACCAGTGGAGACTTGCAGCGTTCGAGCCTCTCAGCAACGGTTTGTTTAATCGACTGTCTGGAGCCCAAAACTTGACTCGGTGAATCTGCCATAGGAACTGGGGACTCGGGACAACTGGATTCCAATCTGTTGCCAGGACGTCGTGTCTCGTAGATGGCTTCTCTCTTCGGTGAAGCTATAAGGATTTGATCATTAGGCTGAGAACGTCTAGAAGACATCGATACGTAAGATCCAGTGCTTGAACTCATCCTGGTCTGATTCATATTTGGAGACGAAACCGGTGTCCGCATCTCATTATGTGTCCTACCCTGACTAGGTGACATTGGTCTGGTCTGTGGAGCAACGGGTACCCTGGTAGGATGTGGTGAAATCGGACCTGACGATGTTCTCCCTTGGTTCTGAGTTACTATAGTCAAAGGTGAAGTCATCCTCTGCATTCTTTCTCTGGAAATGACATCAGACGTTGGTGGTGGAGATGCTACTCTCTCAAGACAACGTACTGGTGATACAATCCTTGGTGGGTTCTGTTTGGAATTCTCCCTAGGTTCAGTGACATTTTTCTCCGTGTACATTCTATTTGCCACATCAGGTTCGTTAACATTGTCTACGGTAGCTCTGAGTTTAGCAAGATTATTTGACATAGGAATGTTTGGCGAATTTCTTTGAACGTAAACAGCATCAGCATTGGGTACAGTCTGATTAATGATTCTGGAATTGGGTGAAGACTTCTCATAGAATTCCGGCGACCTGGTCCTGTCAGGCAATGGTGACACGGGTGTCTCATCGTATACACGATCAGTCTTGGTCTCAACTTTAACATTGGGTGAGATTGGATAAGCTCTAGGAGATGGCTGCTTGTTCTCATAAATCTGATCTCGTCTTTCAGTGAAACTATCATTCGGAGATGTACGAGAACTTCCTCTAGGAGAATTTAAGTAGTATTCGCCACTTTTTGAACTACTCGGCGAAAATTCACTTTTCTGACTGGAATTTGGAGTGTAACTAGAGTCTGCATAGTCTGCAGATTTTTGACTTGTATTCGGTGAATATTTAGGTGACCGTCCAATGAGCGGAGCTTTTTGATTTTGATTGACAATCAGTTGCCTTGTGATTTTAACCTGAGCTGAAACTGGAGTTAAATTGAATCCAGAATCGATGCTCTGATTCCTATTGATCTCAACTTTGTCCACGTCAATCAAGTTGCCATTTTCATATAGTCTACCATTCTCATAGTTCTGATTATCCGTCATGTATGATTCCTGAGGATAATTATCAGTCGCACGTCTACCGCGTGACAATTCTCGTTGTTTCTGTACGTCATTGTGATTTTCATAGTTAGAAAATTCAACTTTTTGTGGAATAGCAGGCAATGGCCTGTCAACCGGATGCACTGCCCTGGGTCTTATCAAGAATCGTTCACTTGGTGGTGCCGAGATCCTTCCCGAAGGACCGTGGTTTCTCATGAATCTGGGTTGAGTATCTTGTAAGCTATGCTTCCGTTCCAGACTACACTTCCGGTCATCAGCACGACGTTGCTTGATCTTTCTCATATCCGGTGAACCACTGATAATATTGTGATCAATCCACTTGTCATCAGCTGCTATAGAGCTCAACGAAGAATTAGCTGTACAGTTCCTAGCTGATCTTCCATCCTGAAGTAGACTTCGGTCGGCCTGAAGAAAATGATCAGGAGTACTAGTGATGATTCCTTGATCAGGAAACAATTCCTGTTTTATCTCATTTAGTCTCTCCTCTATTATTGAACTGTTTAAACTCGTATCTAACTTTACATTTCTCTTAATATCCTCATTGAGGTTCATCGTATCCGGTGATCTGGTGTAATTGCCATTTTGTTGATGCTGCGTGAAATGCTTCTCTTCGCGTTTCTTCTTTTCCTTCTGCTCCTTCTTGTACTCCTTCCGGGAATCCTTAGGTGAGAAGAGTCCAGGAAGAAGGCGTCGAAAGCCCTTGCGTTTCTTCTCGTCCTTCACAGGTTTCGAAGTGCCAGCATCCATTTTGAATTCTTGTATCAGATTCGCGTATCCGTCTTTTCCTGTAGGAGGTCTCGAGGTAATCTTCTCCCTCTTCCTACGAGCAACGTCCGTCTGGGAGGATACTAAATCTTCAGGAACTTCTACCACGTCAGGATCAACTATTGTTTCAATTAATAAATCATTGTTTACTTTTTTGGAATTATTTTCTTCCAAGAAAACAGTATCTACAATTAATTCTTCACCTTCGACCTTTCGTACAGTCAGTGTCGCAGACTGACACTCCTCGCCGTTGGCATCTTCCTTAGAAGCTTCCTCTGAAGTGTCAATCTCTATCGCAGGCTCCTGCTTCGATTTACAATTAGCATCGTTATCACGTAAAGTACTGGAGTCATCAGTTTTGCAAGTCTTCACAGATGATTCCTTCAAAGTACTATTTCTCGATTCGTTTTCCGTTTCATCAATTTCATCTTGTTCACCAGCTTCGTCGATATCCTCATCAATGGCCCTGATCCTATCCTCAAGGCAGGAGTCAGAGTCCACAGTACTCACCGTATCCTCTAATACCTCATCGCCTTTCCTAATAGCATCTTCAAGGTTGATGTCCAAGCGTTTTTGTACCTGCTCAACAAACCTAGAGGTACCCGTGTCCTCGACGATGCTTTCGTGAGAGGATATACTGCCCAGTTCCTCGACGTAGGACGACTTGGAGGATTCTGAAGAGTTTTGATCTAGTTGACTCTCTAAGAATTCACCAGACCATCTCTTCTCGATCTCAGTGACCTTTTTACCGTATTTAGCTGGTCTCTGTTGCTTGTCAACCTTCTCTGTATCTGACGTATAATCTAAGTCTGTTTCTAGAAGACGCTTTTCTTCTATCTTGAGCTTCTTATCGAAGTTATGTTTCTCCAGGAACTCCTTATCAAATGAACTCTTGGTTACGTTCTCGTTAAGGTCGAGGTCACGAATAGGAACAACCTTCAATGAATGAGCCTGAAGATTTACAATCTCGTTCTTGTACGTCTCAGCAGTGGAGGCATGAATTCTCGTACCAAGATTTCTCTGAAGTCTCTCGATCTCCGATTGACTCTTCTCCAAGCGACCCTGAGCAGCACTACTTCCGCCAGAATCACTCTTACATCCGGAACTCAACTTTGTCTCGTCCACCTTTATCAATTCACTTCCATCCTTCTTGAGTTCGTCCACTATTCTTATTTTCTCCAGCTGATCCGTTCCACTCTTCGATCCAACCCCATCATTATGATCTTCCTTAAATCTATCCTTGTCCTGAATATCTTTTACATTTTTTATCCCCTCGTCTTTCGTATTCACCAACGCTTCTGAATCCTTGTTACCAACCGCGTTTGAACTCCCAACATAAGTTGATGATCCAATCTGTCTCTTGGGCTTCGCTGGCACTTTGGGTGGAACTTTACGAGCTTTCGCAGGACTCAAAACTTTAACATTTTTATTAGTCCTTATCAGACTACCAATAGAGGAGCTTTTAGTAAGCTTTATAGGACTGATTCGTTTCTCATTAAGCGAAGTGACGCTCCCACTTTTCTGCACTTTTGAAACAGGAAGTTTCGACCCGCCCTTCAAAACACTTTGCTTCTTCTCCGATGGTGACGTTGCGCCATTGTTACCTTGCTTCAACCTACTCCTAGTAATCGATGCATCCTTACCAGCAGACACCTTACCAGATCCTATCCTCGTACCAGGAGATGTTTTCTCCTGCAGGATTTTTGGCTTCACCAGGAAGCGCTTCTTCAATTCTGCAACTTTACGCGAACTCTCACTTTTCGTCAAAAGTACTTCGCGCGACCGTTCCGTCTCCAGGACGATTTTCTCTACCGTGACTTTATCCACTGACAGTATCCTGACTCCTTCCCCCAATTCACAGTCTCCATCCACTTCCTCCTGCCGCTTCGAAAATCCTCCCGTCGATTTATCAAGATGCGCCGGGGAACCCTCCATCCTCGTGTAACCAGGAACCGTTTAGGAACTCCTGAAAGAAATAAAAAAAACAAATAAAAATAAAACTACCATGAAAAATACATTATCCAAATACAATATAAAAATAATAGCAATATGACGTAACGCGGACTCGTGTGCCTATTGAAACATGACAAAGCCTCGAACTCGTCCTCCGTATAAAGTATATGTACGTCAAGTCCACAGTCAGGACGTAACGCTATCTCCTACCAATACAAAAGAACACTGTCTCCGGGAATACTGAAAATAGTCCCGACGGGGTGACGAACCAGACCGCTCTTGCGCAACGCAATATTCGCCTCGCGGTTTACACCAAGCAATATAGTCCTGAGCGGCAACCGCATTCGTGTCAGCAATTTCAAATCCATATTTAATATTTCACACTCAACGAAACGACGCGAATAACCCCGTGCCGTCTTACCAGAATACGTAATAGCGTAACGAGATATTAAGAGAATGAAATCGATGCTTGGCATAAAAATAAAAAGAATACGTACACCTTAGAACCAAGCAAAACAGCGCCAACGGTGATATAAAATATCAAAAATTCACAATAACAATAACAATGGCCGCACGAACCGTCCGATAAAATCCGTCATTATTAAATGACAAATCGTCCTTACGACGCTGCTACTAAATATATATGAAGCAACCCGGCGAAATTTCCTCTAGACTAAACAAATTTACACACCCTAATCCCCATCCAGGCAGGCAACTTTATTTACAAGGCGCACCCCTATGCTTATAAGGTATAGCGATAGCGACTTAATAACGATCTCACGTGTTACAATAAAAAAAGTCAACCCCCACACCCCCCCTTTACCACCTCTCTACGCCAGCCATAAAAATCGCTTTTTCTTTTCAAACCGATGCGATATTTGTCGCGACGACTCGGATGCGACTAAAGTCGAGCGACAGTCCTAACAATCGCGTATACGCGCGTGCGCATGCGTAAATCACCTATTGTGAATTCCCTTGTTCCTCCTCCTTCACTCCCCATTATATCCTCCCCACCCCGCGCGCTCTTAACGCCACTGCCAACTACATCTACCGGCGACACTATTGTGCAGTTTAGTCGTTCGATTTGCGCGATCGCAACGAACGATAAAGACTTTCCGTGAATCGACTCCGTCGCGTAGGAATGCGAAGGATCGATCCTTCGCGTGACATTGCACAACCTTGCCTACGGGCTAGTAGGTACACGAAGAAATGCAATATTCGCCATTGTAAATAAATCCGCCGGTATTGGCTTACGTTTCTGTCGTTATGTGAACGCGGCTTACAACGACGATGAATAAACATAGGTATAAAGTAACGTCAGGCGACAACCGATTGCCCTAGAAATTCGCCCAAAGTCAAATTGAACTTTGCTGAACAACGAGCAGCTGATGCTTCCGTCTCAACTATATCCCGTATGTACATGTAGACAACAGCTATACCGTGTGACACTTGTGAAACGTGCCGTGATTTTTATCGGAGTTAATTGTACCGACAAACCTCGGCAACTCTAATGTCAAATGTCAAGTAGCATTGATCTTGCTGATAAAACGTACATAAGGTACATTTAAATTGGACAAATTTTATTCTACGTATTATCGCGTACGACCGATCTCGAATATTTATATCTAACTCGTAGTACTAACTGTCATATAGCATAACGATAAATACATATCGCGCACGTGACAGTGTCATTGTTATTATACGAAAAAAAATAGGATAGACAGATCGCTGCAGATCTCTAATCGCATGTTGGGAAAATTAAATAAGATAAGACAAAAATATCCTCGAAAATAACTGACTTATCAGCAAAGTACCTTAGGATCCTGACCTGCTATCGCACACGACTGTCAAGAAACGCAAGTCAATAGGCGTCTTCCAGTAGAGTCACATGGCTGTGGATGTTGCGAATAAGCACAGTGCGCTCTTATAAAATCTTAACCACGATCACGATACACTGCAAGTCACAATTTACGAGGTAAGCGTAACAGACGATTACTTGTATACGGTCCAGTTAGCGAAATAAGACTGAAAAGAGCTAAACAGCCAGTTCTCAAGGTACGATCGGACGTCCATGAAATAGAGCGTGCGATTACCTTCCACGATACCGAGGGTTTCCCTCGAGACGATCGGTAGCAAAGTTACCATTAAAAGAGGTACAGTAACTCCGTACGTATAATACGTATCCCAAGAGAGGACTTTCTTTTCTCTCCTGGCGCCAGCATCGCAACCGGCTGTACGAGAGAAGACGAGTCCTGTCAAGTTCATCGTCAATCACGAAACGTCAGTGTATCGAAATTCTTGTACCCTACTATACCTATATATAATCCTTAACCTCAATTATTACAGAAGATCCCAAACGATACGACAAGGTGAATAATAAAAGAACTTGAGGAAATTACCAAAGTATTGAAAATGGCCACGGGAATTCTGATGATCCACCATCCCAGTCGAGGTACTCACGTGATATCCTTTTATCAGGATGACTATTTAATCCAAATCCAATGATTTACTCTATTTTTATATCATGGCGTATGTCACCTCATCGCGCACTGTTATTAACGTTATCCCTGGCACGTAAACTACCGGCACTATTATTTCCCAGAGTTTACCGGGTCCTCGAGTATTCTCGTTCTCCAGGTGGAAAGGAGTGACGAGACGTGCAGAATTGTCGTGTATAGAGAAAGAGAGAGAGAGAGAAACACGTGTTGTGAACAGCGTCTCTCTACTGACTGAGCCGTTTCGTTGTAATGCACGTAGAAGCGAGGAGTAGAGAGAGAGAGAGAGAGAGAGAGAGAGAGGAACGAGAAAGGCGAGAGGAGAGAGAGAAACCAACTGAACAGACTGTGAATGCTGCTGCTCGTAGCTCAGGAACAAGCCTGAAATCGTGCGAGTGAACTTCGATTTGTTGGTGTTAGAATGCTGTTGTGTTAACACTGATAACGAGTTAGGTACAGGTATATCATATCAGTGGTTGACAGTGGTTCTCAATATTTTGAAAAATCCAAAAACAAAATGTATAACTCAAATCGATTTTAGAAAAAGTTCAAAATTATGGTGCATTAATCTTTTTTTGATTTTTTAAAAGTATTATTATTATTATTTATCTTATGCATTTCGCTATGGATAGGTACTGGTACTGATAACCGGTACTGATAACGTTATGATATTGGAATCAAATTTCATCGATTTATGCAACGGGTCCATTGTAAAATTTTGTTATCGGTAGACTCTTATCAAAATTATAGATTTTTTAGTTCCAACGGCTGATTACGATGGGGAACGTATGGTCGTAGTAGGCGTGACGAATAGTCGGTCAATGACGAGTGTACATCTGTTGGTTAGAACTCGCAGTGTTATCGTGGCTATTGTTTGTATTCCTGGTAATAGCTATAGTGATATTAGCGAGTGACAATCACCGCGCGCTGCTGTATGCTGGTGTGGACGTGGCTAAGAGCCGGTGCGTCGGAGACCTTGCGTATCCTGTTGTTTGCTCTTATTATCATAGAGGAGTAAATAAAAATTGCAAGGTGTTAATACGGCACCGATAAGAGAATCGTTAGAAAAGGTATGCAGCGCCATTGCGCGGCATAAAAAAGAAGTAATTATAGATGACGGCGAAGAAGTTGGCGATATTGAAAAAAAAAAAAATTGAATTTTATAAATACGAAAATATACATAATTTTTTAATACATGTAATCGTTACTGAGACTCGTCGGTATCACGAATCGTTTGGCTTACGAGTAACAGAAGATGACGTAACGTCCGCCCGGAAGTTTGAGGTTGGATTTACACAGGTCTTTAAGGACGTCGTAAAACATTTTGATATTTTCTATAAAACGCATTCGCGCAACTCCCGGACGATACTAATGAATTCTTGTAACTGATCCGTGCGAGACTAATGATTGCAACGATAGGTATTAACGTTATTGCATTACAAGGCAATCGACTCATTACGTAAGATGCAGAGAATGGAGTCGAGAGTCGATGATATAATCATGTGACTTTGTCGTGATTCTCCCAGTGAATGCTGGATGTCAAATGGAACAAGACG
Source organism: Syrista parreyssii (assembly GCA_030142615.1). NCBI lineage: Eukaryota > Metazoa > Arthropoda > Insecta > Hymenoptera > Cephidae > Syrista > Syrista parreyssii. The sequence goes on from JARQTG010000236.1 coordinate 79,807, forward strand.
TTCAGTCAGTAGGTGACACGAATATTGTACCAGGAATTCCCAGGTAAAAATTAGGTTGAACCTCGGGTGAGAAGAGGACGCAGTATAAGTGAATCTCATAGGATGAGAAAAGCGGTACGAGTGGAGATATTGGATTCGAGGAAGTTGTCGGTTACAAACGTTTCGAATCGATAAGGAAGAACGACGAGCGATAATTTATCTCTATATAAAAAAAAAACCTGCATATGTCGCAATTTGGCAACGTGCGGTTTTACGCACTTACGCGCTTTTACCACGTAAAATCATTGTGTTATAAAATTACATAAGAGTGTATGCTTTGGCATTACCAGCATAGTAAAAAAAAAAGTCCCGAAAACTGAAAAAGAAAAAAAATTGAAAATCAGTGCGTTCGTTTGAAACTAGCATTCGGCGACTGTGCTGTATATCCGAGTGCGCGCGAGAGACGGCAAAATTGATATAAACTGCGGTCCGTTTGTAAAAACAGGCAACGCGTGTGTATTTGACTCTCTGGGAAAACACAGCCATGCGTCTAGGTTGTCGAATGGAGCCAAGCGTGGCAATTTTCACGAGAGCGATTCTGCAGCAGAGTACGACACATGCCGGTCGCGTGAACACATGCGAATGGACATAGAAGGTACACGTAACGTTTTGTGGTTAGAAACGCGCCTGCAGTGACCACACTCGGACATCACTGTCAACGCAATTGCATGTCAGGACTAGCAGTTACATGGAAATGCACACGTAGAATTTTCAAAGTGTGTACACATATATATATGTATATAGATATATACACAGATAAATGCTGAGTTTCATAGTAGAAAAACAATGTAAAGTAAATTTCAAGTCGACCTCAAAATTTTCGTCTCGTTACCGCAGGGCAGAGTCGCCAGGATTTACTCGCGGCTGCGACAGACTCTTCAAGACGCAGACGGACACTCGGAGCAAGCGCAGCTACTTCGGCTAATTGAAACCAAACCGTTGACCCGAGTGAGCACTTTCTGTGGATGCTGTGACTTCGTAAAAGAGCCAGATGAATCTTAAGGTGCGCGGACCTTATTCATTGCCAGTATGAAAGTACCAAGAGGTAGCCACGCCTTTTCTTTCCTTCGACTCCAAAAAGCCTTCTCTCCTTTCCTCGCTTCGCTTTCTCTCTCTGTCTCACTAGACCCTGGTACAATGGCTGCTCGCGTTCTTACGTTGTTTTTCATTCAGTCACGTTTCGATGACGAAAGAAGGGCTGGCAGACCAAACTCGAGACCAAAGTCCGCTCAGTTCTACACATTTATGACGCTTGACATTCATACACAATGCAACGTGGCATCGCGATAGTTTTCGCAGAGTAACTCGTCGCAGCTCCACACAGCGCAAGCTGTGTAGAGCAGCGGGTGGCGTATTTACAAAGTTTCGCCATACTCGCGCGTCGTCAACGAAGGCCGAGAACAATACGTATACCACAATGCGCTTACGGTTATCTATTGATAGGTGGCGACAGCGAACAGGAATACCAGTCGGTACGGCAGATCAAAGGGAATGCATCACGCGAAAAAGTATATACAGGTATACAAGCAAGGTAATACGAGATATACAGCAAGCCCAGAACACAGCTAACGCGATAGAAAAGACCAGTAGCCAAGTAAGCTGTCCACCAGCGTTATTTATACCCCTTTGTTGTAGCGTGGTATTGCGCGGGAATTTCAAATATTCAAAAGCAAACAATTAATCTCAACACTTAGCGATAGAAATCGCAATGCCGGCTCTCTTTGTTCTATCGTTAAAAAAATAAACGACTCGTAACCCCGCGCATGGTATTACCGGTCTTCCCGTAGATGGTCTTGCACTAGGTAATACCGGCTACGACAATCCTTATACTTTAGGTCGGCACGTACCTCGACGACAGCACGTCTTAATCACCGAGCAATTATCATTCTTGCACGACTAATCTCTCTGTGCCTTTTCATTCTTCTCATCTCCCATGCGTACACACGTATTAGTATACAGAGTACAGTCATGCCGCTAACCCAACATAACGGAGTCGAGATACAGTCCCTGCAATAATAACTCAAAAAAAAAATCGCTCGTACAAATACGTCAGACATAAATCCAAGTAAGCGCACAACAATCAATTGTTTGATTAACCAATCAGTTATTTCGAATTAGTATACACTCGTAATAGAGGTCAAGATTGACTGCGTCCCATTGATCTTGATTTACCGTCTATTCAGGATGTTTCGATCTCTCTCCCCCACCCCTCTCGTCACCGCTACTCTGTGATTTATGAAAATCGTTAATCGCCAATATTTATAAGAACCACTTGATTTCTACCGTGAGCCATATAAGCCCTCACAGATTGCATCGTACTATACTGTACCACTACATAATCCTGTACTAGTACGCATCATTAGCAGTCGCCTTGTAAGAATCTCTAGGAAGAGTTCAAGTAGTCATAGATACATATATAACAGTACACAAGCCAGTTACCATACGTACAATAGCGTACATATAGATACTCGAGTAGTAAGGTCCATTGCGTTTACGTATCGTAAGAGTGAATTGCGTGAGTGGTAACCTGACTTGAACCCGATCTCTCGGAGCTGAATCATCGTTCCTATTTGTCCGACGTACCTAGCGTCTACTCGCGTAGTAAAACCTGCACGTGCTCGTGCGTCCGGCTTTGGACAATACGGATACAACGAGGCTGGTGGGTCGTAAACACGGCACAGAGTAATGTTATCTTTTTTTACCTACGACAATGCGGCGATTTATTTAATTTGCCGAAGAAAACACCAATCGTAACGAACAAGGTAATACGTATGGTAACCTATATATGGTATAGCTAAGGACGAATAAAGTCGTGAATAAATGATAAAAAGTAAACTATAATAGAAATTCGCATTATTGACTAAAAAAAAAGAGGGCGATGGATGCCTAGTCTTTAAGAAGACGTCGCGACGACCTGAATTCCTCTTGAAAATTCTCATGAGGCTGCATTATGGACTCGTTTTTAATTTAGCCTCTGGGGTATTGAGCAGTGGCCACGGAACTTCGTTCGACTCCTTACAGATGGCGGTGGCGCTGCTGAGAATCTCGAACGCTCGCCGATCCGCTATCGGGACTCGTTATAACGTCAAACGGTGAAAAACTAGCGAAACCGCTTACTACTGCTCGTTACTTGTACGCTGTTGGATAGATTATTGCCTTCTTTGGTCTAGTATAATATAATACAGAGGCATAAAGCATAGACCGCCACTGTACATACGGCTGAGGTTCTTATCTTGTATAATGCTTGCGGTAACGATTCGCCTCGTCGAACAACTGGTACATGCACGTGTATATATACATACTGAATACTCTACTCTAAAAAATATCTATATGTGGATAAGCCATCAGGAGGTAATTGAGAAGCTGGAGAATCATTGAGATTCCTTGTTATAGTTATTTTTTAACACGCTGTGCCACGTGTGAGTAGAAATATTAAAAATTAACTGAAGGATTAGGTAGGCACGTATACATAACCTATACGATGACTTGTGGAACAGTTATGCTGTAGATAGTAACCGTGTTAAAAAAAAAACCGTCAAAAAGAAAAAGAAAAATAAATGCTCGAAAGTAATCGGTGGCACAGATGCTCCATTGTTCCGTTTGGACCTGTGTAAGGCTGGATAACAAAGGCTGAATATAGTTTCTCTGTAACGACATTAATATAGTGAATCACGGAATCGTCGGAGAATGCACGCAGTCATCAGAGATGGAGAGCTCGTGAAATTTCTTCGACGTAACTTTTTCTACTCTGACTGTATCTGCTTCGTAAGGATCATAAGACACGCAATCCATATACGTATATAATTTTTTATACTAATTTAGCAATATGCTCAGATTTTAAGATGTTGGATCATTATTGGAGACATCTTTGACGTCACCAAAGAATCGCTATAGCAGTCGTCGATATTGAATAATAGAAGGGTAACTATGTACAGGAAACGTTACCGTACCTATCATCCCTTTAGTACCATATTAGAGCTAATTGGCTGCATAATGAATATATCTAGAAATTTTATTAGCGCTCTTAGCAACGCCGATTGGTCGTCGCTGTCGTCATTCGATGAGTGTAAATTTGTTGATTGGAGTAGGCGTTCACGGCACGCAGTCAGTTTGGTAGATTAACTATATATATATATATTTCTTTTATATTCCTTTACATCATATATATATACTATATACCCTAAGAATACGTCTGAAAAAATTCATCCGGTACGAATCTGCATTGTTCAGATGAAAATATTCTTGGAATGTGTGCTTGCTGGCGACTGGAAGGTTTGTTTTCGCCGGGAGCGTTTCACTTGACAGTTTGCCGATAACTGGAACACGGAAAAATGACGAAGGCCTCGCTTGACGAACAAAGCCGAGCTTGTATATCCGATATTTCATTGGGATATATGAGAGCGATCGAAATTTTCTAATAGGTGAATCGCGTACATCGATATCGGGAAATCCCGTTTCCACTTTTCTCGCTTACACGCACGCACACACTTGACACGATAAGCTTGTAGCTATGCTTACGGACGTCTGGTACATTGGCGAAATGCGCACGGCGATCGTGCCAAATGGAAACTGGCTGAAAGGTTTTCAAACGTTTGAACAGAAAAAAAAAAGAATGAACCAACATGGACAAGCATCGGTGACAAGTGGATTAAACGATTTTGGTTAAATTTCTAGTTTGTCTCGTGAAAAAGTCCTACGGAAATGAAATTAATTAATGTCCATTGATAAACACTGATCAGACCTTTCGTTAATATCTCATTAGATGACTTGAAAAAGAGTAGATTCCATAATTCTTCAAAATTTATATCCGTTTTAATTACGTTCGTTCAAAATTATACTTGCGACGAAAATTGCGTAATAAGTAAAAAAAATATAAACTAGCTACTTTCCGTTACCAGTAAATCTGTCCGAGGACTCGTGTGACTCTGTTTGGAGTAATAATTTTGTGTAGCTATTTAAGTGAACGATGACGTAATAATTGGTAATCTAACCATTTTTGGGCTTGGCTGTCTAGACGAGTCCTTACCGCGTTCCAAGTCCCCCCATTAATATTTATGAATACCAAGCGTAAGAAATATACGAAAACCATAGTCACACGAGCGACTCTTGTTTATACATATCCGAACGCATGTATGAACCACATAGTCATATGTAGAACAATATTAAAGGTCATTCCACTCGTCAGCCTATACTAACAGGTTCTGTTACTAAGAAAAATGTGAAAAAACGTCCAAAAATATTTGTCAAAGTTCACAAGACGTATGTGACAGTACCAAGTAAATTCACTGTTTTGAAATTTTTCATAATTCAATTGTTCTTCCCCTAAAGCAATTGCATCGACGTTCAAGATTGATTCCAGATGCCGATGAGGCGGCAGGACGTCGCACGTGCATCGAAAATAGTCGGAGTGTAACTGGAAAGAAGCTAAAAAGACAAGAAGAGGAAAACACGAGTAATGCACGAAAGAGACGAGAGAAACCAAAGAGAGTAAAAAATCCCTTGGTCCCATCATATAACATGGAAGGATAGTTTCCACAACGCGACCGGATGCGTCTTAAACATTTTCCATTTCCTTTCACTCCGTTTCATCTCACATGTGGCTAAACAAGCATGACCCAATACGCACACGTTACATGCATATGTGAATCGTACAACTTGAATGCGGGTTTCGTCACGAGTAGGGGAATAGTAAGTGCAGGGATTGCGGGGCAGCACGCGTGCTGCGCCATGCGTGACAGTTGACATCTTGAAAACACGTGCGAATCTTTGTCACGAGGTCGAGGACAGGTATAGCGTTATAATTTGCATCTGTCAATGTATAACTGGCATTGAGAAGATAAAAATAGAAAAGAAAATCAAATCGGTCATAAACTGGAAAAAAAAACATTGACATTACTACATTGCGTAATGGCTATTATACATACCTTCTTCGCGCTAACACAGAAAAAAATTATTTTTTAACAAAAAACATCGAGTTCGGCAACAGAACATTAGACTAGTCTAAAACGAAACCTCAGTTATGACGAATGTCTTTTTTTTTTCTGGCGGTCTTAGCCTTAAGAAGGTATTACACAATAATTTATACATACAATTATTCTACTTCTATTAAATCGTATCGTTGCTCCGTATGAACAGATTGAGAATACTCGACGCAATGCATTGCGGTAAATCTGGTTGCATACTTCTAGGCGCCAACCACCGCTAGTACTGCTCCAATTACTGTCACGTCAAGGACCAGCAGCGTTTGAAAGGCCAATCAAGCGTTTTCAATTACACCGCAGCTTCTTTTTTTTCCAACAGAGATAACGCAACACGACTGGAAATGAGTTGCGACTTGTACAGTGATTTAGTTCAAGAAACTAAGACCATAACGATTTGTGTCCGTACGTTAACTAACAGTCGTCCATATTAGACGATCGGTCCACAGATATCGCATAACTGGATAATTAACAGTGGTCGTCGAAAAGATATGATTGTCGTAGCTGATTATAAATTATTATTATTATTATTATTGTTGTTATTATTATTACTCTGTTATTTATCAAATGTTATAAATAATATCTCCATTGAACAATACAAAGGGAACGTGAAAACCGACCTTCCTTCTCTAGATTTCATAAAAATTTTTTTGTGAGTTTCAAGTATTCCAGGTATAGTAGTTAATAAGTTCCAGGAAATCGAGAGATGTCTGGTACAGCAGCTGTCAGGAATCAGCATCCCTCAAATGAAAAAAAAAGAATAATAGTATCACAGGTAACCCAGTACACCAGTGGCTGTCACAATGACAGAAGTGTCAGGTAGGAAAGAGAGAGGAACGGAGTACAAGGACGAGGCGTGTGGCTCCCGAAGGAATGTTCCCTGCAGGTCGACAGGTTTTACCGATCCTTTGTTCGTAAGATTTCGACCTGCTGCCGACCATATGCTCCGTCGGGCCAGGACTTTTCTTCCCCCGAAATTACCGGTGTCGACTTTTTTTTGTATTTCCTTCACGACTGAGAATTCTTTTGGGAAAGTCCAATCTACGCCTCCGGTCTATGTATCCTGTAACTACCCTCCTATGTGAAGCGAGAGAGGAATTCGTATGTGAAACCCACGGACTCTTGCTGCTCTTCTGAAATCTTGAGAAAAAATGGGGGAAGCAACCTGGCAGTTGCGCCATCGTTATTTCCAAGATTGGAAGCACGTGACTGTCCTCGTGAAAACCGCCGTTAAGCGCTACTGCGCTCCCGGCATTTCTGTTTCGTCTCAAGCATCACAGAAACATAAACAAAGATCTTTCGACGGGTTCGATAGACTCTCCGCGACTAAGTACTGCGGTAAGAAAATAAAAAACAAAACACTTGAGGTATCCCGGGGTGGATGAGAGAGGCTACGTAAAATTTTCAAAATTTGTATGATACAAAAATATGATTGAAGACTCAAGGAAGGTTTGAATGATTGGAAAATTTGGATTTTCATTCTTACGTCTTGGCTTGGTATGTCAAGTCGTATATTTAACATAGTCAAAGGATTCTGCACTTTGACAGAGAAACGTCCGCCTCGTCGAGTGGCGCTTAGAGAACGTGTAAGACATACGATGCGCCTAGAATCGCTCGGAGGGCCACCTAAGATGTTCTTGTTCTTCTTTGCTCTTTCTTATTACTTTCTTAGTTCTTCTTTATGCCGGCAGTATGGACGCAGCTGCGTCTCAAGACTTTTCATATCCATATACAAGAACTGTTTTGTACGTAGCAAGTAGGTTTGGGTCGTGAATCCTATACACGTTCTTGGTGAGACGTGTAGCGACTCTCAGGAATCCCAAAATCATTTACGGTTTCTTTGAAGCCGTCGTAGTTGGGCTATCTGTCATCGGAACTTGGGAACGATACCTTATTCGACGAATGGATGACGTATAGTAATGTAATCGTTAGCAACGATCATAAAGAGATAATCGACGATTCGAAGGAGTTATAACATATTCCTTGTGTTCGACGTGACGAATCAGAGTCCTTGAAAAAATCTCATTCGATTTAAAAGGAAGCTATCTATTTTTTACTTCTCTGTATCTTGCCGTCCTTCTCACACCTTCGGACAAGGACTCCTTTTCCTTCCTACTTCTATTTCACAACTGCGCGTGCCTTTTGACAATAAACTGTACGCCCGTGTATGGCGAGCCGCATAAATTTGTAGAATTCCAGAAAATTCTACGAATAATTAGAAAATGGCCGCCATGACGTTTCGTATTGACACGATGATAAAATCGTTAGAATCTTCGTTACCGACAAATTCGAATAATCGTTCCAATCGATAATACAGATTTTCATGACTGCCTCTATGAAGCGATCTCGTTAACGAGTAATATCCGGCGGGACTTTGTGCTTCCATTACCGAAAATTCACGTCGGTAACTCAGGACAGTGCAATTGCACCAATTCATAAGGCTCGCACGACATTCACGAGAATGGGCTATTGAATTTAATAACTAGCTATAAAAAATGAGACCGTCCATGGTCAATGGTTTTGAATGTAAACACTCACGAAGATTCTCTTCCCAGACTAAAAGGTACACGACTAAAGGTGATTGTATGGAGGCTGGGGAAAAAATCGTGTACACGTTCACGTACGGTTGGATAAAATTGAACAAGTATATACTACGGTACACCATATACACTATTTCTTTTGAATGACTTCAGGGAGGCAGAAGAAATCTTCCTCTGCCTCCACCGCCTATTTCGGTCCAGACGGCCGTTTCACTTTTCGTTAGGGGAGAACATTATTTCGGGCACGATCTCCTTTCACGCAGTGGTTCAGATCCGTACCTTGCGTCTCTTTGATAAATCCAATTGGTTTATGACTGTCTATAGATTTGAACCTAACAAATGGGGAGCAAACACAAAACAGAGGTGTACAACGAGAAAGAGAGAGACAGATGCAAGGCAGTGACAGACCCTGATATATTATTTTGTTAACCACATAGAAGTATACGTAACTACGCAGTGTACTTGTCGCAATCGCAAAGTAGCTCTGTGAAAACTGGTTTTCGGCTCGCGAGCATCGACAGGATTGTATTTTAACGTATAACATAATACACCGTGATCGTGTACGTAGGTAACCAATGGCCAGGGGTATCTCTTGGATGTAGGTATACATTGTGCAGGGGTGGTACAAGAGAAAAAAAGAAAGGTAACAAGAGAAAGAGAGATAAATATAAGGAGCGAATAAAGAAATGGAGAAGGTAGAAGACTCCGACGGATGCAACGTGAATGCGAATGGCTCCCTATACAGTGTGACTATAGGTACCTGGTGCAGAACGGTTAAAGACACTAAATTCCGAAAGGTCTTGAGGACAAAGAATCCTGTAGAAGCTGGTACCGATCGCTCTGTACTCTTGACAAGGATCGACGGCGGGTTTATTGAAATTGTGTGTAGTAAAGGAATAACGGAAATGTAAACAGAAAGAGCAATGGCTCATATAAGCTGGATTAAACGAAGCTGTTAGCCATCAGCGTCTTGGTACAAGCAATCTGACTAATAACAATGCCCGTATCGCGTCCATTATGATATTTATTACCCCACGTTATTTCTCTCTGGCTACACGCTGCATTCTCCGTCTGTAATATTGTATCTGAATTCATTTTATATCGTTTGCCCATTTTCTTTCATAGTTACACTCTGGATCTTTCATTATTTCATAATGACTTATCCGTTATCGTGACTCCCTAATACATTTGTTTCCTGTCTTTAATCGTACGCGGAATGATTTACGTCGATCTATGCGAGTGATACATTGCCATTGCTTATGGGATAGTGTAATGGTAATTAAAATGATAAAAGTTATCCCTACTGCACTGTATATTCGATCCCCACTTACCATGATTTCAGCTACCAGCGCGTAAAACAAACAAAACAAATCACTGTCAGAAAGATCCTTGCACGCAGGAATCAATTGGCTTCACCGTGAGACACATTGACTTTTTTCTACACTTAAACAGTTTGCACTGGTTAACTTTTCATTTCACTTTCACACTTTTCACTCGATGTGCCAGAGGAACTGTGAGACTATGATCACTTCGTGGAAAATAAGAAAATTCGTGTTGGCGCGGGCCGGGGAATGCCGAACCGGACGGCAGGTCGGCGACGACGCAACAAGTGATCCAGTGGGACTCGGATATTTAGTTCTTTCAGTGGCCACGCTTGCGCGCAGAGATGGCGCCACTGGATAGAAAGATACTGCCGCATTCTCTGATCCGGTGCACAGACTATCTTCAAGGCTGACTAAGCTAACCGTACGAAAGCAAATTAATCCACTTGGGTACTGAAATGGTAAGACGAACTGATAAACTGTAAACGATGGTTGACTGAAGGTAAATAGACTAGGTATGTTACAAGGCATGGTGTCAAGTGAGCCTAGATGTCACAGTTGAGTTACCGACTGAAATGCTAACGTTATAAATGCACCGACAATGGTGTTTACTACTAAACAAAATTAGAGACCATAAAATAACAATAAATAAGTAAATTAATTAGAAAAAAAAACGACATTTCGATTCATTACTATCTACAGTGGTATCACTTGTGACTGAATTAAGAGACTCGGTGGAATCTTGCGACAGGTACAGGCAATCTGCGGTGCAGGACACAGCCGACCGAGACTTCTTACACAACTCTCTTGGACTTATGATTCGAGTTACATATCATACGAACGGCTGTATATGAAAAAAAGTTATTAATAACATTCATTATAGCAATTGAACATTCTGAATTGATTGCCACCAAAATCAATGACATTGGTGCATGCGATCAGAGTGTACTGATGAGGCGAGTGAGATCATTCTATTTCAGTTCCGTGAGATCCGCGGCGACTAACAAGCAAATACATGCCCCATTGTATGCGCAGTAATACAGCACAGGTAACAAATATATAGATACACGACACAAAGAAAAAAAACAAAGCTGCTTAAATACAGTTGCTATTTTGTGAATAAAAATATTTCAAATTGTATACTTTTAATTGTTGTAATGTACTACCATAATAAATAATCATATTCACTATTAGTTACTTATTTCGGTTTTGTAAATATGCGATTGCGTGATCACTGCTTATAAATTGAACTGTTAGCTCCAATATTTGATCGTTTCTATGCATTAAAAAATAATAAACATAACACGTTATGGTTGTATCTCAATACTTATTTAATGTACAAAAATTAAGTGGTTCTTATAATTTGTAGTTTATTTTTATTCTTATAGATTCATTTTTCTCGTGCATTTATTGACACGTATCATTAGATCTTGTAGTTTTGCATGGAAAATCTGAGTATTCTCCATAATTTACTAGTTCAGGAAAACACTGTAAAAATATATTTATATTACAATTGTCACATTTTTTCAACGATTGAATTATATAGTGTTTATTATAAGTTATTTAGTTTTCTAAAGACATGCTCCATTTCTGGTCTATCCTTTGCTAGCTTGTTCGTGCACCAATTTCCTAATAGTAAAAAGTTAATGAAAATAGATTTCTTCTCTGTTCCAGCCTTTTTATCCATGATCTGCACCTGATCATCTTTACTAAAGCTTTCGACAAACTCCTTAAGGAATTTGTGCTGTGGCCTAGTATTATCGTAAGCTAAAAGACCAGTTGCCAGTTCATACAAAACGATGCCAAAACTGTAGGTATCTATTTTCGTAGACAATCTTCTGTCAGTCAAATAATCGTCAGGTAAATAAGGTTTTGTCCCAAGAATTTTGCTCACCTAATAAAATGAGATACATTTTATGTGATTCACATAGTATTGAAACTTTAAGTTTTTGTAATTATATCTTACTAGCATATCTGCTTTCTCTGGTCCCTCTCTTGCTAATCCAAAGTCACCAAGTCTTGGCTCCAAATTTCTGTCAAGCAGAATATTGGAACTTTTGACATCGCCATGAATCAATGGTCTATCTCCAATTGTATGTAAATATTGTAATCCTCTAGCAGTTCCTACAGCTATTTCATGACGCTGCAACCAACTGAGTGGTTCAGAATTTCGCCTTAGACGCAAAGCATCATCTAAGGATCCATTTGGCATAACTTGATAAATGAGACAGGGTGTCTCTCCATCCAGGCTATATGCATAAAGTGGTAAAATGTTTTCATGAGGACGCGAATTAAGAATTTTTATTTCTGTAAATGATTGTTGGATTTCTGTTCTTAAATATTGGTCTGAAGACGGATTACGTGGTGACATTCTTTTTATTGCCACTGCTGTGTTTTTCCATTGTCCTAGAACATTTAATTTATAATTGACAACAAATATAAAGAATTTTACTCCATAATAGAACATTGTATAAAAGTAGATATTAATACTATACTAAAGTATTACCTTTATAGACTGTACTAAAACTGCCTTTACTCAAAACATTTTGTATATTCCACATATCAGTAGCAACTACAAGTTCTTCGTACGTAACTTGTGGTAGTGTAATTTCATTTTTTGTAAATAATACATTGTTATTCTTTTTAGACGTGTTAGTGATTTGATTTACTATACTTAAGTCATGTAGAGGTGTTGCCTTAGGTGAAATCACATTTAAATTATTAGAATCACTCTGGGGTTGTATAACTTCTATTACTGGTACTTGCAGCATAACTTTATTCTTCATGCAATGATCTTTCTTAGTAGAAGTCTCTGATAATAATTTGATTAGATCGGAAACTGCAGGCTGTTTCCAATTACAATTTTGTTCTCCAATTTTCATGTCCTTTGAATATTTATCAGGCTCTGGTTTTTTATAGGTTGATTTCTGAATATGTTTTTCTACATCATGTAACAAATAATGATACTTAGGACTCACGTATGGCTGCAGTAATTTCATTGGTTCATAGAACTTCATTTTTTGAAATATAACAAATAATTCAACTATAGTGTGATTTTCATGACCCCAAAGATTCAAAACATATTCAGCTGGATTCTTTTGCCTTCGCAAATCCATAATTGTTAACACATCCATATTCATCCAATTACCTAAATACAAATTGTACATTAATTAAAATTAATGCTTTAACAAGAAAGCTTGTAAAATAGAAAAACATGCTACTTGATCATTGCTTTTGCTAGTAAGCTTAATAAATTCTAAATAAACTTTATTAAAATACTCTCAACATTTCAGTTTGTCAACAACTCATTAATTAAAAATTGAAAGTTTTATCTGTCACATTCTACAACGCAATTTGGGTTTTTCCAACAAACAATACATACCCGCAACATCTTCCCATGTGTCATCCGCATTCAAATATTGACACAACATATAGTATTCCCGATAAGGTAAATTATATATATATTTGATAGTAGTACGTTTACTACCCGAAGCCATTTCTCCAAGCTACAAAGTAGACTTGGCAAAATGAAAATCAATTCTTTCCTAACTTTTACAAAGCTGCACTAACCGAAGGATTCTCGATTGGCACCAATTCAACATATCATGTGTTTTGAAAAGGGGTCAGAGGAGGGATATGGAATTTCCAACTATTGACCCCTTCTCCTTTTACATGACGTTACAGCTGATCACCAACTCATCTAAACTAATCTGCGTTGTAAACGAAAAAACCTGTTTCACAGTTATATTATATTATATTTTTTACTAATCTTTTCTTTTGTTTAGAGACCAAGTAGCCTTCAGGCCACAAATTTTAATGAGTTTTACTTCATTAGACGGATTTTTCATAGAAATAATATTCTGAAAGGACCTTGGAGATTTGAGGTCAGCTCTAAAACTTGTGGGCATTTTGCATTGATAATTTTGCCAAAACACTTCAGTGGGAATTTCCAATCAGTCATATGTGATCATACATGATGTATACTTGTAAAGGAAATAAAGAAGTTCATTGGTTACGCTAGAGTTAAGGATACAACTTTTGCTTACGTCTCATAATTGTAACAGAAGCATGTTTCAGTCGGCTTATGAATATCGAATATACTACATATGTGATACTACAGATGTATTTTAAAACTCACTGCCAATACTACGAGTATCGTCGTGTCTTTGTTTACCTGCACGCAACTAAATGAGACACAACTATGTATACTCGTAGTGTTTTAGAACACACCTTAAGCTAGTGTAGTTCGAATGAAATTGTAAAAGAGAAAGGTATTTAAAGGTACAACATATTTTGATTTTCATAAAATAGTGATAACGAGACAATGTGTTGATATGTATAAGATAATCTATCGTCTTTTTTATACAACAGTCGACTTGTCGTTTGCTATACTGTCTCTAAAAGGTGGATGGAATAAATTTGCTACATAAAATAGAGTCAGTGATTCATAGAAGAATAATAAATGTATTTATTTAACTTGTATTAAAAAAATCATATTTTATACTTGGTATAACTTATCACAATAAATGTGGGAATGATTGCACAGTGTTTTAAAGATTGTTGAGCTTCCGAAACACATATTCCATTTCTGGCCTATCCTTTGAATGAGAGTTTGTACACCATTTTCCTATGAATATCAGATTCTTAAACACTTCCTCGTTTTCTTTACCAGCGGTCTTGTCTATCATTTGTGGTATATCGCATTCGCTCCAACTGTCCACAAACTGTTTAAGGAATTTATACTGTGGCCTACTACCGTCATATGCTGCAAGACCCGTTGACAGTTCGAACAAAACTATGCCATAACTGTATGTGTCTATCTTAGTAGATAACATTTTTTCTCTCAAATATTCGTCTGGTAAATAAGGTCTTGTACCTTGAATTCTACTAACCTAGTGAAATAAGAAAATAGTTTGTCATGTTCATGCACGTAAAATAATTATCAAAATGTTTCAGTATACTTACTAATACGTCTTCATGCTCGTGTCCTTCTCTGGCTAGCCCAAAATCACCAAGTTTTGGTTCCATGTTTTTATCCAGTAGAATATTTGCACTTTTAATGTCACCATGAATCCAAGGTTTTTCACCAATAGTATGTAAATATTGTATCCCTCGTGCAGTTCCTAAGGCTATCACATGGCGTTGTAGCCAGGTCAATGGTGGATGTCCATGTTTCAACCGCAGAACATCATCCAAAGAGCCATTAGGCATAAACATATACACAAGGCAGGGTGCTTCACCATTTAAACTGTAAGAGTACAATGGTAAAATATTCTCGTGGGCACGTGAATTCAGAATTTTTATCTCTCTAAACGACTGTTGGAGATGAATCATATATTGATCATCTGGCCCTGAAGGACGTGCTTCTAATCTCTTTATTGCCACATATGTGTTTTTCCACTGTCCTGAAAAATTTGGCAGTTTGAGACAAAATCTTCAATTTATTACATGATACAGAAGAGCTTTGAATTATTATTAAAATAATACCTCTATAAACTGTGCCAAAACCACCCTTTCCTAAAATATTATGCACACTCCATCCGCTTGTTGCAGCTTCTAACTCTTGGTAAGGAGCTTCTGGCAAATTTGCTTCAGTTTTTGGTAATGTTATCGCAGCTTTTATTCTAGAAGACAAAGCAACATTCTGTTGTTTTGGTGAAATGTTAGGTGTTCCGGCAGGTGATAACACATTTAAATGACCAAAACTTATTGCTTGAAGTGGCGGTGACAATTGTAAAGGTGGTACAGGTTCATTTAAAATAGAATCATTATTACTAATATTATCGGTTGTGAATTTCAGTAAATTAGATACTGGTGGATCTTCTTTTTTCATAACTTCATGCTCTCTGACCTTTACATTTGGAGATTTACTATGGCGTCTATGTACTATTCTTTGAAGATTCTTTTCTCCACTGTGTATCAAAGCATGATATTTTGGATTGACAAATGACTGAATCTGGACCATTGCCTGATAGTTGTGCATTCTAGACAATAAAATAAATAATTCCAGAACAGTGTGGTTCTGTTGACCCCATATGGTTAAAAGTTCGTCAGTAGGATTCTTTTCTCTTGATAAAGTTCTTACATTCAATTCGTCGATCTTCATCCATGTACCTGAATACAAATATAAAATCAGCTAACAATTATTAAAACAAAATGATAAAATTAATTTGTTTCTGCTAAACGGCATGGTAGCAGAAAGATTGATGTATTTATGTTATTAATAATTAAAGTCCATAGTAAGGAAGCACACAGTCTAAGTTTTCCTCATGATTATGTTAAGATATCCAGAAAAAAATACGCACCTGCAAGTTCTTTCCATGAATCATTAAGGTTTAAAATTTTACATAATTGTGAACGTTCATGATACGGCAAATTATATATATATTTTACTTCAGTATGAGTAAAACCTGTAGCCATGTTTATCTTTAAGGAAAATTTGACTGTTTTCTTAACTGCCTTTTAAAATTCATGTAACCTAATCTAGCAAAACGTAACCTAATCTAAACTTGTAAGGAAATGACGTTTGTGACAAGCAGTTTCAAGAGTGGGCTAATTTTTACAGGAGATAAATTTTATTTTAATCTCATCTGTAATATTTCTTGTTATTCCCCATACAGGAAAGTAAATAAGGTATATAGTACATATTCAGAAATAACTCATATCCTAATTAGAAATTTTTTTTATATGTGTCAGTAATTAAAATTAGAATTAGTATGTGACCACTGACTGATATACATTTGAATGCAATAATATGATTAAAATCAATTAATATATATTTTCAATTTATGAAGTAGAAAAAATTGTAAAAAATTAAATTCTTGAAAAAAGACACAAAAATATACATATATATTTCTGGCACGTCTCAAATTATATGTAATGCTTAACATTCTTTATTTGATATCGTAAAACATATGAATTTTTTTAATGATATTTTTGTTGCTGTGGTATTTTATAATTCCATCAGTTAACATTAATATCGATTTAATTAACATCCGAGGGGTGCTAATTTGATGGTCCGTATGATGAATCATCGGTATCCGGACTGGTTCAGAATGGATCTCTTTTTGACAGATCGTTCATCGTGCATGACGTTGCTACAAGGTCAAACTTCTCTCTGTCGCTAAGGGCCACTGAATAACTTGAGCGATAATTGGCTGCGTTTGTTCGTGTATTTCACTAAGCTCGATTTCTATTGGCTGTCTCATACGTCGCCTATCATAGCCCGGTGCGTACTGCACGACGCTTCAGTCAACTTTGGCGGATCGAGCAAAATAATAGTGTGTCCGTAGGACTCCGCGATATCTAGGAAAGAATGTCACATCAGACTGGAATTAAAGGTGATTAGCATAGGAATATTATAGTATTATTGATTATGTAAGGATTTATATCTGTAAAATAACTACCTTCCTTGTGGAAAGATATGATAGGTCTTCTTGTAACCTCAAATTCACACCCTGATTTAAGAAATTTTTACCACTGACGATTTTGTTTCAGCTAACGAAGCACTCAAGAAAATATTTGCAAAATGTCGAGATGGCAAAATAAGAGTTCTCAAAGTTTCTATAGAGAATGGTGAGATATCTCTTTTTTCTACTTTTGTTTCTGATAATAGCAATTGTGATTTTTATCAAGGTATTCTGATAAGACATTGATTTCTTTGAACTTGATGTGTTATTATCAAGGATTCTTTATACGATGTTGTAAAATGATTTGGAGTATGTAATGATATTTGTATTTCAGAGGAATTAGCACCTGCTTCTTCTTCGAAACCTGTTGGCAAATGGCAAGATGATTACGATAAAATGGTGAAACCATTAATTGTTGAAAATCAACCAGCCTACATTTTATATCGTCTTGATACAAAGTCTCCTGATTCTGGATATGATTGGTTATTTATCTCATGGTCACCTGATATTGCACACATTCGACAGAAAATGCTTTATGCCTCAACCAAAGCTACCTTAAAACAAGAGTTTGGCACTGCATCTATAAAAGAAGAATTGCATGGAACTGTTCCTGAGGACATTACTTTAGAAGGATATCGTAGGCATAAGAGGAACGATGCTGCGCCTGCACCATTAACTACGGCCGAGGAGGAACTAGCAGAGCTCAAGAAAACTACTATTAATACGGACTATAGTGTAGAAACAAGGCATCAGACTTTGAGCGGCGTTGCTTTCCCTGTAACGGATGAAGCGAAGCAAGCAATCACTGATTTAGGCAAAGGACTTCACGAGTATGTTCAATTAAAAATTGACCTCGAGGAGGAAAAGATACACTTGGTAATGGCCTGTGAAGTTTCTTTGGATAAACTTCCAACGAAGGTACCATCAGACGCAGCCAGGTATCATCTCTATAACTTCAAGCACACTCACGAAGGCGATTACATAGAAAGTATAGGTGTGTAAATGTGTCCTAATCTCCTCGAAACAATTTATTACAATCTTTCTGAAACATTAAATCTTAATATACACATTTCAATATTTCTGTCCACAGTATTTATATACAGTATGCCAGGGTATAGCTGCAGTATTAAAGAAAGGATGCTGTATTCCTCGTGCAAGGCACCTCTACTCGATCTCATTCAATCTCTCGGAGTGAATATAACAAAAAAGGTGAGTAACAACACACGACGAATATAATATATTATTTTCAGAGTTATTTTCTGCCATGGTGAGTAACAAAACAACCCCATAAAATGTTAGTCATACTAACTATCATCGTACTGTGTAGCGGCGCTACTTATTTTCCCATTAGAGTCTCACTGATTTAACATGACAACTTAAATGGCACACTCAAAATATATTTATGCCAGGCAAATTTTATAATGATATAAAAATCTAAAGTAAACATTATACAAATCCAACAAATCACAGTTGGAAGTAAATAGCGGAGAGGAGTTGGCAGACATGTTGGAGGACCCTCCTACCATAAATGAAACAGCAGCTACGACACCCGCGACTCCGTCAACGCCTTCCGCTCCTACTCAATCAATGCCTGAGAAAAAGTCGAAGCAGAAGCGTTCTTGCGTTCTGAGTTAACAGGTTCCCCAATCGAGATTTATAAAACTTGCCAATTTTGCGTTGCCTTCGCGGTATCACGTATATAGTATACAAACTTCCTTGAAAAATTTTCGACAACACGAAGACAGCGTGTCCGTCGGACGTCATTCGCTTTTATATTGTGACTTTCTGGTTTCCCGTGAACTCTCATTAGAACATTCAATCTTTTAAATGTTACGGATTCTCTGTAGTTCGTCGCCTAGTTTTTAAATGAATTTCGAACGTAACAGCGTTTACTGATGATTAAATGTCTTTTAATGACTTTTAGGATTAGTTGTTCAAAGTGATACGTATACCTATTTAGCTGAAGAGAGTAGACCAAAACGATGTATTTTTCTAAATTTTAAAAAACCAAAATCGTCAAGTCAAATTCTTATCGGGTTCGGCGTTAAATTGTGAATTAATGGTGTTGATGTGCGCCCTTCTTGTCTGAACAAAAGTATATGTATAATACGGCGTACCATTGCAAATTCGCGATATCCTAGTAAACGTTATATGGTCAGTTGTCTCGTTTTACACTGAGATTAATATTACATTTTTCCCTCAAGATTATCGCGTGCAACGCTCATTTCTGGTCGAGCCTTTTATTATTGCTGGGTTTTCCTTTTTTTTTTTACTTTCCTTTCGCTAAGTACACGAACCATTTTGTACACGTTTGACGTGTCGAAAGGCTAATTTTTTAATCAAGAAACTTACAGTCAGATTAATATGAAATTAGACGTAACGTTACTAATCACGCACTTTACCATGTTCCTCTGTAGTGTGCAGCGTCGTTAACAATTAAAAAACAACGTAAAGGTACTAATTATTAAATTACATTACATCCACGGCAAATTACGTTCTTCGCTGTGAATCCGTATCCTATTATTTTTTAATTGAAAATAATTAACATCATGCACTA
This sequence comes from Syrista parreyssii, assembly GCA_030142615.1. Lineage (NCBI taxonomy): Eukaryota > Metazoa > Arthropoda > Insecta > Hymenoptera > Cephidae > Syrista > Syrista parreyssii. The sequence goes on from JARQTG010000236.1 coordinate 99,652, forward strand.
AACTAACACATTCAGTACAGTCGTACCGGCAGCAGCAGATAATCTTAATTTAGAATAAAATATGACGGAACGAGGATAAATCTCAGTAATTTAAGTAAAAACTTATAAGTATCCAGCCTGTCGTTATCAACAATGAAAAATCCAGCAGGGCAAGTCTCAAATTAGTTCCTAGTCTTATGCGAAGTGATACGTACATATTAAGTTGCCCTCTAATTTCTCATTTTTAGGTGAAAAAAAAAAGCCAAAAGGCTCGGCCTATAACAGCGCGTCACATATGCACGTTTACGGTTTTAATGAATTAGGATGAATTATATCGTTTAATAACAATGAAGTATTTCTCGGCATTTGGATTGCCGTGTGTGATTATTAGAGGAGTTAGGAAAAGATTCCATGCGCTCTAGCTAGCTAACGCCAATAACCTAACTGCTCTGCATTATATTCTAATAATTAATTGATAACGATAAATTGTAAACGGGCATGCGAATCGACATATGCGCCTCCTTAATGCATTCCTTGTTATAATATCTGCAATTCTATCTTGCAATTAAATATCTCGGATTGGGATGTGTCTTTTTCGTGGCGCATTGTTACTTCAATTGCAATTTAGCGTTAATGATTATTACTTTATATATACATATTGAATATATTGAATGATATGTATATGATATATTATATATCATATATATATAGATATATATATATTATATTATACTTTATTATATTGCGAATGATATATGACATATTAAAATTCACAAAATATATGTATAACGTAAGGCTGAACGTGGCGAGTCCCATCGGCTTTGTATTAGCTAAACGCGATTGGACAAATTTCTCTAGGAAACTTAATGGGCATTTGAGATCGTAATTAATTGGACTGTTATTCGCTTGAAATTGTCTCTTTCTTTTGCCTTCGTTTTTCCGTCGCACAGTTAATCGCGTTTTACGCACCGTAACGTTTAACGAGATGAGATTTTTATTTAAATCTCCGCCCATGTGCATTTCTCTTGTTTGTACGATATTCGCTGTTGTTTTTCTTTTTTCTTGTTCCTGTTCCGTTCAAATCAGGGGTTACTTTGCAGCTTATTGCGGATGGGACCGCAGCCACGTAGATAGCAGAAAAAAATAAGGAAAAGAGGAGGATATTCGAGAGGCATTCTATTTTTCGTGATGTGTATTTTTTTAACTCTTGTAGCTTTTTATAAAACTTTTGAGAAATTTCTGTCCCTGTAACTTCTAGCGTATCGAAGCTCGCGATCTTCGGCCTAGCAATTACACGTGCGTGGACGACAGGGATGAGTGCGGAGCAAATTGTTGTGCACCGAAACGCTTGTACCTTATTTTTGTATTTTGTCAGTGTCCGGTGAGCTTTAGTTGAATTCTTGCCATTCCTTTTGTTCATCTTTGTTCGATCGTCTCTTCTGGTTTTTATCGATTGACGCTCGAGAACTTATTTAATGGAGGTACATGCGGTAACGAGCACAGGATATCAGAGAACCGGTGACGCGTTATCCTGCTGCATTTTATTTATATTTGATTGTATATTTATCGAAAATTGAAAAGTAATTGATGAGAGTCGTTTTTAGATATCTTATAATTTCACGTAGCGTTTCGTGTAAGCTTTTGATTCGCCGCTTCGCTGTCAGACGATTTCCCACGCACGGTCAGGCTTTAATGTACGAATTTGTTTGAAACGCTCAAAGTCATGGACGAATTGAATTTAAAGAAAAATAAACGAGAAAGATATTGTTTTCTGACGTATACACTATTGCGAGACGCACACTCTTGCCTGGGCACTATTATTATTTAACAATGAAACGTTCAAGCGCCAGGCCTATTCTGTAAGTTCTCGATAAATCTGATGACTTATTATTTATACACGGTTCTGTTGTAATTGTAGGTTCCTTAGTACGAACAAATGAATTGTATATCTTGCCAATATTAAATATACTATAAACAATAAAACGATTATACAATTTCAACCAGAATCTCATTGTCTACATCCGTCTTCGTGTTTAGGCAGAGTCGGATATTTAAGTAGCTCGCAAAATGAAGAGCACGGATCCTTCCTTACGGGTATGTAATAGCGTTAAGAAACTAGTAAAGTAGATAATTAATCTTACAGAATAGGCCTGCGGAAAATTCACTTAAAAAGAGAACGAGAAAGTCGTTGCGTCTCTTCGTCGAAGCTTGTTGTCAGTCCTGATGTAATTTTCATTATTGAAACTATGCGAAATTTTTTCTTCGCTGGTGCCTCTCTGTTTTCCAAATCTTTCACTGCTGCTGCAGAGTTTCTCTCTTTTGCTCTTTACGATGTTCTTTGGATGTTCAGCTTGAGATAGATGACGGGAAGGAACTAAACGAGGATTTCTTGCAAGAGGAATTGCATCCGAAAGTCAATTTGCATCGACCTAAGTTTGCCAAACCCAAGGGTCCACCGCACAGGGGCGCCAAACGTATAACGAAGGTCCAGGATGTAGAAACACCGGGTGAAGAAGTATAGAAAAATGTGGGATCCTCGTCGCTCCCTATTAATATGGCAATAAGGAAAACAGTTAAGCAGGATATTAGACAAGTTTAACAAATGTTAGGTTCTTTTGAATCATGCAGCAACAGATTTCTTACAAGTTTTTTTTTTAGTAGCATCTATTTGGCTTTTGGTATCTTTTATGTCTGTATTTAGTATAATTTTACAAATTATTGTCGTTCAAAGGAGTATCTGAGAGAAATAAGGAAATACTGTAAGAAGCTGGTCTGACTTCAATTTTTCTCTCTTCGACTGCTCTTGATATTGGCTAGTAATTATTTCTGATCAGTATTGGTAGGGATCAGGTCTATTCAATAAGCATAATAGAGTGTTATTTCTTTGATTGAATTTCTTCAATGTTTGTCTTTCCCATCGAACATCATATTATCATGGTGCTTGTCATATTATTTTTATTTAATGGCAAGAAGGTTCCTTCGATATACAAGTACGTAGACTAAATCCTGTTTAGTATGTTGAATAGGATAATTTTGAGAATCTGTCTACAGGGTAGCCATTGCGATGGAAATTTTTAATTGTAAATACCCATGATTAATAACAAAGAGAAATGAAATGAGGAGAGATTTGACTTATAATGTCTCTAATTATTTTAATAATCGGGTAACTAAGTAATTATCATTCACCGTCCCATTTTCTCTATACATCAATGATTGTCGCAACGTTCTATTTGTAGACTGCATGCTTAACTTATAATGAAGTTACGATTTTAGTCTTTACTTCATTGATTTGATTTGGTCCGAGATGCAAATAACTGTAAATGAGCGTTGATTTTGAATTCTAATAAGCCTTGTGGACTCCATAAAAAAGAAGAGAAATATTTAAGTCTATTCTATAACAGAGGTAAAAGGTATCTTACTGTATGTTATATCGTAACGATATGTAACAACGAATAAAGTCTGTTATGTAATGTATATTATATTTATATGAATTCAGTTATATACATTTTATACTATCACTTCTTACTGTCCTCCTTTTTGTCTAAAGATTTTTCTTTTTCTGGATGCTCTTCAAGAGCTTTTTCTAATTGCTTTTCAATAGGTATACCCTTTGCTATCTCATCGTGTGCACGCAGTGATTCCCAGTCTCTTTCTTTCATAGCTTCTTTAAGCGAGTCACGTAATTTCCTGTGAAATAATTTTGATATGTAACATATAATTTATTCTGCCTTTAGTGACCCACATCTTAATTTATAGCAATGCTCTACTTACTGGTTTCTTGAATTTATAACATGTGATTGCCAGTAGCGTATTTCCTCAACAGTGGTACCAGTCATTTTAAGTATTAGTAATGTTAAGCCTCCAGCTAGTGTACCCATAACAGCCCCTATTACACTACCGGATACCATAGCTCGAGGACCTAAAGGTACTTTATACATAATTCCTGTAACTGTACCTGCCACTGTATATTCTATTATAGAAGATCTTCCTCTGTATGTGCTTATAAGTGTTGTTAATCCTCTAGAAAAGATATTCCTGATTAACGATGTTAATATTTTTAAAATAAGATATACTCAGATATATCTTACACGTAAGAACCACTGAAAAGTGCAACTCTCCATCCATATCTATATGCTCCTTTTATGAAACTCATGGTCACTTCATTTTGCAATGTTCTCCTAGCATCCATGATATTTTTAAATTTTGTGGCATCATTGGTGTTAATAAAGTTGTGGAATGATGCCTGTGATTTTTTCATCCCTCCATAAAGGATACCGGCAATTGCACCCATAAATATAGCTTGGTGTATCGAAGTAAGTTCTCGACTAATTCCACTGCTTTCACTGAAGAATTTATAAAGAAAGCATTAAATCTTGTAAGAGCAAGAAAGCATTAAGTCTTCTACACATTTCAATACTTACGTAGATAGAAATATAGAGCATAACCTATCCCAGCCAGTCTCATTTTCCGCAGCATCTAAATACATGTTACTCGGTTCCTTAGCATTGTTAAAAGAAAATGGAAACACGGAAAAGGTAAACGATACCCTTTTCGCCAGAAATCGCATCCTGTTAATTATATATTATTGTGTATTGTGTAACATTAACATTAATAACACGCATAAAAACGCCGGAAAAAAATAGCTGATTCCTTGCGTTAGTGTACTCTACCGTTCACGCTTAGATCTTTACGTAATCATTAATTTTATCCTATTTGCTGACTGAAGATAAATTTCTGTAATTATTTCTTCAGTCCAACGGTAAAACATACTTGATTCTACTTTGCAGATGTTACATATAGATGTCACCCCAGTACACCTTTCTACCTTACCGACATCCGATACTTTTAAATCATTTATCGAAAAACTGTATCAAATCCAAAATTCGAATAATAGCAACAGTCCTAAGTAACTACTACCTGCAGTCCTCCAAAATCCTTTTATCCTTTGTATCGAAAAACGGATTTTTACCATTAGCTTTGAAAGCTTCTACAGAGAAATCGAAGGATTAGTACTCTGTGACTTCTGTATAAACGGTTTTATTTATCAGGTTACCCTGATTGTGGTTCGGCGAGTGCAAGAATCGGCGAGCACGTGATTTCCAAAGAGGTGGATTTGACATGGGAGAGAACGCAGATCGGTCGCTAATGGTACGTGATTGTGACTTTGGCCAGGGTTTATCCTGACCATCTGAGTTTGACGTGTCCTTTTGTGCTGTTTGAATGCCGACGTTGAGAGCTTTTTCAAATGGAATAGATAGCACTGTTCTTCCATGCATGGGAGCTTCACCAAGGACAGTGCTAGTCTGGTGGTAATGGTCGACGATGCGGGGACACAATACATAAGGGTCGCAACAAAATTCTGATAAATTGGCTATAAAGATGTTGTCTTAAGGAGAATGAGAAAAGTCATAAATGTCAGCGTCACCGGGGCCAAAGTACTATGGGAATTCTTACGTGACACATACCCCATGTAAGTCCTCCTGTCGGCAAAAGCTCGAAGTGCGCGAAACGTTGACATGCCTCCTCGACGCCTATTAAGACTTCTCAGGGACTTTGGAAAAGTGTCAGGACGCCCCGGTACGACTCCAGTATAAAGATGGTACAGATGCATCAGAACGAGGACTTGGAGAGTAGCAGACGACAATAAGAATAATAAAGTAAGTTCTGAGGATGATCAGGTGGGAAAGGCAGAAGGTAGGAAGTATATGGAAAGATTATCGTCCGATATCCCAGGAATGGGGTTAATAAGAAAATAATAGGTCCAGAAAGCTGACCGTGATTATCAGCCAGGACGATCCTTATTGCGATTACCATGTTTGCCAGGTAACCGGATAATTACTGTGCTCGCAGGCTTCTGATGAAGGTACGTTTCACATATGTACACGAATCTTACACATACCTCACGTACTACCTATATCTACATGAAATAACTTTTGCATCAGGTCTGGCGAGGTTCTACAGGCTCGTATCCAAGACGTCAAGCTAGCCAACCCGTACCGACAAATTCCCGACACGGAAACCTACTCTCGGTGCTGGATTCAATTAATCGACGCTCGCAATTGATTGGAAAACCATTTAGCCGACCTGGTGCATGCTCCGCTCCCGATCGCCGCATTCCTCATAACGCCGATCACGTAAGTCCAATTGCCCAGGCCGATCCTTTCCCACCCGCTTCCGTTTCCGTTACCGCTCTCGCCCTACTTAACTCGTGGGGAAGCTTACTCTCTATCGCACTCACCCTTTACTAGCTATACCTATTGCTCTCTATATATACCTTTTTCAGGATGAGAGAGAGAGAGACAGACGTAGAGCGAGAGAAAGAAGAAGACAGGGAATCTCCAAAGACGAGCAGTTTGCCAGGTAGACCACTGGTGCCATCGTCGCAACTGATTGGATAGCACGTTCGTTTTTAAAGGCGTCGAGCACGGCTACTATACAAGTATCTCAGGGGAAGCTGGCTTAAGTTAGGTTAGGTTACCTGGATTACCAGGTAAGGGACGTGGCTACGTACGACGCGTAGCAACTCGCATATTTCTTTTAACTTGATCAGATAGGAGTGCAAGCAGGTACCGTAAAACGCTTTCAAGCACTTTCGAACCATCCTATTCTATACGGTATACTTATATACAATGTGTATAGTGTAGCATATGTAATAGAGCATTGAGTATACATACATGTGATGGTAGATCCATCGATGAAACATTAGGCAGCTTAAACCTTCAAAGGTTGATCGCGATGGCGGCTTTGAAGTGGGTCGATCCCTGCCGTCGCTTCTCTTTGTCCAGGGGAATGATCGATCGATCGATCATGTACGATGACGCGGAGGAAGGAAGAAGCGTTTTCGAGGATGAATCTGACGATTCGAGGATGGCGAAGCCAAGATGGAGGATCAAGGTGAAAGTTTGTGCTTGTCGTATTCTGGCACTTCCGTCGGTATAAGAGAATTTGGATCGGGACCGGGAGAATCGTAACGGATAATTGCTGGAGTGGGAAGTGATCTTCGGAATGATTATTATTATTATCGTAATTGCCAGTAATCCTGGGGTAATAATATCGTGCACCTGGTAACCAGAAAGAGGGGCCTTTCGAAACTGGGAGATACTTTGTCTCGGATGGTTTCATCTGGATGACGTCAAATTTCTTCATGAGTTGGCTAAGTGCAATGATGTTCTCTCTCTCTTTTTCTATATCTTCTTCCTCGCTGTTCTTAACAAAGGTATGCATCACTCTTGTTCCTAAAATAAGTTAATGATGTAGTCCGTGATCTTACCGAGGTATTCATTACCAGCATGCTGTTGGGTATTGTAATTGACAGATGAACTTAATTGAATACAGAAGCATTTAAGAGTTTCACAAAGCAATTGAAGGTAGTATAGTCTATTTCTTGGTCTAATTTATACATGAAATGGAATACGCCGCTGTTGGTTTTCTTCAAAAGGACAATAATGTTCCCACGATGTTACAATAGAGTTGATTTCCGGTTTATCGCAGCGTTTAAGTTCTTTAGGATTTGCGATGATTCGCGCCGACCGACAACAACAATCGCCTTGTGAATTCGAAAGGGGCAACGTTCTGTATTTGTGTAGTATAGTAGTACGCTTAACGCCCGCTAGATGTCACGAGTGGCAGCGCTGGCGTGACCCGGTGGAAAAAATAAAGCGAGACTGAAATATTTATCGTTTTCGCGGGCGAAACGTTCGTAATTCCCCACGCGGCAGGTCGGCGTCTTGTCTTCGGGTCGTCTCTCACTCTTTCTTTTACTTTTATATATCTACCTCTCTCTTTCTTTTAGATTTATCTGTCCCTTTCTTTCTCCTTCTCGCTTAGTCTCTCACTCCTCCCTTGGCCGATTAGGGGAAAAATGTTAGGGGTTGAGGCGTGCGCGCGTCGGAGAGACTAAGTAGAAGCTAGAAGGAGATAAAGGTAGTGAGAGTGAACGCATGAGAGAGAGAGAGAGAGAGAAAGAGAAAAAGGAGCAAGCGAAAGAGAGAGAGTGAGTGAGTAGGCGAGGCCGAGTTGCTGCGAGTACATTAATTCCCTTGGGGGTTGGAGAGTGGCGCCTGCAGCCACACGAAACGAGGGCCAGTGGGGGTTGGGGTTGGCACTGGGGGTTGAAGTGCCGTATCCAGCAGAGTTCTACTCCCTTGAAAATAAAGTACCAAAAGCTGTACAGGTCGTAATTGCCAAAACCCTGTCCGGCAGCCAGAAGAGCCTGCTTACTGCAGGCCGTACGCAAAATGCAAATTCAATTTCGAAACTGCTCGACTTTTCGGTGCGCAATGCCTTTCGCTGCTTTAGATGACATCCGCTAGATGGCGCGCGGGACGCTATTAACCTCCAAGGCAGACTCTTGTGCGTGGTACGAAATGCGACATAGGTTTGTGGTCGGCAATTAGTTTTCTAATTTTTCGAGTCAGCTTGTAGGTTCGAATGTGTCAGAAGTTCTTTATTAACAATTTCAGAAATCTTGAGCTATTTCGTTAAGTGTTATGTATGCACTCTGCTATTTTGCTTCAATGCGAATTCACACGTGAGCGACAGTCAATTTTATTCTAGTATCTCATGTGCATCGCTCTACTCTCTGTCAGTTTTGTGGTTAGGTACATTAATTATTCGCGAGAATTTCTACTGCCTACGATCGGATCGACTGTCGCGATTTCTTATGGATTTGCCTTAATAATTGATTTCAAAGGTGATAGTGGCATTGAAACTGTAAAGGGTGATCGTTCGTCAGTAGTTGTACGATGTTTGATAGATGCGTACAAGCCGGCAATAATAAGGGTGCTAGTGAAATGAGGGAGCAAACCGCGATAAGGGTGTCCCCCTCGTGTAACCACGCTGCCGCGTGCGCGCGCTGCCCGACGACCGACCAGGCACGACATGTTTTTAATACATCAGCCTCGGGCATTATTTATGAGCGACGCCAAAGCCAAAGGATGCAGCCATGCGGTCATTCTCGTTCGTTCCTCTTTTGAGATTCATCGAGCGCACACCCCCTGCATCGGGCCAGATTAAAAACCCATAAATAATCAATTATGATCGAGGATAACCTCGAATTGCGAGTGAGACGTCGTAATTCACAGTCGCAATCACGCCGAAGCACAACGACCAATGCGTTGCTGGAAAAGTCAAATGTCTCCGTAAGAACAAAAGTAATTATTGCGTTTGTATATTATATATAATAATAATAATAACACAAAAATTACAAAACATCAATTTTTTATACTATTTTTCGACTTATCTAAATTCCTTGTATTCGTATACTTACAAAATATTTTTTTTTTAGGTTACGAAATATACTTCGCTACTTTTGTCTCCATCATTCCCGGAAATGGATACCTAAGTCCGTCTTAGAAGGGACAGTCAGGACTTGAAACGGGAGTATAAGAGAGAAGGTGAAAGGAAGTGGAAGACGCACGTAAGGAAGGCACAGAGTAGATGCTAAGAAATAGAGAATGGAAAAGTGCCGAGTGGGAGGATCGGGATCCTGATAAGTTTCAGGAGGGAGAGACAGAGAGAGATGGAGAGTGTGAGACAGAGAGAGAGGGAGAGAGAGAGTGTGTGTGTGTGTGACGGAGTAGCAGAGACTAACCCAGTGGAAGAGAGAAATGGGCGAGAAGTTCCACGCGTCAAGGCAATCCACTCGATCACTCTCTTGGGGACAGAAGATCCCCGACGTCGCGGCGCACACGCACACGAGCGACGCTAGTCGTCGCGACGGTTCCTGTCCGCATAAACACAGACCGTTATCCCTGCAGAGCCAGAGCTTCAGGTTGCACGCAATACACATATAGTATCCCTAATTTTTTTTTACACCCTTACTAACGGTAATACTACCCCCACCCGTCAAGTAACAGGTTTTTCTCATTGTAGATCCAGGACGGTTGAAACTCTTCGGGATCACCAGGACGTCCTGCCGACTACTACCTCGTCGCTGGAACACGAAGCTGTACTTAGGAATTGTTGGTTATCGACGTATCGATCCTGAAAAACCTGTACTAGGACTCCGGCTGAAGCATTTATATACCCTGTGACTCTGTGTACTCGGGTGAAATCGGCTCCAAGGATTTGCGGTTTGATTCGTCACGCGAAATCGTACCTTGTCATGGGGTCGCGGTGGGTTACCAGGAACGATGGGAAACCGATTGAATCGCAGATAGGAACGTGATGGTACCGTATGCGAGATGTAGTATATAGGGTGACTCGTAAAATTCTTATCGTTGATACGCATCGGTGAGTCTCTTATAGGATTATAGGATGGAGCATGCGTGAGAGAATAGTGTTCTATATATATATATATATATATATATATATATATATATATATATATATATAATATGCAACCGTATAAAGATTGTGAATAGATCTATGCATGGTTTAGGGGTTGAAATACGTGACTCCAATGTCGGTATCAGTAAACCACAAGTAGAATTTACACGCGTTTACCAGACACGCGTCGACCCCCTTTCTGCTACGCTGGGTCCACCCTTCTCAGTAGGCGCCACGACCCCACATTCATCATAAATGCAATCAGATCGTATTACGCGCCATTACCATACGCTACCACCTCGACCCTGTGCACGCTTCTCATCAGACCATTCCTCTACCTGTGAACTTGCCGTCCTTAGAGCTTCGGACAATGGAGTTATAGTGAACCTAACTTAACCTCTAGCCTTGAACATAATAGAAGGTATGGGATCCAGGATCTAGCTGAAGTCCTATTCTTCATTTTAATTCCTCCAATTTGAACGAGTATTTCGTAAGATTATAGTACTACTAATTAGTGACTTTGACTATTTTTATCATATACCGTTAATTATTTTTTATTTAATTTATTTATCATACATTTTTGTTTGATAACAGATGGTTTATGGACATCAACGAGCTTTGAGAATCTTATGATGAACTTTTGTACCACCGGGTATATACGGTGGCTGAGAGAGAAAGGAAGGATCTTCTGTTTTTCCTCCTGAGATAAACTCCAAGGCTTCTTCTATTAGGCTCCAAGGTAAAACTCAGCTTCCCGGTTCGTCGGCGACGTCCGAAGACTAATTCCGATTCGCAGTTGGCCTTCGTTGGGAATTCGCGGATGGCGAACGGCCGCTTGGCTCGTGTGCGCCGACTTACCGGTATGTTATTCGGCTCCGGGAACTCGTTCTGGGAAGTTGGCCAACAACGGCTCCTCTCTACGCCTGCTAGCCTAGACTCACGATCCGTAGTCTGACCTATGTTGTCCGCCACCATTTTCGGCTCTTGTCTCTTTGTTTCTCTTTACTTTGTTTCGTCCTCCTTGGCCACAACTTTTTCTACCGGGTGACCCGCGAAACACGTAACGTCATGCATGCACGAAGTAAAAGATACAAAATCATATAATCCAGATCTATACCAGACGTACGACTATGGTAGTAAGATTTAAATATAAAATAATTATCCAAAACTCTATCAATTTTACCAGAGATAACTAAACGACGAAGACTTTCTTGAACACCCGTTACATTGGTGGATTTGTTGGATTTCGTATACCGCGAGTACGAGTAACGTGGGCGTCGTGGCGCAGCTTTGGCGCCCTTCTCATCTATTAACGTTCGTTCTCAGTTCTCTCTGCGTTCCGACGCGACGCCCCGTAACGACATGCTGCCCTGAACGCTTTCCAAGACGTGTTTTTCTCACGTGTGAAACATTCGAATCCATGACTGAAGTAGAACATATTCAGACTGCTAAAGGTCAAAGGTAAATATATTGACTCTCGACTAGTATTCCAGTCTACGTTAGATATGTCACCAGAGGAATAAGGATAAGGACGAGCAGCAGTCGGTAGAGTTTAAGGGTAGATGGAATAGAGGATGGTATTCGACGCTACCTGAAGTATCCAGACAGATCCCATATATACACACATCCGTCATATACAGAAAGAGATGTACGTGTGAGCATGTCATGGCGAGTACACTCCCCCCCGCCCGCTCTACCTACCCTTCAGTCGACGTCCCTCAGGATGTTCTACTTAACCCAGAAAAGGGGAGAAGCCAACGTGGCGTGCGGGTAGCGAACGTGAGGGTAGTAGTAATACCAGTAGTAGTAGTAGTGGTATCACAGTGGGGGATGATGGTGGGCGACGGGTATTGGTGGTAGTGTATTTGAACTGGAACGAGGGTGGCAGCAGGCATCGATGCCGGGAGGGATGGAGTGGCGCGTGACGCCGCTGTAGTTCTGATCAGGCCCACCCTCGGTACACCCCCTACCCGGAGTAGCACTGGCGACGGCACGGCATATCGATCACCTCATCCCCCTAATGTGAAGCTCGACTACGCCAGAAGCCTCTAACGCCCCCTCCTCCCTCTCAACCCCCTTAGAATTCCTTCTATCTCTCTCTCTCTCTCTCTTTCTCTCTCATTCTCTCACACCCTCGGCTACCCTCTCACACAGACTCTCAAGTAGTAGAGCCATGAGCCTGGTCCGCCCCTGATAACTCACAACTTGCCCACCCTTACTGGCACTGGCCTCAACCCCCCTGACACTAAACCCCAACCCACCCTTCCCTCCCCCGACGCCGCAAAGCTATCGGCCTCGTGCATCTGATGTTTGTTACTCGGCGGCACGCGCTCGCCGACTCTGGCAACTTTTGTAATTATATCGTCGAGAGCTTTTGCCCCTCTCTGGACTCCCCTGCCAAGCTACCCTCTTGCCCTCGCCCGAGGAATAAATTGCACGTGCTTCAGACCACCCTGCGACTCTTTCTTCTCGTGGATGGGTGCTCTCTGGTACTTCCTTAGCCACTTGCTCATCCGGTTGCTTAGTCTAGAGGCTGACCTTCGTGAAGGTAATAGAACGGGGCTCATTGGAGTCAATGGATCTATGTGTATGTTCTATATATATGGTCTTAATAAGGGATGACGTCACAGATGCTCAATTGGGGTGGTATATATACATATGTAAAGGATTGACAGTGGGATACTAATATTTTTTGATAGTGGGTATTAGGGGTGGACAATGGTTACATCTTTTCCTGGTGTGTTCTGGCGGGTCCACGGGAGGGCAGGACAAAAAGTTCGTGCGTGAGGAAGGGACAGCCAGGTCGTTTAACATACAGATTGAAAAGAGGCGTCGGCCTAGGGTCTGCAATGCGTAGCGAAATCCAAGTGGGCGGTTGTACGGATGGAATCAGTATGCTAACGGCTGCTGGATCCTATATAGGCGTCTCTGACGCTCTCCCTTATCCCGCGGAGGACAAAAAGGGGTGCATACGCTTACGTCGGCGATTAAGTATATCGCGCGTTCTGTTTAGTGTCCTTTGCTTAGTGGATGGGCGAGAGGGAGAGAGAGGGAAGGTATATAGGGAGGAAAATGTAGAATAGAAAAAGGAAAGGACAGTTGAAGGCAGTAGCTATGGCGACAGCGACCATAGAAAAGTTGGACTGATCCTAACCATGGTAACCGGGGGGAGTGGACGCGTTTCCAATGCTGCGGCAAGGATTGTACGGGTCCGATTCTTATGCGATTTATCGTCGAGGGTTCGGAAGGGACGTTCGAGGACTCTTTGACTTGCCAGTTCGGAAATAATGGATCGTCCTGAAATTCAATAAACAGCGTGGATCGCTAGATCCGCCATTGCTGGTATTGGGGATATTGTTGGTGATACTGATGCTGGTTATTATCGGTTCTGATACCTCTGGGTATTCCTGTCTTATTTTTTTAAACTTTGAAAATAAATTTTGGATTTTATCGCTCACGCTTACGTAATAGTGTACTCGCGGGGTGACTTGTTTATTTCCTCTTATGTATTCTGTACACTTGTTACATGTCGGTGATGATTCTGATAAAAAAAATTTTTCGAATTTTAAAGTGTCACCCTGTATAGCAGTACCTTTGCTTCTGTTAGTGCTGCTGGTACTTCCGTCACTTCTACTTCTGTTACTACAGCCACTTCAATGTTGAGTAGATATACTTTTCATTTGGCTCTGCAATTTTCTAGCACCTTTATTTTAATCAAGTTTTCAGGTATCTGCGTGCAAAGGGGATGGTTTTGAATATTATTAAAAAAATATATAAAAATGATTTTACTGTAACAAATGTCAGATGTTATCAAAATTTGTTTCCTTATCATGTTACAGAACAAATCCTGATTCACGTCCAAGAGGCCAGAATGCATGACCTGACACCCTTAAACACTTAGGGTGTTAGAGGACAGTTAAAAAAGTGACTACCCTTACGTACCGACATCCTCATCTCAAACATCATCATCTCAAACTGATTATCATACCTGAAGCAGCCAACTACAATGCTCCAGGCTCTTCCTCAGCATTCCTCAGGTCCGTCCTATCCCTATGGAGAACAACTTCAATTGAAAAGGATGAGAATTCCAAAGTAATTTGTACCAGGAACAAAGTACGTATACTCAGTGTCACCAAAGTACCAAAAGTACTGATGTTCAACTTTTATCTCTTCTTCAGTTTTCTCATCTACTCCAGCCCTAATCTGCTCCTCCAGTTGATTGGTACGAAGCCGCTTGGTTCCTGAACAGACCGTAGATACGTATTTGCAGCAGGGTACTAAGCTGCCATAGAATATCCTTCATGGTACCAAGAACGTCGCAGTCCTGAAACTAAGGACTCATAAAGGACATGGTTGATCAAGAATTGTCCTACCGTACCATAGGAATCCGACGCCGCCGCCGCCGCTTGGCGTCGTTCGTGGAGGCGGCGGAAGAGAGAGAGAGATATAGTCTCCTTGCCATCTAGCTAGCTACATAGGTAGGTAGACGCTGCCAGTGTAGCCTGTCAAGGGGATGTTGACGGGAGAGGCGGAAGGCGGTTGCCGCGGATGCCTCGACAGTGCGCGGCTCATTTAAGCTTCGAGCGAAACCCCGCTTTGCGTTCTGCGGGGACGACAGGCGTGCTAGAGAGCCACCGCTTCGACTTTACCTACGTATATATCTATATTTATACACCACGATATCCATCCACATACGTATCCTATACGTACGAGGTTATCCAACGGGTGTTGTAGAAAAACGAATTTTTCAAGCATTGAGCAAATTTATATCTTTTTTGCTGATCTAGGTAGAACGGGACGGCACTGAGTAATGTGGATAATTAGAATCACTGCGATTACGTATTAGACACATTTTTGAAAAGAAAAAATTATTTTTTTTGTTGAAACATTTTTTTTAAGACTACGGGCAATACAGTGGTGGGTATAAAGTATACGCGATAGATAGGATATTTTTAACGTTATATGGAATTCTATGGGAAAAACAGATGGAATGTATATTTAATAATTCATTTTCTAATTCCTTCAAGGTTACAATATCATTATATTTATTGATTGTGATTAGAAATATTTTTCGAGTATGTAACGTTGTATAATTTATGAATGTTAATGTTTGATATTCAAAAATGATTTTTCAGGGACACCCGGTATGTTATCTGCCTATACCGTAGAAGCCAGCCACCGAGACAACGTCAAGTGCCGAGAGTGTGACATCGGCATCCTCTCACGTTGCGAGAGATAGATGCGATGTGGAGAGGGAAGGTGAGAGAAGGGAGAACATTGAAGAGGAACTAGGAGAGAGCGATATGAAGCGCACGAGAGAGAAAAGGAAGCGTATAAGGACGCATCACAGAACGAGTAAGAGAGAGAGAGGGAGAGAGCAAGAGAAACCAGGGCATTTCAAGCGAAAGAAGCAGGACAGCATATAAGTTTCCGTCGTGGGAGTAAATTTGTGCTCACCGCCAGCGAGAATTTTGGCGGTAGCTTCGCTGCGATCAGACAGAGACAGAAAGGGACAAAGAGAAAGAGAGAGAGAGAGAGAGACGCCAGAATAAGAAGATGCAGATTAAAAAAAGGATGAAGAAAAACAAAGGAAGCTTAAGAAAATAAAGACGGATGGCTACCAGGAATGAGGTGGCCTTAGAATATTTACCTAGTGGAAAGAAATGATTAAGCTCGCTGGCCACTGATGAACTTTTGTCAATGCTTTTTCATTCCTTATCCGTCATTATATCTTTAGGCTTATTCGCAATGCAGCGTCTTTATCTCCGCGTACAGTCCTGATGCGACGATGAAGGTAAAAAGGCTTGGTAAGAGCTAGGAGTGCTTTAAAGGGTCCTATCTCGCTCTTGAGAGCTCGTCTTGTTGTGCGACTTCATGAGAGAGAGAGAGAGAGAGAGAGAGAGAGAGAGAGAGAGAGAGAGAATAATAAAGAAGTATGCGCCAGAGAGAGAGAGAACAATGTAAGATAAAGGGATAAAAAGCAAGAAGGAACGGGTTGCCATCGTGAGGACGAGCCATAAAGAGCCGAGAAATATCTTTTATTAACCACTTAACCTGGCATTTCATCGATGGTCGCGCAGGTCCAAACAATATTTAGATCAAAAATCAGTGGAACGTGTACGTCTATCCAACGTACAAAACAATTGTGGGCTGCAGATAGCTGAACGTTTGGGAGACGTGATTTCCGGTCAAGTGGTTACAGAGATACCGTAGCTTACATCCTGGCTGTTCAAGCTACTTCAAAACTCCTGAACCATCGCCAGCACTGATGTCGTCTTTTCATTCAGCAATAATGGATTCTCTTCTCCTATCAATCCTGAACCACTGTCATAACGAGTCTTTGTGAAGTTTCACGCGAGCAAAGTTAAAGGCTGTACCACAACGTAAAGCGTCGGTCTTGCTCGACCGAGTGGAAAGTACCCTGACGCGTCTGACAGTGGTTAACGTGAGAATACGATCAGCCTGTATAAAGTTAATTGTTAAAAATCATTTTTATGCTTTAAGGCAAATTTCAATGTGACGACAATTAAGTCCTTTCAAATTTATTGAAATTCTTCAATCGCTTCGTTGCGTACTGAGATTTAAGCATGCTCCATCATGTACCGTAGGCGTATGTATATGTATACTTATTTGTATTATCAAACAAATTCCCGATTGTACGAATCTCATAGCTCTGGCATGTAAAGGCAGTTTTAATCGAATGGATTAAATCGATCGTCACGCGAATTACACGGCTTTTGGCCATGCATAGACTCGTTCTGCGCTCCGTGGTTAGGAACATCGTTTGCCAGACGAGTCATTCATTAGCGTCTGTGCATTCCCAATGGATTTGCCAGTCTGTGAATAAAAAAATATATAAATACCATACAAGCGATAAAATCAAGGATAATTGAGATAAAATAAGAAAAAGTAGACATAAAAAATAGAATAGATATTATCAACTTTAAAGTGAGTATGAAACAATGTCTATATACTATATACATCTGAGGCGTTGCGACATGGATAAGCCATCCGGTCGATCATCGGCTACGCTCGAGCACGTATCCCCCAGTGTCCGTCGCATTAAAGTAAAGGCGGCACGAGCCCGCCGTGACTCCAGCCACGGTTGATTGCGCACTTGGCAAAGCTGGCTTTGTCGTGGCCGTGGGGGGTGGGAAGTCTGAGTCAGGTTGGGTTGACTGGAGGTGAACATGAACCGACGTGGCTTTAGCACTGGCTTGCGTAGGGACCGAAGTATCTGACGAATAACGAGGTAGAATTCAAATAGTAGCAATATGGGCTACGTTCACGTCCCAATGCGGGAGTTTCGAGCCGATGTGGGACCGATATATAGATGGATGGATAGATGGACGGACGGTTGGATATATGGAATGGCGAGGACCACTGAGGGCTTGGAATACATTGCGATGAACATGCAGGAGTATAGCCAACGTGATCCTATCCAACCTGCTGTCTACCCGTCCCATCATGCCGTGGACGCGCATCGCGGCGCGGGCCTGTGTTTGCTCAATCAGTGTAATTAATGGCAGCCGGTGACTCATTGCGGTGCGACGCGCCGTGGCGCGGTGTTCGATTCCAGTTCTGGTTGCCACCAGGAGAGTCTGTAGCGTTCGCTAGAGAGTAGAAATGGCATGAGGAATGAGTAAGAGAGAGAGAGAGAAGCAATGGAGAAGCCAAGATCGATGGTCCCTCGGATGATTGGATCCTCGGTCAACCGCCTATCCACTATCGGCACGCACCTAACCTCACATATGCGTACGTGCGTACCTATACAGTATCATACAAAATAAATATCTTAAATGCTTTTTAGCGTATGTATAATTATTGTTATTAATTATAATCTTTCTATTGAACACTGTACTTAAAAAAATTTCTCTAATAGGTTACACCGCAGTCTCCAGAATGGATTTCTTGCAGAGACACGGATTATGGGATTTTGATGTAGTAACTGACTGGTAATGATTTTTTTTTTGACACTGGGTACGTAGCCACGAGCTACTACATGATCGCTTCGCCAAGAGGCACGCTCCGTGGTTACCAACGGGCCAATTAATCCGAGCAAATCTTTGCAATAAGACCTGCTGCCTCTATCCTCGTCCACACGTTCAGCTAGTTATTGCTGCCTGCTGGTGCTGCTTCATGACTGCCGTTTGCTGCCCGCATCACCCTCTCCTTCGCGTTCTACTTTTCGCGGATAATTATAACGGCCAGGTTTGCCCGGCATTCCATAGCGAAACCTTCCGAGAAGGTTCACCTTGTTATAAATCGTTGGACATTTTAAGTCTAGGCTTGTAACGTAGAAATTCAATCATGCACAGAGTTTAAAGGTGGCTTGCATAGGCAACTAGGTAAATGCTGAAGCAGAAGCTTTGGAGTTCAGGAGATATCAGGTTGATCGAAGGAACCTTGTGATTCGTGAATCGAAACTTCCTAGACCTGATGGATGAATCGGTGGGGTCTTCTTTTTATGGGAATACCGCAGAAGGAAGACCCTCCGAAACTCTAGTCCTTTAGACTGTATAGATTGAGACCTTAAAGGGGATATACTTAAGTTCTGAGCTTCTAGTCTCATCTTCTCATATCTGACATTAAGGTATGTCTGTGTACTTGCGTATCTCTCTATTTGGACACTGTTACTACTACTACTACTACTACTACTACTACTACTACTACTACTATTACTATTACTATTACTACTACTACTACTACTACTACTACTACTACTACTACTAGTAGTGCTACTACCAACGCTTATACACTCGGACAGACTTCTGACTTTGCGAGAATTCTACCACGTTGATTTGAACAGCGCCGCCAGCAGCAACGAGACGCCGAATTCCCACGCTCCTGTTTACGCGTCCCCATTAATGAGAGGTGCGGGACACGTGGACTTGGTTGAATTAAAATATTAATTAAATCGTTTGCGGGGGCGCCGTATAGTGAACCAATTAAAGATGTCTCTCGGTGTATCTTAATTAAGTGATATACAACTTGGATTCGAACGAGTCAGACGGCTTTAGTCGATCTTTGAGAAAGTGATCAAACTACCATCAGTAATAATAGAAAGTACATATGAAAACATCTGACTCGACGGATTAATTCAGATCTATTATTTGTACAAATAAATAATCCGAAGAAAGTCACTGCACCTCTAGGTAGTTTAACACGAAGATTTCTAGTGACCGAAGGAATGAAGTTGATTTAAAATTGAAATAACGTCATTCTTGTATATTGTGCATTATTGATTTCAGAGCTGAGGAATGTCAAGTTTATCAATCGCAGAGGAACTTTTGACGACAGGCATCGGCGTTTACTCCAAGAAGCATTAACCCCTCGAATCTTGCAAGGGATAGTGGTACGAGGGGTGGAGTTTCTAGACAGTACCATAAGGGGCTGGTAAAAGCTCAGCTTCGTTATCTCTCGCCTGGTGTCGAGCTGGGCTCCAGAGTAATCCTCCTAAACCCCTAACAATACCTGGAGGGTATAGCAGCCATTAGTGGAACGTTGGTGGGAGACAAAAAGGTGGGTTGAAAAAAAAAAAAAGATTAATACATTTTTCAAGCAGTAAGATTGTCCTTGTCAATTTGAAAATCCTGGAATTAGTGCATTTTATATTTGGTTCCATGTTCACTGAGTATACGTATGTGCTATGTGAATATGATTTCAAAAAAATAAAATGAAAAATTTTTTAGACACCCTGTACGTGACAGGATGCGTGTGCATGTAACAGCGCCAGACGTACCATCTCCCACGACCCCTCAAAGAGTCGAGCGGCTTTCGCCTTTTATTCTGGGTCCACTGCCGGATAAAAAGAGAAGACGAAGAGCCCGAGGAGCTGCCTTCTAGTGGTTACCAGAGGAGTGGGATAAAGAGGCAAAAACAAGACGAAGAACGGGACGAGTAGATGGAGCGACGAAGGAGATATAAAAAAAAAAAAGAAAACGAGAAGAAAGTAGTATCCTTGTAAAAGGAGAAGATGAAAAGTCAAAGAAAAGGTAAGAGAGTCTATAGGTAAAGAGAGCTAGAGAAGAATTCTCATATACGTACACAGGGTCACAGCTTTAGAAAAAAAAAAAAAAAAAAGTAGCGTCATCCTTTTCAACGTAGGTAGAGAGGTTTCTGGAGATGATTTGGAAAAAAATCAAAGCCCGTGCAAAAATTTTTCCCCTATATCGAAATCTTGAATATTTCTAATCCCCGTTGCAATCACTCGCATGTCCATGCGTTTAGGTCGTGTCCAAGTGTGTCCCTGATTCACAGTGGAATGGCAGCTTTAACGAGTCCTGGTCGTGACTGTACTCCAGTACCCTGGCAAAGCCAGGGCATGTTTGCAGGAGCTTTTATGGGTTGTGAACAGGTCGTGCCTCGCTTGTAGACCTTTACGTACTCTCTTATGCGCACGTGTGCCTCTCTGCTGGCTGACACGTAGCCACGTAGTTACGTATCTGACGGTAGATAGGTACCTGGATACCTAGGTTACGTAGGTAGATACGTACGTACCTACTGCAAGGCTCTCTGCGTATCTCAAAGCAATTATGCGGCTACTTTCAGAGAACTCGTTGCCTTCCTGTACTGGTATCCAACACGTGATGCCCACACCAGCCCTGAATTGATACGGTACTGGATCGTAAAGAGCATTCCTTGCTCTCTGATGCATCAATGCTGGATCAGATCTTATAGCGAAGACTATATTTTCCCACAGGAAAATTGCGTCCTGGAGATAAATATGGATGCTACCGTAGGGTGTTGTGTACCACTGAATGCCAGATTTGATGAAAGAATAAAAGTGGAAGCTCTAGGTCTACATGGTAGCAGCTAGCTGGTATCAGGTACCAACTCGGTTGCCCGAGGGAAACTGAAGGGAAACTTGGCACTGCCAGGTGCCAAGGTAGGAAATTTGAGGAGGTATATGCACGGTACTAACAAAGTGTCTCTGCAGGTTTTCGCTTTGAAATACCGATATAGGATATCCTATAGGGTACGTGGTCTGTGACGAGTTTTCGTAACACCCTGTAGAAGAAGTGCGCGTATAAGTTGACTCCGACTGCAGTAAATATGTGCGGAGCCACCCAAGTGGACCACCGGCCAACAAGAGCGAGCAACGCAGAACGCGGAACGTGGTGAACACACGGGGGAACATCGTGGGGCAACGGCTACGAGAATAACGCGCGTGCAGGGCTTTATGGCCACGCCTAAAAACAGTCGCTCGACTTACATAGGCCGCCTCTGGGTAGCACGCGAGCACGCGCGCATTTACTAGCTCGAAATTTTCCGACGAGAACAACGTTCCCGGATGAGCGTATTAAAACCTTTATACTTGACCCACGAAGAGGATCTTGCTTACTTCAGGAGAATGAAGATATCTCCAGGAGGCATTGGTAATACACGCAGTAAAAGTTGAAAAGTGATCTCTGTCCTGGTACATCCGATTGGTATACGCTGAGCACCAGGACCACGTATGTACGTTTTGGAAATGGGTGGCCGTTGATAAAGTTTGGCTAACTGCGAACCTGGAGCGTGGGTCGCTATCAGCTCGTGGTACTGGGGTTGGGGTGTGCGGGGGATACTGGCCCTGTGCTAGCTGGGATTGCTAGGGATCCCCTGTCTACGTGGGAGCGGTCGACGACGGACACACTCTCTATCCCTCTCTCTCTCTCTCCCTGTCTCTGTCTCTCTGTCCTTCTCTATCTCATGGCCTTCAGTGTTTATCTCTTCCTCTCTCTTTCCCACTCCTCTACCAGCTCACACTCTCGACTTCTATGCTTCACGTCCGTCTGTCCCACTCTCTACTCCCACTCCATTGAGCGTTCTGCGCCGTTCATCCTGTCCAACCCTCCTCCCTTACTCTTCTGCCCATCCCGGTGACCCTCTCCGCTCGATATGACACCCCACTCCGACGCCAGCCGTCGACGGCTACGGACTGCTACGGCTACGGCTGCACAAGCACTCACGGAGGCAAGTCGCAGTTGTGCCACCCCACCTCGTGGCCAGCAGCTTCCCCTACCTTCACAGGGTGCCACCAACGTAGCACTGCAGCACTGTACGGACCAAGCAATGAAGCACTGCAGGATCGTAGCTCACCCTGGCAGAACCCACGTCGACGCTTCCCCCCCCATGACCCTCCCTCCTTCTACTCTTGGACTCGAATCCTCATTCCACCGTTGCCCCATACCCCATTACATCCCTTGCGAGACTCGAGGACTCGTACTCATCCTACCACTAGGAGGAAACTCCTCACCCAGCAAGTCCTTCTCTATCCAGGTTCTCGTACCACTGACGATGAACGGCAACCGCCCTGGCATGCCACGTCCGCTATCACCCGTGCGAGTCGACGACGTCACTGGACGAAACTTAAAGGCTCGTTCACACTTGATGAAGCCTTTTTTTTTCTCTGGGACAGTGATGAGGGAATGCTCGTGCTTGATTGGTGATAGCGAGGGGGGACAAATGGATTGAGGGGCGGTGGGGGGTGGGGGTTTGACTATTAACAATTTTCGAAATGGCACGAACAATGGCTACCGCATTTCCCAGCTATCTAGACTGGGAGGCACACAATGGATCCTCCAGTTACGCAATTATCGGTTTTCTCTCGAAAATGGCATATCAGCCGCTTGCTATGAACGTGGCTGGCTTTGATCGTTCAGTTGAAATTTCCAAAAGGGGCTTCCTCTGGGCCCTTTTATGGATTCTCCAATCGGAATGGTTGCACGGTCCCTTGGATTTTAGCTGGGATTGCCTAGGGATTTTTTTCTTTTTTGGTCTTACTTTATGGTGCCTAGCTTAACCTCTGGTTATATTGAGATACTAAACTTTTTTTTTTGCTGATTACAGGGATACTGACTGCAGTCATGGCGAATAATGCTCTTCCTATCATTAGAGGATGGATGATTGCTCTTGGCCACGGTCCAGGATTCCTCCTACTTCCGGGACGTTTCCGTCGTCGCGTCATTTCCGGTCTCCTTGTAATTTTCATCCTATAACGGCACGTGCTACGTTCTCCCCCCATGTGCTGATACGCTCTATGACCCTGAAGAGTTTCTACCAAGGACTGAGAATTCAATGAAAATAGTGCGTGCGACCTTATCTTCCCCTAGTAGTCAAAGGGTGCCCGAAGGTAGTTGACCAGCCCTGTAATTTTCTTCGCCTGTATGATTTTAATCACGTGTAACTATTTCATATGTAATTATAGTTACTATTTTTAGCTCTGAACACGCGTCATGCATTTGTCTGAATATGACGAGTCGACATTCTACTAATTATGAAACGAGTCTCGACGTTCCTTACATTAGGAAAGAGCGTTTGAAAATTCAAAATGGTTCTGTCTTATTAACCCTACAGAGGTTGGTATAAATGAGTGAGATTGAGATGAGCCATCCCTGTACCGGAAGTACAGGTTTAATTAAACGTTCATTTCTTTGTCTAGTCGGAGGAACTTGAGCTTTGAGAGACTCCATAACTTTTATCCTTTAATTTCCAAGAATTTTGGAACTCCTATCCACGGGAACGAAGTGGAACCAAGTGGAACAGCTTCCGGAAGAGAAAAAGGACATAGGAATTCAGTGATGTCCAAAAGGCCAACAGGTACATTGTTTTATAAAAATAATTCAATCTCACATAGTCCTTTACTTGGAATAAATTAGTATTTTTATTAATAATATTTATCAGGATCAACTCGCAATAGCACGTGGTTCTTGTAGGAAAAGGCAGATGCGTAAATTTACAGTGTCGACCGGCTGGAAAATTGATGATAATTGCACAGCGCCAGTCTGCAAACTTTGACCGAGGAGAGCAGCAGGACGGTCTGAGGTCTCTAGCCAAGTGAATCCAGTAGGGTTTTGTATGGGATGGTTGCCTGATATCACGAGTCTGAAGCCAGCAAGGCTAGAGAGCAAGTTTGCTCCTCCTGTCATATGCAGCCACTACCACAACGGGCATTCGGTGACCATCTATCTATACACTACCACCTACTCTATCCTGAATCCTCAATCAAATTATATTGAAATGACGGTAAACGTTAGGTTAGGTTATAATGCCTGTGACATTGAAGATCATATTTAGGATGAAGTCTGGAGTACTGAAGAAGAATTGGTCTCTTTGAAGCCCAACGTCAGGTTGATCCTTATGTAAAGTTCAACGGGTAACGTTAAAATGATAAAGAAAAAAAATCCTCAAATGATAAAAAAAGTTTGATTATTATCAATAAAAATAATAGTGAATATTTTCAAGCAGATCCAAACGTTCCTGATCACATGTAGGTAGAATCAAGTATTTGTAAAAATAAAGAAGCATTTTCTTCTGGGATCTACTTGTTGGAAGTCTGGTTCCAGAGTAGAAGGTCGACAGACAGAGGTTTGAAGGTAATACGAAAGGTTGAGAAGTTCCTAACAAAGAAAAGCCGAAATCAAGAAAATTGTCCTTACAGAAGCAATCGAGGATGTCGACAAGGAATCCTGAAGATAGGATCGATCATGTCCAAGTGGAGTCCCTAGGTACGTACATGGGTACCTACGGCCGAAAGTCCTTCAGGAGAAATGAAGAGGGAATTAGAAGGTGAGTCGAGTAGGTTGGGATCTGGGGGGATGGTTGGCACAGACGGGGCCCTGAAATTCAATTGAATTCTCGTTACAGGGAAGTTACAGGGTAGCTTCGTCTTGCCATATTAATTATACGGGTATCACAATCCCCGTTGGCCCCGGCCGCACCAAGAGCGTTAAACCGGAAACGATCGACGAAGCAGAAAGAACGTCGGAGGATTGGATGAAGAATGCGTGTATATATTTAAAGAAAAAATGCTCCGGTTCTTCCTTACTTTATTTAAGAATCTTGAATCTTTCATGCATCCTGCATCCGTCGCTGATCATTCATTCTTCAAAAGTACCTTACACCAAGCCCGCATGAATTTTAAAGCTCAGCGCCTTCTACACGTTGGGGCTTTTAGATGAACGTCTGATAGCCAATCGATACTTGGGACAATTAAAAATACCATAGAACACGAATACGGTAGATCGTATCAGCGATAGGACATCACTGATATAACAGAGCCAAAATCAGAGAGGGAAGTTTCAGAATAAGGCGTTCAAAGCTCAGATGTGCATCCGACATCTCCAGGCTCCACGGCCTTAATTATTGGAGCTGGAGACCCAAGCCGATGACGACGGAAGCAGTGTTAGTGGCAGGCGCCACGTAATCCCCATTCCAACCCTGAAGCAAGCGTCAATTCCACCCCCCAAAGGAGGCGAAGAACCGTGGTCCTATCCCCTCCACCCCTTAGGAACTCATGCTTCCTTAGCACGCTCGTAACCTATAGTTCGCTTCATCCCCTGTGGATCCAACGACGTTTGCTCCGACCTAGACTGTCATTCCGGCGTCCACCCTCTCTCTCACCCTCTCTCACCCTCTTTGGCGTGCTCGACGTCCTGGAGTCAAGTATAGGGAACCCCCATAGCGCTAGACACCCTACGGTGAAACTGTAGCACCCCTGCGAGGGCGAGGGAGCCTGATCGAATTACATGCGTCCTTCCGTCTCTCTGATCATCCCCAAGTCTTTCCCTAGGTTTCTCATTCTCTTCTCTCTCTCTCTCTCTCTCTCTCTCATTAGACACTCTCGCAAATGCACTCTTTCTCATTCTCTCTCTCTCTCTCTCTCTCTTTGTAATTCTTTACCGTCTAACCCTCCGTAACGTTGGGTAAGTCACCTAAACGTCAGGACCTACGTGCAATGTTCCGTGACCGGTTGGTAAGGGTGGTAAGGTTGCGAAGGGGTGGAAGGGTCATAAGGCTGGAAAAGGGCCACAAGGATAAGGGCGCGCTGAACAGAAGTACTTTCCATAATTTTAAACTTCATCCCCTGTTTTTCACCACTCTCGAGTCTACCCGGTATTCAAGGGTTGCGGATTTTCCCTGCAGAGGCGAGATAACGTTGGCGACGCCAGGCGTCTACCGTTCCCGAGAGTAACGTTGTAGGCGCTTCTGGGATTTTCTAAGTACACTTTGACAGCTGTCACTGGCTTCCACGTATTCTACAAGTAGAATAGCACTGCCCTATAAAAATGTCGTCCATTGCTATTCCAAATGTGTTACCAGGAACATTAAAAATCCCGTCTGTCTGTTTGTCTCAATTTTTCGCATAAAAAATGTGTATGACGTATTTTTTGTTTATCTACTTTTCACCCTCTACCTTCGCACCCACCGTTCACCCCATAAAGTTATTCCCTCGATGGACAATCTCTCGAGTCGTTGCCCCTCGTTATGCCCCTGGTCACTCACCAAGACGATTCCTATTAGGGGTTGGCGAGTGTTCCGCTACATTGGAAATCCGGGGGTTCGTTTCCACTCGAAGGAATTTTCAGGAAAAAGAATGGATCCACCCTTCCTTTACCCCTCTGGCTTTCAAACCTTCCACGTACTTTGAGATTATGGTGGTGGAGATCTATCAGAAGGGGTAGTTCCTCTCTTCCAGAGATTAGCCGTATCGTGTTGCAGAAAAGTAAGAAGGGAAAGAATGGGTTACCTTTAAGGGTGTCTACCCTTTAAACGCACGCACGCCTTGTACAACGGGTGTTCGTGAGAAATTCATTATTATTCCTCTTTTTTAATTTTTGCATTTTAACAGTGCGTCATTCATAGTCATTTTGTTAAAATGGGTGGGTAAAACTACCCTTAAGATTTATCTCTTGGAATATTCCACATTTTTTTTTGTTTCATCGACAATTTATTCACGTATAGTTTGTTGAGGTGATTGGGCAATTTTCCAACAGTTACAGCCTCCTTGGTCCAGGGTTGTAGTTTTTTGAGGTTGGGTATCTACGGATGTCTTGAGAAAAACTGTTTGGACGGGATTTACCGGCAGCATGTTCGTGAGATAAGATGAAGAGAAGAAGTATACGGGGATGAAATTAGGAGGGGGGAGGGGGTGGAAAATCCTTGGTAAATTCCTGTAGAATCCCTCGTGCAGGAAATCGATCGAACTCTCAAGCCGCAAGTTTTGTCGAGAACTTAACGTTTCCCTCGATCATTCTAATATATTCGACGCCCTCGACGCCCTCGACGCCTTCGTCGTTCTCGTCGCTCACACCCCCAGCTGCCTCCCTGGCTAGCTGTACGGCTGGCTGGCTCGATCTACTTTACCGAAGGTTGGGGTTGGGTTGTAGGTTTAGGGCTTGAGGTCTGGGTTTGGGGATGAAGCCAGCAGTGAGCACCGACTTGCTGGACGCGAGCTGCTCCATTTCCGTCCACAGCATCCCTTGCCCAGTTTAACCTACCCCTGACGCATTCTCGTCTCACCCGGTGCTGTATTCCCGACTTCGACCGATGTCTAGAAAAATTCAACGTGTCCTACAAACTAATGTAAAAGAGTTTAGTAATTTTTCATCTTTCAGCTCATAAGAAAAAGAATCAATCAAATAACCGAAAAATTGTTCAACAGTCATCAATTATTGTATCGCAATAATTTTAAACTGAAACGACGTTATATTGTCTATTGCTTGAATTTCGTGACTTGTAATATTTCAGCCTCAAGGAGAACTCGCGATTTGTCGTTTTTCGTTACTTTTTTCCGTGCTCGCCAGAGTAAATAAGATATTTCGAATTGCGCCATACGATTCGTATGATGTGAAGGTAGAAGGGGATGTAAATAAAGGAGCGTCTGAAAAAAGAAAAATGAAAAAATTAAAGCATAGTGGAACATAAAAAAAAAACATTTCCCTCTTACGTCCTTAAAACCACGATATACGAACAGCCTGCAACTGCGTATATCGATACAATAAAAAAAAAGTCCCTAGATCTTCCTAGTCAAATATCTAAACGAAAGCTGCTGACCATAGAGAGCAAACGAAGCAAAGATAAAAGAACCGAAGCAAAGAAAGACTAGGAAAAAAGAAAAGTACAATAAATCAGAAAAATTCGAAAATTTTCCATAGCACTACGCATAATTAAGACACTTTTACCAAAATTCCCTATAGAAAGCCACCACCCTGGGACTGTTATCACATCGTCTAACATCCCCTCGCGATATTTTTCACCCTGAACCTTCGGTAAATTCGTCTCTGTCAGGAGTAGTTCGCGCATACGTTGTTCCCGTACGAAGGGTGCGCCGAAGAAGGCATGAAAATGAACGAAAAAGAAGAAGAAGAAGAGAAAAGAAAAAGCGAAAGAGAAAACCTAGTGAGTTCCAGAGGCACAGCAAGGGTGGTATGTAGAGGGTGGATAGAGGATCGTGATGAGGACAGTAAAAGAGGGCGTAAGCAGGAAGGCTCGGTGGGCGAAGAAGATAAAAGGAGAGAAGTTATACGTTACGTAGCGCGAGAGGAAAGGAGACAGAATGAAGGATAGAGAAAGAGCAAAAGATAAAAAAAGAAGAATGACAAGAGGGATTGGTAGAGGATGAGGCTGAAGCGGAAGGCCGCGTGGCAGAAGCCGGTGCTGAAAGCCTGCCAGAGTGATTGCCGCCAGGACGTGGGGTTAGCTGGAACAGCGGATTTCGCGTGTTGTGCACCCGGGGGCGTATGCCACCCTTATTCGACGTACAGACGTAACATCCCAGCAGCCCTTCTCTTCTGACCTCTCGAGCTCCTGATCTATAGCCACGGTATCACGAACTCACCGGCTGCTACCACGGCGGTCTGATATATAGAGAGAAGGGTATACGGTATACCGGATGGGTATCTGGACAGCACCTGAATTGGAGTATTTTGGGTTAGCTGGCATCTTTTTTTTTATTTTTCGTTTCTCTTACCGTAAAAGATTTCTTTAGTTTTCACTTTACGAATTTTGCATATTCTTTCAAGTGCAATGGATGCTGTAGTGAAAATAATGTTGTAAATTATGTACTGATATGATTGTTGATGTTTTGTAATTTTCTTTTTTTTTTTAATTTCTATGGCTTTTGGGGATTTTTGTAATGATATGTATTCTGGTCCAGGGTCGGATGCTGGATAAAGAGGGTGAACCTTTAACAATGTTTACCGTGGGGTATAAATTATTTAATTTCATATCTCTCACGATATCGTTTCGCTTGGATCACCACGTCAGGTTGCAGATATGGATACAGCCGAAAGGTGGAAGATGGAGAAAGTAGATCTACAGAAAAGATAGGGAAGTTCGAAGATTTTGGATCCGCTCGGTTCTCGCAGAGTTGCGTTAGCTGGAACGAGCTGAAGGGTCGTTGCGGTAGAATTGGAAGGGGGTTGGAGATCGCGTTGGGGGTCGCAATTTCCTGACTCGCCATGGGGGTGAGGGGGTAGCGCTTTTGCCTTCTGTGAATTCTCAGCTACCTCCGGCCAACCTTCAGAGAAATCTGCGACTCCATTTTCCCTGTGGGTAAAATCGATCTCTCGATTATAATCACGTTAATGCGATAGTAAGGCATTTTTTTTCTCTTTTTTACTTACCACTTTGTTTTTACCTAAAATATTTTATAAATTCTCAAAAATCAATCGGGTTGTCTTGCAAATTAATATTTTTTTTAATTTTCAACAAAATTTTTAATTACAAAAAATTGCTTTCTTCCCCTCGGAGTCAATACTCCTCAGGTAACTTTGCTTCACCCAAATGCAACCCTTGTCAAATACGACAAGGAATCTGAATTGATCTCAAATAAGAATTGAGCTGCCATTCGATGGTGACTCAACTTTTGGTAATTCCAATATGGCGCCTTTAATTTGATTTCCTAGGAGGTTTTGGTAAACCAAGAAATCATGGAAAATTCGAAATTCCACTGAGAACCAAACTTAATGTCCAACCCCATTTGCCGTCCGGGTGAAACTAATATCCCACTACCCTTAGCGCTATCCTGGCTATAAGAATCGAACCGACTTTGAGTCAAACGACTCGAGTCGACTGAAGTATCTTCGTAAGGTTGTGATATAATTATAGTACACCTAAGGTCCCTACAATACACCCTTAGATCAACGTAGTTGTTCTACAACGCTTTTAAAAATTCCCAACATCAAACAATATTTTTAACGTAAGGGATGATACTAGAGGTGACACAGTGTACGATTAAAAAATTTTTACATATCACGTGACCGGTCCAGATTTTCGTTAGAAAGATTCCAGTAGGGGTAGAAAAAAAGGTTAGGGTGGTTTTAGGCCAAGTGGTGGGAAACGCATTGGTGACTTTAGGTTGCGTATCAGTTTCGTGTTACCATTATGATAGTCTTTTGGTCACCAAAGGGATGAGGGAGTCTGTTCTCCTGTTACCCTCTTGATTCCAAAACAACCCTTGGTGTATATTTTCAAAGAGGCGCCATCATCGTCATCTAGTCCTATCGAGTGTCTAGTAGACGTGACACAAAGTTTAATGGTAGGTTAGGTTGACCTTGACTATTACAAAAAAAAGACTGACAATGTAAAAATTTCCAAAATACAAAAACCGCCATTTTTCAATATTTTTTATGTCATCTACAATAACAATTTCGTTATTTTAATATTTCAGGAATTATGCGCGATTAGGGGGTGTGTATTTATATAAAAATGGAATTGTACTAAAGACACTTCCTAAAGTACGTACATAAATACTGTATAAGGGTAGAATTTCCAAATACAAATAATCACGAATACCTATATACCTGCAGCAGGACTAGGATAGTAGTTGCCTAGTAGAGGGTGGGTTTTAATCATGACTCTCCTTTGAGCCACGCTGGCGATTACGGAGCTAAACCTTCAGAGGCAGGGATACGCATCATCCCCTGCACAGGTTCCAAACCACCCTTTAGGATTCAATACAACATACAAGGACTAAGCTCCAGCCTGAGTACAAATTTTGCTGAAAGTTGTAAGGATATGATTTTTTTTAGTTTTATCATGACTAAATGCAATTATCAATAAGGGTAGGTTCATAGGTGCAAGATTAGCGACGGTTGAAAAATGTAAAAGTGGCTTGTTCACTGTTCTATTATATATATATATATATATGAGTCTACATTGAAACGCATCTTGAGGTCTCATCCTCAGGGAAATCTCGTCATGTCGTGTATCCTCTGTGACGGTACACTCGTCTTGCACAACGCACCAGGCATCTTATCTAGAATAGAGAAAAATAATAGTGGCAGTATATCATATGAGAATATCATTGTTCTTAGCTGTTTCATCTCAAAAAATAACAGCATAAAGTATCCATCTGTTTGCAGTTTCCAAGTAAGCAGGTACATTATGCAATCTTTATCTTCATGTTCATATAAATATTTTATTTATATCATTTAAATATTATAATAATAAATTGTATTTTAATAATACAAATTTTACATATGGTCCAGACGTTAATTTCTTCTTTTGTAATATCCTGTATAGTCGTCCTGCATTTTCTCATTTCATCTCTCTCTCTCTCTCTCTCTGTTCATTTCTGTCTATAGCAGTGGTTCTGTCTTTCTCCAGGGTACTAAACGTTTGAGTGTATGGACGATCCAGGGGTTGTTATAGACGTTGACAACGTAGGGGATGAAAACGACGTCAAGTGGAGGCTGGACGGAAATGAGCGATGGCGCAGGTAGATATCTGTCCGCGTTGACTTCCGGTGAGCTTCGACCTCGCATTCCTGATAGAAGGATGAGTAAAGCTGGAGGTTTTGCAAAGCGACGCAACAGCTGGACGTCACGACGCTGTTGATTTCTCGCGACTGTGAATTTATAATTATTATATAGTAAATTATACATGCAAAGCATATAAAAGTCTTCGAAGAAAATTCTTGGGGTAAATATTAATATACGAAGAACCCTTGGCTCTTACTATGCATACAAATAAAAATCCTTCGGAAAAGCTGACCGAATCGTGAAAATGGAATGAATCGAAAAAATAATAAAAAATTTGTAAAAAAAAATAATTACACAACACTCGAGAAACGTACTCGAATACTAGAATGTTGTAGCAAAGTAAAATTCCAAATTTTCATTCCAATCCGCAATACCCTTTATCACTGTTCAGTTCTAGCCGTCATTCCGCGTCTCTATTTCCAATGGATTTTTTCCCACTCTCTCCTCATAGCAGAATGGTAAAAACGAGGTGGGTTTGGATGGCGCCCGCAGTTACGAGGAAACCGCAGCGTGTCCCGTTTAGCGAGAGATGAATCACCGAGTGCAGAGGGTGGGCAGAGTGCAACCCTGCACCGCTCACGTTGCACCGGGTGCACTCGTGTGCATAACCTGGAAGCTTGAAAGCGTGTGCCGATGTACCATATATACCCCTACGGCGTGTGCGGGCATATCGCAACGCAACGCGCTCTGGAAAAGTAGGGTGCAATTACCATTGCCAGCACCGGACGGGCGCACGCGGCTGTTACCACTCCCACATAAAACATAATATCCAGGTATCATTACGGACGCGTCACGCTCGAAAAAGCTTCTCTTTCTCTCGTGCCGCCATTATCCCCCAGCACTGGGAAGTAGAATGAAGAATAAGAGAGAGAGAGAGAGGAGCGTCGAGGGAGAAACTAAAAAAAAAAAAGAAAAATAATGAAAAAAAAAATTAAATTCATTAACACTAAAGTTGCTTGAATTATTTTGTCATTAAATTTAACCAAATTAGACAGCCAGTATATTTACTAAGATTCTTTATATTTTTAATCGGGACCCAAATTATGCCTTTGTTCCTCTTGGACTCTGCTCTTGGACCAATTAATGAGATTTCATCTACAGGGTGTTTCATAACTGTTTGCTACTGTGACGGAATTAATATATCTGATCCACCCTTAACCTTAGGGTGAGATGTGCTTGGTGATAGAGAAATGCAACTTGAATTTGGTTGTAACTCATCCTCTGGTTGTGTTTCACTGGAGTATGGCATCTACGTGGGTGTCTGCAGGGTGAAACTGACTGTAGGATGAAAGAATCCCTTCTGCCTCAGGGCTGATCGTTATGCAAGAGATATTCTTGGTCTGAAGGCAATCGTTACCAGGACTTGCAGTTACGGATGAGGTTGAGTAGCGTAGAAAGATAGTATAGATATAATAGTATCTAGATACTAGGTATCTAGAGATATATAGATATACAAATGTCCTTGGGTGTTTCATGGTCTTTCAGATCTTCTTACCTTGAAGACTTCCTGTGTCTCCCTTTGTATTCCTAACTTCAACATCGAGCCGATGCTACCTTGAAACAAGCTGAAGGTACGATTAGCCTTGGTTTGCCAAGGGATACGGACGTTTACAGGAATTTAAAAAATATCTGCCACTGGGAAGCCGCCATTGCGCATTCAGATGAGCCTATTTTCCGGGCCGCCGCGGCCATTGCTATAACCACACGCCTTGGGACGTCGCGACGTAAAAGGAAAACGTCGAAAACTGATAAGATAAGAGCGTATATACTAAGGGTGACAGTTATATTTTTACGAAGAACGAGTGCGCGTGTATTAAAGAAAAAATGAAAAATATAAAAAAAATGAAAAATAATAAAATTTTTCTGTTGATTAAATAATTAAAAAATTCACTATTTACATTGTACAGTGCGTTAACTCGATTAGACATTTTTTTAGTTGCAGACGAGGTACTATTTTTATATAAGAAATATTGTTTCTTGCTATACACCCGTTATATGTCGAAGCGTGTGAATCCACGTGCGTGCGGCGACGTGGTCGTTACGTTTGTCTGCGATCAGACTCAAATTATTAGAGTCTGCAATTAAATTACCCGCGTCTTCGATAATGCAAGGGAGTGCGGGCCTCCGGACTTTTTCTCGATAATTAGCGTCGTATAAAATAATGATAATCGAATTAATAGTGAGAAAAAAAAAAATCATAAATATGAAATCCCAGCATGCAGTAGCGCTAATGCTACATCCTGCTCAGGTCACTAGGATAATCTTTTTTGTTATTATTTATCAAGCAAAAAAATCCACGCTTATCCAGATTGTATTCACTGAGGCAATTTCGTCGTTTGATCTTAGCCGACGTTCATCTACGTGTCTACTACGTATGCATATACATAGGTATAATATACATAATATATATGTATGTCCGGCATGATCCTCGTGACGTGTCAGATCGCACTGGAAACCTTGCAGACATTATTGATATTGTCAAAAAAGTGAATCAGGGCAAACTGATATACGTGGATAAGAAAAGAATTGAATTTTCCATGATTCTGACCTATATAAAATCAGGGTATATACAAAATTGACACAGTAATGTATTAATGACAATTTTAGAAACTTCACTTCAGACTATAACCTCTCGGTAAAGCATTAAACGGCCGGATCTGTCGTCCTGAATCTATCAGAATTCGATGAAAAATATAACCGCCTAACTCAGTCAAAATCGTTAGTCTAGACAGCGTCATTAATAATATCGAAGAGGAAACAGGGAATAAAAGAATTGTTGCAAGAGTAAAAATGCATTTGCATTCCACCAGTCACATATTTCATGCCGCACAATCTCAATACGCACAGACAAATGTACACAGGTATAATCGGCCGAACTTTGTTTTTGTTTGAAAAGTAAACACAGCATACATATACAGTAACGCGTATGGCAGACGCTTAGTCCGTTTAAGCCGTCCAATATTTTTTGCCTGTGACCAGCGCGACAGTGTGACGACAGTGAGAGATCAGTCGTGGTGAGAGAAAGTGAGACAAGAATATACCATAGAGTATGAGTGAGAGAAGGAAACAACAGAAGAGAACAAGGATGATAGGCACAAGCAAAAAAGTCGTCTGTGGTGTCAGAGCAGTATGTAGGGTGGCTGCACGGCAGCAACAGCAGGAGCAGAACCAACTAGTGAAGTACAGGGTGGAGGAGTGAAGGTGGTGGTTGAATAGGGGAGATTTTATGACAAACAAGGCGGCAAGTGCCATCTGCGGCTGTCAGAACCACCGAGAGCGTCGCTCGTTACGCCCTGAAGTGTTTGCTAAGAGATTAGGCCATTCGCTCGCGCTGTATGACGCGACGCGACGCGCCATTACTGAGCAAGGCAGCCTCTTTTTGGCTTAGAAGGATCAGTCAGAGCAACGAGAGCAGAGAGAGAGAGAGAGAGAGAGAGAGAGAGAGAGAGAGAGAAAGTGAAAGAGAGTATCCATCCAGTACCTAATCCAGCATTCGAGGATTCACCCAGGCTCTCGTTACGGATCGTCGATTTTTCAGGTTAGCAATTCCCAGTTGGCAACGTGACCGTTCTGTACCGTCTCTTTTAGCTCCCCTTATACTCCATGGCTACGATCTTTGTTTTTTTACTGATAAAAAGAGAGAGAGAGGGATAGAAAGAGAGAATAGGCACTCTTCTATGGGTCTCGTGCCACCTACAGCAGGGACTCGCTTGCTTATTACGCGCCGACCGAGCCCGACCGTCCTCGCCGGCGGTTGAGAAACTACTGACTACGTCGAGAGCAGACGTGTAATACGAATTGTTTGAGGTTAGGACTGTTTTAACGATGTTTTAGTGTACTTGATTGATGATGGTCTGGCCGTATTGTGCATTATGTATTTTTATTCATTATTCAGGTTCTCTTTTGTCTTATGGATTGTTGCTGTACTCTGATTCGGTCAGTATTTCTACTGCTTGCTGGAATATCGGAATACTTAAACGCGGCGTGTGGAGTGCCGGCTAGGCGGGATGGAAGCGGAAACTCTGGTGGGCTGGGGAAGAGCCCTGGGGCCAACGGGACGGAAGCCAGCCGCCCTGGCTGTGTTCGCGAGCTACGTTGACTGCCTCGCTAATATACTGGGTGGCCTGGAAGTTCGCATAGAGAAATTTTTGGAAAACGGTACCGTGACGCCAAATTCATCGCTGGCAATGTTTTTTTAATTGGCTACACACGTTTTTTTGAGTTTACACGGAGATTGTATGCGTTTTTTTTTTTATGTACTGCAACGACTTAAGTCGTTTTACCAGCTATGGGAAGGAAATGGAGAATCAGGGATTTAAAAATTGTAAATGCCGTTTGCAAAATGCCTTTTTATTTATATTTGGATACATTTTTTAAAGCCTTTGTTTCACTCGATTTCTGATAAGCATCTCTGCTGGCTTTTCATATTATTGATTTTCACACTACGCACTCTTTAATCTTACTAATCGAGCGTATGGGGCGCCAGTGGGCATCGCCTATTCATTAATGGCGTAAGCGGCGAGTGACAGCTGGCGGGCTGTCAAGTCCCGCTGTCACTGTAGAGGGTCGAAAGCTCCAACCCTCGTATTCAGAGCACCCTTATTCTAACGTAACCACCCCCTGCGAGGGTATAAACGCAGCTTTTTAGTACACCTAATATTTCTAATGTCTCCAGAGGATGTACAAGAGGACGTGGATGAAAATATTACAGGAGCCCAGAAACCACCCCTGGAATCACCTATGAGATACGATTTCAAAATCACCAGTGAAGCCCACAGAGTAGCACAGCGTCATAATCCAAAAACCGGAATTAAACACGATCTTTAATCAACCCCTGGTACTTTTCACAATTGGTAAGATACTATAAAACTATCCAAGCCAGAAATCCCTTAAACACATAAACTGATCTCGATCTTCCATCCTTTCAGAGTAAGAACAAATATTCCAACCCTCAGCTTAAAATGGCGGCCGTTCCCGAATTAAAGCCTGGAGCGAAATCATCGACAGGACTCGAAATCGTCCAATAACCATAGCTTATACCTGGTGACTCTGAAGTACCGTAGCTTCGACCACGTCCGTAATGGGAGAATCCGTGGTGAGCGAGAGACATTTTCGTCGAGTAGGCTTTATATTTATCGCAGCAATAAGGCCGACGCCGGGCGTCGCTCGAAGAAGAAGAAGAAGAGACATAAGAGAGAAGAAGACGAGGTAAAACAGAAGAAAAAGAAAGGGAAGAAGAAAGCTTGGAAGTAAAGGAGGTTGAAGGGAGGAGGTGAGTGAGGAGTGGAGATGTGAAGGTGGTGCGCACGACGTCGTTGGGACAATCGGTGGCCGTCGTTAACGGTAACGACGCGCCGTCCAATGCCGTCGGCACTCTTACCCTGTGGCTGCTTCCTCTGAACCACTCACCGCGATCCTCGAGTACCTACCACGTACCTCTGTCTGGAAACCCGAATCTACCGGGTGTCTTTTTACACCGGCGACACTAATTCTTAATTTCGATTCATAAACTAAAGTGTCACTATATACGAGCACCTGTGACACGTGACGTCACTGAACGGTAACAGGGGATGAATCACATCCCTTTATCGATAGGGAACGTCGAAGGTGTATGGGATCACCCCAAACAACCCCTATTTAATTCACCTGCACTTATGAGACAGAATTAGAGGTAGCTAACAATCCTGTTTTTCTTATCGTTATTTGCCACTCCTAGGGTATAGGCGAAACGCCGTGGTCCTCTGAGGAGCTTCTGTGTGAATAGGATACATTGTGGGGGTTGTAGATTAACGAGATATGTCACGGGCGACCACCGTAGTAGGATCTCAATGAGAATGGGACTCATGGGTCTGGCTAGTTATAGGTTACCGTATGTATAGTTTACGGCACGTGTCAGGATCCCTGTCCCCATGGTGTGTACTGGCGTTTTGTGACCCTAAATTAAAATCATCGCCTATACCCAAGTTATAAATACGAGGGGGTGAGTTGACTAATGACACGTGGGCACGACACGCGGCTGTCATTCACACTTTTCACATGTTCCATAGTTAGTACTTTCATCCCCCTTTTACGTTTGTCCCGTAGGATAATTAGGGGAGGGGGGTACCTTTTGACGTGCTTTAGGACAAATCAGGTATTTTGTTATCAGATACATATATGTGTATATGTCATACTTGTTAAGGGTAGTTCTCGTGGGGCTGTCAGCAAGAAAGTTGAGAGTTTTTCAAAAACAGAAAATCAGCATCCTGACACATAAATTGAGTGTTCCTTACGGCGTTTGTGATATTTTTCACAAGGACAAGACACTTTGGAATTTGCTATGGGGTGGCCAATTCATTACCTCTATAATCCTAGACCTAACGTCGACAATCATTTGGCAGGGGTGAGAAAGCTTGAAGTTCCCAGGAACATTCTCTATTATCAAAATCAGATAAAGTATTTGAAAAATTGATATACACCAGAAATACATAGAAGTATTAGCGAGGGGTGGTTATAAAAAAAATGCACGAAGATCAGAGCATCAGGAATGCTCAAGGGATTGGTATAACATTGAAAAAGTCTCACAGCATCCGGACTCTCGCCAGCTCATAATTTTTAGTTCTCATCCGAAAACAAAATAAGGGTAAACTATAGTCTTGTGACACCAAGCGATATTATCAAGATACGTAACATGAACACTGCTTCAAAGCGATAGCACCAACCCTTATGAAGTTTATGAATCGTTGAAAGGTCCTAGAGACTAGGAAGAAGGTAAAGAGTAAACAAGTTGTAGATATTCCTCGTCCATGTCAGCCTAGGAGACACAATATATGTGATACTATATATATATATATATATATATAGTCACAAGACCCTGGCATCCCGAAACACATACACGCAGGCTGAGTATTCATGGAGAATATAAGCAGAAAACCATCTCCGGATAAGGGTTTTCACAGGGGTGTCCTGGTGCGAGCGTAGGCGTCAGGTGAAGGCCGGTATATAAGGAAGGGGATGATTTTGGGTTGTAAAAGGATGGTACCGGTTCGTGCCGTGGAGAAGGCTGGTGTGACATCCATATCCATCTGTATGCCATGCCGACCTGTCGTAGACCCTGTGGTGCGAGACCAGGCTTGGTATGACGTGACGGGGATGAGTTTAGGGTTGTGGCTCCTGACGGTGATGTCGATGGTGCTGGGCGCTTTCCACTTGGTAGTGGTAGTTCCTGGTATAGCTGATGGTGCTGGCGCTGGTTGAGACGAGTGGGTTGAGAATCGAGCCGAGGGTGAACGGAAGGAAGGAAGGAAGGAAGGAAGGAGTGAGGTAGCCGAGGGTGGCTGATGCTTCGGTGGCTCCGTGTCGGGCTCGATAATACCCCCGCAGACTCGAAAGGGTGTTCCCAACTCGACGAGCGTAAGTGCGGGGATGCTGATATCTGCCTTCGACCCTCGATCGATAGAACTGCACCCTCCCTGACCCCTTAGCCACTCGGTGTAAAAGTCGCCGCGGAAGAAAGACTTCTTGCTTGGATCGAACCTGGGGTAGTTAATTAGAGGTAGTGGGTTGATCGGAAAGAATGATAGATTAAATCAGACCATTGTTTAAAGGGGTGAGTTTTTAAAATATTTTTAACTTCAACCTTACCCATAACAGCTTGCGGATTATTATAATTTTTTGAGATATTGCAGAGTACAGTCATCACAATTAAATACTGCGAACGTCCACGAGGGATACATACCACCCCTCGCAGTATCCCTTAGGTTATCTATCTATCTATCTTCAGGGTGTGAGTATCAAGAAGAAAGGGATGAGTACCATGCTTGTCCTAGTGTACACCTGAGGACCCATCGGCAGCAGTGCGACAGTCTGGCTAAACGAGGGTGAGGGTGAGCCTACTGGGTAAGTAGTAGAGATAGGAAGGGTGAGAGAAGTAAGGGTCGTAGAGAAGGCTGTGGGCCATAGCGAACGAGCATGGGACTAAGGGTAGTTATAGTACGCGGGGTTGGCTATGAAAGAAGGTGGTGCGGCGTTTAGGGGGTTGGGGAGCGTTGACACCAGGTACACCTGAGACCAACGTGGCGTCGCGTGTGCGACGTCGCCCATCGAGCAACACCAGCCGCACGTTGTATACACAGCCGCAGGACGCGTGCTTCCAATTTTATTTTTACGAGTCTCCGTGGAAGACGGTGCCGACGGGAACGGAATGGTTAGGTAGCGTCCAGCCAGGCAATCCGATAGACTGACAGACAGACATTTCTAGATAGTGTGTAGAGCTCGTGTCTACGTCCGGAACGTAGTCTGGGAGTGGGACGCGTGGGTGGTGATGCTGCCTGGTAGAACCGCTATAAATTGTCCGGACAGTGCTTTCGAAAGCACTGTGTATTTCGGTCTCGTCATTCCCAGCGGAGACCTGAAGAGAAGTTTAAAGACCGACCTGGGTAATTCCACGCGATCGAATACGCGTACAGCGTTAATTAAGGGTGCAGTAATAAAGTCAATGCCAACGAGGGCTACCTAAGATCAGTTACCCTACTATCCGTTATAGGGGTTGCTGCGTGGCTTGAAAAAAACACCCTGACCTGCAAACTTGGTAAGGGTTGAACATTTGATACACATAGGGAATAACGAGGATCATAAGTGATACTTAAGTCATCGACCTATCAGACCAACCCCTAGGAAGGAGTGCCGGAGTGACTGTCTAGGTATACGTACGCATCAGTCCGAAGGGTGGTTTTTCCGTAGGCAAACTTTACGTGCAGCAGCCATAGGTGCGGAGACGCGGCCCTTATTACTTGCTAGGCGTCTCGTTTGATTAAGAATCTTTGCAGGGTTCAGAATCGGGGGGTTTGAAGACTCTCTTTAATTCCCAACCTTTAGGGATACCTGTCAAGAGTTTGCTAAGCTTCGTTCTACCCTTCTGATAATCTTGAATTCGATGGTAAATTCAAAAGTGGTTGGGTTCTATCAAGAGAGTGATAGCGTGATGACGTCATTCGAAGGGGTAACATACCCTGATATATGCTAGTCGAAGCATTGTCCAGGAATTCTTTTTTTACCTTTGCACCATGGCACCTCTCGTATAGACGTTGACCTTACTAGGTCCTCTTTTTAACAACCCTTCTAAGATGACCTTGTAGAGGTTGGGCTACGTTGGACTCTAGGCCCTTATCAGGATGGAACCTTTTCATCAAACTGCCAGGGTACTCAAGCAGCTATACCGTTTGGTATCTTGAAAATGAGTAGTAGGAGCACTGGGGCATTTACCCTCTTCACCAAGGGGTGAACCCACCCCAATGGTCAAACATCTGAGATCACTCTCCGATACGGTATACCCAGGAGAATCCATCTACGTCATCCTGACGCAAAAGTGGTCAGGATATGTATGCCGTAATAAAGTAAGGTTCACCCCAAGGATGATTGCCTAGGTATACTCTGGACCCTTTAGCTTAGGCACAAGTGTAAGTTCCCTACAACGACCTGGACTTATCGAGAGCTGGATGGGAGTGATGAGGATTCCTAAGTCGAGATAAATATAGGTCGTACCAACTGCTGATGATCCTAGAAGACTTGCTTGAGGTTTGGCACCTACCGAGTGAAGTGAGTCGGAGGCTGAGAAGGAGGTAAAAAGATTCTAGAAGGGAGGCAAATAATCAATACGGTCGCCAAGTCGTTAATTCCAATCACCAGCCATCATGGTCTGGAGTAGAGGAAGCGCTAAGCACTTTGAGAA
Organism: Syrista parreyssii; assembly: GCA_030142615.1. NCBI lineage: Eukaryota > Metazoa > Arthropoda > Insecta > Hymenoptera > Cephidae > Syrista > Syrista parreyssii. The sequence continues at coordinate 141,136 of JARQTG010000236.1, forward strand.
TAAAAATCTTTAAGCTCATTTTTCATCTGCGACTCTACGTCATAACGTATATTTTTGATCTTGACTAGAAGGTCATAACCTGGGATCAATTCCAACCTACCGGAAGAATACTGAGGGATCCTCGTCTGGTTAGAAGCAAAGAGGAGGAACCCCTGGTACTTTGTCTAGGGGATTTGGTGAGTGGCCACGTTTTATTCGTGGACAGGGAGAGCGCTACGAAATAAATAAAAGATGGCCACGGTCTTCGGGATGGTTTCGCTTTCGTGGGAACCACCCAGGGTAACGTCGGCCATAACGTCGGATACGACCGGAGCCAGCCTCTCTTGGGAGATATACCTAGACGTAGAGGGACACTGGGAAGATCGTAACGAGTCCCTCCTGCTCGTCGCATTGGGCTTTTGGCCGCGTAGCTGGAGATTGCTGGGGATCGCCGTGAGACGCGGACGTGGCATCGGAACGGAGAGTGAACTGCGCCAGAGAGCAAGAGAGATAGTGAGAGTTCGAGAGAGAGAGAGAGAGAGAGAGAGGAGGAGGCTAGAGCGACAGCGTGAGGCTGCCAGAGAGAAGAAGAGGATACGATCAGCGAACCGCGCTGCGCGTGATAAATAACCGAGAGCGGCTCCCGCTCTCACGCTCTCTCGTACTCAGTTCTCTCTCTCTCTCTCTCTCCCTCTCTCGAGCACTCTCACGTTCTCCTCATCCTCTCTCTACCACCACCGCGTTCACCAGAGTTGCTCGCTGCCGAGACTCAACGTGTCTACAGGTTGCTTCAAAATATAATTTCCTTACTCGACATATACAGAAAATTCGAATTTTGTGAAAAAATGAAAAATACTCTTTTTTCGTTTCATTACAATGTTAATGTTTATGTTATAACAAAAATAAGTGGTTTGCAGTAATAATAGTAAATGACACTGTACCATGACGTCATTGATACTACCTTTATAATCGAGTAAGGCAAGATAAGAAATTCAAAAATCAATCCAAGACTTCTCCACCGTACGTGTAATCGTACTTTTGAAAAGATAATAACGCCATCATTCTCAGCTAAGAAAATTATTGTATTGCAAAAAGTGAGCAAATCTTTTTTGCAAAGTCCTGTAGCAAAGCGGAGAGCGAGTATTCCGTGCTCGGCGCGTCGTTCGGCGCGTCGCGCGGCGCGGACCCATTTATCGCTCGCCTCGGGCTGTGGAGCAGCGCGGCGCAACACGACACAGCGCACCGTGGCGCAGCGCACCGTGGCGCAGCGCACACGTATCTACCATCGCGCGCGCCAGGAACGAGGCTATTACGCGAGCGCTCCCACACAGCGATCCGTACAGAACAAGGAGATACGAGGGAGGGAGATAGAGTGAGATAGTGTGTCTGCGAGAGAGAGAGAGAGAGGCGCAGACTGTGTAGACGCGCAAAACAGGGACGCTCGTCTTCGCACAGACGCCATCACTAACACAGCCGGTATCCGTATAAGCAGTCACCGTAGGGACACTACCAGAGAGAGAGAGAGAGAGAGAGAGAAAGACAGATATACCGAGTCAGGAACATGTGAGAGGAGTAAGAGAGCCAACACGGGGTGTTGACTCCACCTCCGGACGATTTTGAGCTGTTCGTGCTTCCAGGATCAGCGGAAAGCTCCGCTAACGCGGGAGGATAAAGAGGAAAGCTTCGTGCTGCTGGCGAGGGAAACGAAAACGAAGAAAAAAAGAAATAGAAGATTGGGCAGGGATCCATCCTCTGTACGAATGTACTTCTGCACGCATATATCCTCGTGTATTATATACCCATCTACCTAGTGTATAGGTTAGGTTAGGTTGTGACACATCTAATCGAAAAGATTCGTACGATTTGGTCGTCGGCCTATCATTTCGGATCGATTTTAATTCCGTTCTGATCGAAAAGAGCCAACGTGATGAGTGCCAGTAGAGGTTAGGTTAGATTTCTCGTATCCTTATTCAAGGTACGTACCGAAACTGTTATTGATATAATTATTAAAAATATAGTCATTCGTACGAGTAGATGTATTATTTTATACACCAAATGGCAACATAGTCGTTAAACAAAGCAGCACATATCCATCTACCTCGTACTATGTCTCCAATGAGACTGGCCGTCTGTAACGGGTGTCCATGCACGCAATACAAAGTAACGCTGCTCGGAATAACACGAGCATAACCGAAGTCACTTCGTGCTTCGGATACTGGAAGTAGTGGGGATAAGAATACCAACTTTACCACGCTTCTCATTCGATCCTATATATACAGAGTGAGACAGTCAAAATCCAAGAGCAACAAGAGTGTGGTATGAGAGAGAAAGAGAGAGAGAGAAGAGGGTAGACACACCGTCGGTTAACATGAGATAGAAAATGGCTGCCCACGTGAGAGAAGCACGTCGCTCGCGCACGTGGGAGTGCTATTTAAAATACAGAGGCGCGGTAATCGAGTTTCGACGGGGATCCAACGATCCGTTCCACGTGCCTGAAGCGATCGGATGGCTGATTGCTGTGCGGCGAAATGAACGAAACGAGCCACCCCATGCATACGAATACGATTTAATTGAACTCTGATCTTCGCATTACTATTTCGACACTGTATATTGCATCGAAATAGCATGTAGTAAGTTGAAAGACTGTATTATAATGTTTACTAAAATTACATTAATTTTTATCAATCTCACAACAAATCTTACAAGTATCTACGTGGACCAACATTCCGAGACCATCTTTATATTTAATCTCATCTCTCCCTCTCCCGTCCTACCCCCTCTTTCTCGGCTCTCGATCCACGGGGGATCGCCTTAATTCAATGAACGCGTCACGGCTCGTCTCGTGTTTTGCGTAATTAATGGAATACGTGGTTAAGCCGACTCCCTGGTCACGCTTCACCCTTGAGAGCGACGTTGAAGGTATAAGGGATGAAAAGAGACTGGAGTGTCGGTCCATCGTGAATACGTTTTACAATTTTTCTGTTTCTATATTAACTATAGAAAAACAGTGGTCATGACTTTAATATGTTTAGATATACGATCGAACACTGTGCGGTGTTCAGGGACACCCGTTATATAGAGCACATCCGATAACGACGTGCATTACATTCCCAGCGCACATCTCGCGCATAGCTCTCTCGACACAAGCACGCGAACGACCCACGTACGTGCATAGGTGGGCACATACGTGTCCGGCTGAAACGCATTGGAGAGCATGCACGCTCCCACGGAACACGCACGTGGTGCGTACAGCTAGAGATACGGTAACGTAATACGCAATAGGTAGTATCTAGTGTACATATGTACTTCTATATATATATATATATATATATATACATACACACACACACACACACACATGTATAGCTTGTACGGAGTATATAAGGATATGCATATACAAGGCTATCCACGAGAAACGCACCGCCTGAAGTTAGCCGGACTATTTGATTTTTATGGTAGAACCTACTTCGGGTGGTTATTTATTAAAAGTATGGATCAAGAATAGGATCTGAACACTTGAGATATCTAGATCATAGAAATGATCTATAGTAGCTACTCGTTCTGGTTGTGTAGAACTCAGTAGCGATTGGTTATTCAGGATCGATGAGACTGGATGGGAATCCTGATCCTGAGTAATCATATATGGTTACGTACGAGATTTTGGAAAATTAAAGTGGTATACGTGTTCGCATATAGGAATGGAGGATCCTTCTTGAGCGCCCCGACGCTATCCTTTATTGCAGTCGTTCGTCGCGTGGTTTACGAGGGAGGAGATCTCGCGGATCGACGCTATTGCGACGTCGGGGATAGAGGGCGCCGGTTATTAATAACGCTGCGATAAACCTGGGGTTAAGCCCCGCGGGGATGACGGCCTTCGGTAAAAAGCGAAGAGCCTTTTTTTTTTCTTTTTTGCCCCCCCCCTCCGCTCACCCCTCCCTCCCCCATCCTCTCTCACTCCTGCATCTTCTTGCTCTTTTTTTTATTTCCTTCTGTACGTTCAGCTACCTGGTCTAAGTCCCACGGGATGCCGAACCAGGATGAGTCAGAAAAATCGGCAACATGGTAATAGAGCGGCAATATATATATATATTATAAAAATCCTATATGATAAATAAGGAATTATTCTACTTTATTAATCAATAAATTAGTGTGTAAATAAATGTTTAGTACGTAAACCAGGTAGCTTTGCCGGTGTTGAATTTTTGTTATTATTTTATTTACTTTTTTTTTTATTAATGACCATCACAAGCCTGCGGTATAATTGCAAAAAGATGTTCACCACGACGTCGAGACGACGGGCACACGGCCAGGGTCCTTCAGGAGTGTCACGTTCTTGTTTAATTGAATAAGACGGCTACTGGTGCTGGCTGCTCGTGATTATTAATGCGAACGTATACAAATCCGCTACGCCCACTTTGCTAAATATCCGTCCGTTAAAATTTGCCAGTGTTTTATTTTATTATACAGTTGCTTACCTACAGCTTCCATCCGACAATGCGCCTTTTATTATTTTATTTATTTTACCATTTGATTCAAACGCTCTCGGCCAGTAGTAGATGCCTTCTTGATAGAGTCTGATTAATACTGAAAATTCTACTAATAATCCTATACCCCGTATAGTATATGGCGAACATTAGTTTCTTACGGTGTTGAACAACTATTGTGTCTTTCGCTGTAAAAGAAACGTAAATAATCGTACAAATGTCCGAGTGTCTTTCGAAGCACGTGCAGAGCATCGAGGACCATACAAAAATGGTAGATTGGGATTAATGCTAATTAAAGAGAAAGATGTTTAAGAGGGGATGAAATAGTGTTCGTAGTTACTATAATGAATTATTCTGAAACCATTAAAGGGTTGAAGAGAAGGAATTGGAGGTGGGAGGAGGGAGGCTGTGTTTTCTGCTCCATTTATCTCTAACCTCTACCAGTCTACGACCTTTCGCTTGGTAGATTTGAAAGCAGGATTTCTACACCCGTCACTCGTCGGCATCGCGACGCCATCGTCCTAACCCCTAGAACCTTAACCCCTCTTTGACATCCGTCGCCCAGGAGCCCTCCGCACAATTTACACGCTACAATTATTTTCGACTATCCAATATCAAAGTCGCACTTGTTACTCGTACTATATATAGCATATATATACATATACCATACGTGTGTACACACAGTAGGTCCACGTGTTCAATGTTTTCTTTTTTTGACAGATCGAAAACAATGCAGTCTCTAACGAGCCACAGGTTTGTTCTGAGTACAATTTTTGTCACTGGATACCACTGAGCTATAGTCTTTCTATTTTTGTATGTCTACGTGATTATATAAAACAGTCACGTGTCGTTTGCTTAGGATTGCATTGTTTGCGAACTGTCAAAAAAAAGCACATGTTACTTACGGAAAGACTGTAGTCCGAGAGTCGAGTGTAAAAATTTAATACAACTTTGATAAGGTCTGTGACGATTATGAGAATACAAAAAAAAAACATTCTCAAAGTAGATATCCCTATCAGTATGTACTGCTATTATCACGAGGTATACACGTGATGAAAATCGCAGCGGATTTTCGCGCGCTTAGAAAGTCTCGAAGCTGGATTGCGTCCCTGGCGACGTCATTACGAGGGCGTCGCGTTTAGAGCGTCGCTGCGTTGGTGGAGAACAGGCATCCAGGCAGCAAGTGAAGCATATATACATATACATACGTCAGTAGGGTACAGGTAAGGTAGTGGTAGCGATGTCAGTGGTAGTGCGGCGGTTTGAGGTACTAGAAGTGCGAGGAGGGAATGCTGGCGTCGGCGTCGGCGTCGGTGGACGAGGAGTACGAGGACGTGGGAGAGAACTGAGTGAGCCGAGGATGGTATATTGTAGGAGGGCGTCGGGGTTTGAGGCTAGGATTGCAAGGAGGGTGAAGAGAGGACTGGAGGTGGTAGGTAATCACCCGGCGGCTCGCGTTATAGCGTCGTTACGCCGCAGCGCCGCTATCGTCCACCCTCCATTCCCGACTGAATCACTTCCTCTTCGTCTAGCCAATGCCACCTCCAGCAGCACTCATCCCGACCTCCTCTTCCTCTGGCTGCCTACCCCACGCCAGTCGCCTACTGCCATTGCCGCCAGCAACCGCTTCGCCCTTGCCGACCTAACCTACAATCGGCGCGGCACGCGCGACGCTACTAGACTCTCCTAGCGTTACGTACGTCTTTGGATGCCGACGCTGCCGCCTTTCATAAAGTAGTACGCGGCACTTGATACACGGAGCACTTATCATCCCTTAGCCTACAGGAAAGAATTTAATTGCTTCATCTGGCACCAGGATAGATCAGGTCGACTTGAGTCTCTGAAGTCGCGACGCTAGCCATACGTAGTTTGCAATTTTTACCACGTGTGGTATTCACTAAATACACCCTTGTGACATAAGTAGACGAGGGGGTTGATAGCCAGCCTTTCTAATAGTCAAACTAGATGAGGCAAAAAATCAATTTTTTACGGTAAAATCGTCCTTGACGTACCGATAAGAATTTTGAATTAAAAACAATTTCTCACATCCCCAAGAGCGATAAACGCCTGAATTTTCACGAGGAACCAACCCCCTCTGCACTTTGGACGCATAATTAAAATATGCGCGCGTGGTTGCTTGCGGGTTCCACCCAAGAGCATATATATATATATATATATATCGGAGATAGAGGGTGGAATATAAGGGATGGAACCAGTCGGAGAGGGTCTACGCCGTAAGGGCTGCGGGATCAGCTCTTTAGCATAATATCAGGGTTAGGGTGAAATTTCTCTCTCTCTCTCTCTCTCTTTCACCCTCTTAACATCTGCGTCTTCATCCCTTACTGTGCTGCTTTTGGTACATATAGCTGTCCTTCCTTATATATCCTTCTCTTTCTTCATCCCACTTTACTACCCTCTGCAATCTCTCCGTCCCTATCTGCGCGTCGAGGGAACGAGTGCACAATTGCATTATTGCACGGGTGGACTGGCTGCGGCGGGCCGCCGTCGGGACGCGCGTGCCTACCGCGTTACGAACGACGCCCACACGGATTAGTATATGTGTGTGTATGTGTGCGTGTACACCACTGCAAATGCAAAGAGCGGCCAACGATGGCAGATGCGATCCGATATTAACAAAGTCGTGATGGATTGATGGGACAGGAAAGGCCCAGCGCGACCAACTCTACACGCCGCTCTTAAACCCAGTACGCATGGGACGAGCGGCAACGACAATTAATGTCGCGCCTGTGGTCTCGTTACCCTCTGGTTATCCAGGGATGCTGTTATACGTATGAACCACACAACGATATACGGTATCTATTGGTATCGATGGACCCAAAACTGATTCTAGGTGATTTTGTAATATTTTGTATTAAACAATTTTGACTGGCGATTATGTGATTGTTGGGTGAAAAAAGCGCGGGCTAATTTGAAATTTGAAATTGTTATGTATTATATATGGATGTCTGTGGTAAGTGAATCTTTTTTTTTGTATTTAAGGGTAATTCTGGTGTTTAAGGTATGTCTAATGAAGTGTGTAATCTTTAAAGGTCAGGTTAACAGGGATGATTGGTAACCCATCGAAAATTCCTGAGTCAAGCAAAAAGATATTGACAACGTTTCTACTGCTAGTTAAAGGGTAAGTGTAACGTGACGCGCGCCTTCCCTGACTAATTAATTACAAGCATTATACTTGCAAATCGCTGTGATTACCGAGACGACGGAAGATCGGAGCGTCGGCGAAATATCTGATAGCGTATTTCTCGTACAGAAATAACGGGACTTATAAGTTTTGATGGATAAGTTTTTTTTTTTCGGGGATGCAACGACGTCTCTTAGCTATGAGATTTTGGGGATGAAAAATAGTAGTACCAGAATGTTGGTATTAAATGGACTGTTATTGTTTTCCGTAATGGTAAGAGCAGCGGGTGGTACATCAGGATAATGTATATTTGATGACGAACTAGACAGCATCCCAAGTGAAAAAGATTTGTGCAAATAAAAATTGATATACCTATCGAAGTGAAGTCATGAGCATGAAAAGGGTTGAGAAAAATAATGTAGAATCAAATTATTTCGATAAAAATTATTTTGAATTTTTTTTTCTAAAAATGTGTAAAAAAAATTTCGTAACTAAAAAAATCGTCAATTTCATATAGTAAAACTTAAGCGAGGAAGTTTAGAGATTTTGAGAAAAAAATGTATTTGCAACATTTACCAAACAAGCCAGACACTCACGGGTGGCCTCGACCAGCAGAAGAGGTAGGTGGAAAAGTAGGTGGATACGTCTCGACAAGGGTAACGTCTAACGACATCGTAACTGGCTCGGCTGATTACCTCACGAACGTCGAGCACAACGCGTCGGGCGCGTCGGGACGCCCGTAAACAGAAGCCCCGCGACGCTCACGTCCCTCAACAGGCAGAGCAAGATACATGCTAGTACCAACCAACCGTCACCTCCATGTACCTTCTCTTTTAACTCCCAGTCCCGTACCTAACCTCCCCGTTAGGGGTTGTGCGGCTGTGGCTCGTATACAAGTTCCGTGCTGGCACAAAGCCGCCGCGACGCTTAACGACGCCACCCAGGAACGCGTTATTTCAAAATCGATGAAGCTGTCGCCTCCGATCTGTCTCTTCAGCGGAACATTCTTTCCGTTCGAGTCCTTCGGCTCGCCGCCATCTTTTTTTTTAACCACGAGTCTCATCCCTCTCACTCCAATCGAGTCAATCCTATCCGAAAGCATCGTAGTCGATTCTTCGCAATTGACTCTCGTGGTCACAGGAAACCAGCTGTTGTACCGTCACTTCCGCCTGTCAGCGTTCGTTAGCCATCGGAGTAGCCGATCGACGTCCACGTTCAGACGCTTAACGATCCTCGAGATCGTAAAGCCGCTCCTGCAAAGGGGCGATAAGGTCTTGGCCATTGAGCTGGGTAAGAGGGAAGGGACGTGTAACGGTGCAGTTCACTGTGCCGTTTAAAGACGGCTTACCTGTTGGCCATTACCAGTGCCATTTAAGTTTAGATAAAGAAAAGATTCTTTATCGAACTACAGACCTGGACTGTACTTATTCTTATGAGAGACGTCTTATCTGCACGGTGGTCAATGCGTGACTGATACAAATACAGTGAATCAGCGTACAAATCTGATAACGACCTATACCAACTTGACAGTATTGCATATATCAATCTGATATATGTACCAACTTAAAAAAGACTTAATAAAAGTATACTGATAAAAAAAAAGATGGACGCCAATCAAATATTGGAATATTATATTACGCCGAAAGATTGTTAAATAACTATGTCTAAGGGTGAGAGTGACATTTGGATTAAGTATATAGGCAAGGGATGAAAAGAAACTAGGAAGCATGCATGATCTTGCGCTTGAAGTTAGCGGTTGGTCGGCCTGGTCGGCTACAAAAGGTCTTCCAGAAGGCTGGCCCGGTTGGCAGGTTGTGGTGACGTGGCACGCACGTTCCTAGGAGAGACAAAGGACGAGCGAGTAGTAGATTAGAGAGTGGGAGTGAGAGCGAAATAGAAAGAGAGAGGATAATACCCAAGCAAGAAAGGTAAAGAGAGTTCGCGACGTTGGTACTCAGTCACTCAAAGGTTCTGTGCAAGTCGGCCTACGTTGCTCTCTCATCTATAGAAGGATACCCACGGACTCTCTCTTGGCTCTCTTTCGTGTCACTCTCTCTCTCTCTCTCTCTCTCACGCCAGTCGGCGTGTACCCGCCCTCTCCGTGTTTCCGCGGCCCGTTCCAACCACCCCGTTCCATGCCGTGTCCCGCAGGGCATGTCCCTATACGACACAGTGCTTCCGTTGTCCCAGCCAGTGACTCCATAAGCTATAACCACGGTATGATATTTGGTGAAAATAAAAAATCCCTATCTCTGACTAACTTAGAAAATATCCCTAGAATCATATACTATCGCGATACGTACGATAATGACCTAGGGAATAATTCTTTTCAATTTTTTCATCATTTACTGCCTGCCAATAGTTTTACCACCCGAGGAAAATTCTCATCCCCTTTGGTGGCACGCTCCGCGGCACGCCCGGCCGTCTCTGTTATACTGCCGGCAGCAACCCACTACCACCAGGGTTGCCACCATCACCACCATCGCCAGGAAGCTTCGCTCTTCACCTCTTCGTTCTATAGCAGGCAGCATCGCTAGCGCTAGCACGGCCACCCCCCCCCCTCCCGCCCCCACGAAAGCTTCACTCTGTACGCTGTTACCCTCTTTCTCTTTTTGTATATATCCGTCTCTCTCTCTCTCTCGCTCGCCAGTTCTGTGCCACCCTTCGCCGTCATTCCAACCCCTGCTTCAGCCTCATACCACCGCTACGTCGTTTCACCCTCGCTCTCGCCTCCTATATCCACCCTTCTCGCTCCACACCTCCACCTACCTTCCGTTTCCCCTACCCCTACGTAGGCCGACCACCCCCGCGAGCCGCTCGTTAACCTGCTAGCGCCCCATTCCCTTCTGAGCCCTAACCACTGCTGCAGGGACGCTGCTATATTTACATATCAATATTCTACCACTTGCCGTGTGGATAGATGGATATATAGATATTACATAACCTTATATACGAATCCTGACGAACGGTGGACCTAGGACTTTACTGCTTGACTGGTTACTCATCTATTTCTGTCCATCGTTTATATATATATATATATATATATATATATATATATATATATATGTATATGTATATGCACACACACATACACACACATGAACTTGCATCTAGTACAGCACAGCCAATTACCGCTGGAACTTTCGATACGTTGGCAGAGAGCGAGCGAGTTCCTCAGGATGAGGATGATTATGAGGATGAGGATGGGCGCGCGCACATCTAGGACATCCTCTAAATTCAGCCTCGGGTCGCATTGCGCGAGTAACTAGGCAGAAATTGGCGCTTCGCTATGGAACGGAGAGTTTATCGAAAGAGAGTGTCTTGCTGTTCCAATGAAATATATATATATAAATTCACGTACACCATAAATATTAAAATATAGATTTGAAAATTGTCATATTTTAACAAATGATTTAATGAAAAAATTATTAAAAATCTACGAGTCATTTCAAATACACTCTTATCGTACCATACTAATAATAACTGAAGCGTCGCGACGCCGTTCGATACAGTACAGAAAGTAGCATAGATATATACATACACATATATATACGACACGAACCAAACAAAAAGTCAGTGAACGATGGTTATGGTATTTGTCATGGTCGGTCGGTGGATAGGAGAGGCGAAGGGCGTAAAAATTTGCGGCGTCCGCTGTCGTCGAAAGCGCGCGAAATTATTCAGTGCGGAATCTGACGGGGACAAGCGAGGACAGACTGAGGGTTTCTACTGGTGGCTGGTAGACCGAGGTGGTCCAGGTGGGGATCTAACCGGAGGACCAGAGGATTGAGGTCTGAGGGGTCGTTGATGGCTAAGTACACTCCTGGTACAAAGTGTATCGCGGTGGTCTGAACTCGCGTATGGTGCCAAGGCTAATTCGACCTTACGTACCTAACCTAACGTAACCATGGTACATACATATATAATGGCTGGCTACCCTTAGGTTGGGCCAGGTGTTTGTCTATGAATATTCCAGGATACGGTACGCGCAAACGTAATCGTTGTAACACGTTAGAGTATCCTTAGTTGGGGGGTAGATCGTTGCCTATGTAGCTGAATGCTCATGTGGATGGCGCAATGGTCTAGGTCAAGCCTATAATCCTGCCGCTCTTTAAGGATCAATTGGAATGGCGATTAGAGAGAAGGAACTAAGCTTGTCCCTTGGATGCGACCTCAATTCTCTTCTACGAGTAACATTGGTAGCACTGATGACGTTTTTAACGGTGGTAGAACAACCCCTGGAAATTCTTGACGTGCATGCGTGAGTATCTTTCGAACGTCTCTCGTGACCAGGAAGGCGTCGTTTTACGACCCAGGTTGCTGCAGCTCCAGGCACCGACCTGGTACTGGAATACTGCTGCGTCGGGTCTTCTCCAAGCTTGCGTGGATTGCATGTCGAACGAGTATTCATGTAGGGATCGGTATATACAGGGTGTGTCGTATTGATGATCAAGGGATGAATTTTTTGGTCGAATTTTTTCAACGGGTTAAAAAGAAATTGATTATAGATCGACAAAAATCGAACGACCTTGAATGATTGATATGCTGGAAAAATAGTGGGGGGGTCAAAAGGTCGTTGGGGTATCATTGATATCTGATGACCTCAAGTGCATGGGATGCGAAGTGACGTGTGACAAGGTTGTCTGACTGTCCTACAGGGTCCGCCCTGTAGATATGGAAGGTAAGGGTGAGTCTAAGATGAAGCAGAGAGGGTGACGTCGCGACGCAGGAGGAATATAAGTCGTGGAGGGAAGGAAAAAAAAGGGCGGCTGGATGACGGCGCTACAACGAAAGAGGATCGCAGTACCTATAGAACAGACTAGCTAAGGGATGAAGATGGAGGCGAACGTGAAGAGGCGAAAGAGCTAAGGAAGGTATAGCAGAGGTTATACCAGAAGGAGAACTAAAAGAGTACGAGGAGGAGCTCGTCGCGTCCTTGTCCCTCCACCTTCGTCGTCTTCCTTGGTCGCTGTTGAAAGTCGAGGTGGCGAGGGGGAGAGAGGGATGAAGATGAAAACCGGAGGGTAGAAGAGCTGAGCAGGATTACATGGCATGGCTGAGTGGGCCTACTGGCTCCAAGGGTGGTTTCCAAACGGAGGGAGAACGTAATGTCACCCTGATCAATATCGCTGCGTTTTCGTATAGCCGTACCGATCTACTGTCTGTAAGGGTTGCAGCCTTATATAGACATCTGTATGTATGTATATATATATATGATTCTATAGTCTTTACCATATCTATATAGTCCGTCCAGCCACAGTCAATGCTGACTTTAAATTTCTAATTTTCAAAAATTCTAAATAAAAAATTTATCGTGCAGGCGAATTAAAAAAAAATTTTATTCCCCAGAAAAAAAATTCTTGGGTTCACAGCCTAAACATCCCTTGGTAACCAGGACGATTGTCTTTCCTGAAGGAATCAAATCGAGTATTTTAGCCCAGCCGTTTTCCGTCTTCCAGGCTCCTGGTAGCAACTTGCAATAATATCAGGGCAACGCGACGCTTCCTGGTGGCGTCGTAAGTGGATGAATAGAGCCAGTAGCGGCGAGTGCCGCTAATAAATTTATTCCGGCATGCAATAACATTTGTGCTAGCGGCGAGAAAACCGGCGCCTCGGCCAATGTACGGAGAGATACGCGAAAGCGGATCGTTTAGAAATCAAGAGAGAGAGAGAGAGAGAGAGGGGGGGGGATGCAAGATACATATATATATATATATATATATCAGCTACAATAAGAACATATGGGTCACATACGAAGATTTTGAGGTTAACGATTAATTGATGAAAATATCTGTAATGATGATAATAATAACAAAAATAATATATTTATATACATATGTACATATCTATGAAACGAGTGATTTCCTATTTAATATGTTACGAATACATTGTAACATGGTGTTACAGAGCTGGAGGGGGTCCAAGATAATTTCCAAATAATTTTCATGCGATCAACAAAATCTTAGGATGCTGACTGTAACTATGTAAATTTCTGTAGAACGCTTAGATCGACTGAAAACACCTGTAGTTTCTAATGGGCAAACTTTCATCCCTTATATTCCATGCGAATGACTGTTTGTTTTTGCGTGCGTTTTGTGTCCCGTGGCAGATTAATAATACGTACATATACATGTAATACGTATATCTATATATAAAGTTAAAAAGCGGATATATCCAAGAGAGGCGAAAGTGGAAACAGTTCCTACTTAGAGAGATGGGGGGAGGGGGGGTGGGTTGTACCAGGAAAGGCAATGGCGGACAGGGATAAAATCAAAACGCAGTAAATTTGGGCGGCCGCCAAGGGAAGTTCAGCGTGTAGCGGCGCAAACGTCGAGCTTTTTTAAAATTCCGTCCGCAGCTTCGAACCGCAGACCGCAGTGGGTGAATGTTTAAAGTGGGCGCTCTAGACGAGCAGAGGAGTATTTTGTATGTAGTGTATAGTGAAGCTATACCGTGTGTCCAATAAATTTATACGTTATATGCGTGTATGTACTTTTTTAAATAGAGATAGTCGTTAGGGTAATATATGTATAATCAGACGAGACGCGAAATTTGTAAGAAATTTTTTAAATAATTTTTTATATTGTACATACCATACGTGGTTAATCAGGACTATTGAAATATCTAAAGATAGAATCATCTAATAGATAGAAAATCTGATAGATAGAAAAACATCTAGAATGGGAATTAATAAAAATCAAAATGGACAGAATCATCTTCAGCTGACGCATTGTCTTGAATAACTGTGTAAATTTTGTGGAGAAAGTATTTATAATTAAAATAATTGTAATGTACGATTAGGAGAAATTAGGAAATCGGATGACATGTGATGGCTGATTGAAAATAGAGAAAGAAGACAAGAGAATGTAAGGCGAGTAGGATAGATTTGAGAATAAAGGGAAGAAAGTATTGTCGTAGGGATGCTGGTAGTATTAGAGTATGGTGAGGAGAAGAGAAATGAAGAAAACGAGAGAGAAATAAAGAAGGAACGAAAAAGATCGGAGAAACTCGGGGTACGTAGATGGGAGAAGAAACGAGCAAAAGGAACCTGGGGAACCTGAGTCGAGCCGAAGTGGAGGTTACCAGCCGGCCGCGAGACGGCAAGCACAGCCCCAGAGAGCTTAGACCGCATTCACACGTCGTTACGACAGTCTGAAACTTTACTTGTAAGAACAATTGAAAAAAATGTAATAATTTACCAAAAAAATGTGGTGCAAAAAAATCTGAATAAAAAATAAAATCATGTTTGAAATTAAAAAGTATTTTCTATCACTTCAATCAAAATAAGTACGAGCTACCAAAAAGCCTGAGTATCGGATCCATTTAATATACCCAAAATTGTCTGTACAAATAATAATAATATCATACATAATTTGTCCAATATACATATATATCGCCAGACAGATTCTCGTCGAAGCTACCACGAAATAGTCTCTAGCAGCGAACCGCTCTGCCGGTTCGAGGGGGTCTTAACAAGTGAGCTCCCGCCGACCAACTCTGCCAGGATACGTATAGTCCATTCACAATAAGAAGAAGAAGAAGGTCTATCACCGCAGGTAAATGAGTAAGGAATATGTATTAGTAATGTAATGAAAAAGAATCAAGAGAATATTTACTTGCGAACGAAACTGCCGTACCGACCGACTGTCATTCTAACCTCAAAATCCGTGATTGGCATTTACCATAGGAGCGCACGAACGCAGTCAAATATAAAAGGACAGAAGTTTCACGGCGTTAGAATCCGAAGCGGTGCAAGAGGTGATGTGGCGTGGTGTAGTAGGTAGTAGGTAGAAGGTATAGGTAGAAGGTTCAGAGGAAGCGAACGGACGCAGGGCTGCTTCTGGATGCTGGATGCATTAATCATCTCCGTACTCTGTACTCCCTGGACCGTTCTGCTCGCACGAGTTCCCTACTCTCTCACCTCTTTTGCCAGGAGTCCCAGCATCTGTCTAACCTCTTCCACAGGATGAGACCCACCTGCTATCTCTCTCGCTCACAAGGTACGTACATAACCTGGGGTATAGATACTAGTTTGGTACCGATCCTCTGCCTTGGTGTTTAGTTTCCTCCAGTAGAAGAGGTTTACCTCTACACCTATCTATATCTATATCTATATCTGTAGGGTATCTGCGCCCTCTACATCTCAGCCTTCTCTAAGGTCTTCCCTCTAGCTGACTCAACCTACACTACCTCCAACCAACTGGTACACGATTCCGACCAACCTGGGATACGCTTCAGGCGCAACATAAAATAAATAGTTGCCAGCATGTTGCTGCCGTACAGACGCCTCTCACCGCTGATACCTTTTACTCCTCGGGTACTCAGAGAATGTATTTTAGATAAAACTACCTGGGGAGATGGAAGTTGCGTAAAAATTTAGGACCAGAGGTGGAAGGTATTTATTTTTTATTATTTTACTTCAACTTTTTTTTCTATGACAATCCAATGGGTCCACAGTGACTTTAAGAGCGCCAAAAGTTTTTTTTTTTGTGACTATTCTAAAGATATTTTGTTTGATCCTTTTTCCACCTTTTGTTTTCATTTTTTTTTTCTTTTAGTCTTTTTTCCTTCAACCTTCCTTCCGTGACGCTCCGAGTAGCAAAGTCGTCTCGACTCGACCGCGAGATACGCTGGGGGCAAAAGGCAGAATAAATAGTCGCCGACGTTCCATGTCGCGACGCTCGCCTCCGGCTTCTCGTTTCCGTGAGAAGCTGCGAGAGAAAGGAGGATGTGGTATAAAAGGGAAGGAGAAGAAGACGACAGCAGGGAAAAGAGGAGAAGACAGCCAGAGGGTTCTTCTACTATTACTACTGTTACCTAAGTTGAAGCTATCTACTGCTGTACTAGTAGCAGCGCTACAAGTATTCGTAATACTAACAGTAGTAGTAGTAAAATTTCTGTACCTGATATTAGTAAGAATTCAAAGTGGAAAATCCAGGGTAACCCGAAGAGAAGTACGTGCCAGCGCAAATTTTTCAGTACGATCGATCTCACGGAATACCTGATCGCAGTAACTTCCGTTCCTCTATGCAGAGCCGGAGGGAGATTTCAAATATGCATAAGGGATGCCACGTGGTATAGCGGGTAGCAAAAATTGTCCTTCAAAATACTCTGCTCTGGATAGTTAAAAAATTTATTTATTTTTTTCAAAATTCATTACCGTTGCAATGCTACAAAAAAAATGTACGGAACCAAAGTGCAAGTTGAGGTAATTAATAAATTTTGAAATTAACGGATCACCACGTATATGACATCCATGCAAAGTATTCTTAAGGGGGTTGGAGAACTATCTACCCACGTGTCGGAGTATTCGAGCCCTCTGGACTCTCGATTGGGGTGGAAGGTAATAGAGCGGTACAACGAGCAGACACCTAGCAATTTGGCTAATGGCCTTGCCGCTACCTTCACGCCTCTACGAATAGCGTTGCTCGAACGTTGCACATTGCTGCTATTTTCACTCGTAACATTGAGGTACGTCTAGTCACTACGTGGTGATGACATAGTAGCGCTATTAGAAGGGGTAGTTAATTATTTTTGTAATCATCGACAGTGATCGGTACTATTATACAGGGGTGTTAAAAAAATATTCTAGTTAAATAAGGGATGAAGGGTAGGGGGTTGGTATTTTATATATTAAAAAAAGAATATTGCCATTAGTACACTTTAGTACTTGGCATCTATACCATGAACGGGGATTGACTAAGGGTAAAAATTTTCAAGGGTTGTTCCTTTGATTTTTCAGATTGGTTAGACAGCCTCTCGCTTCTGAAATTGGTGAAAATTTTGAATAATTATCCTGACGTGGCGTCGTTAATTGCAATCGCAATTCCAGCATCCCTTGGGCGTCGTTGGCTGCTGAGCGTCGAGTGCTGTCGCCACCAACCGACGCCCTCTTCCTACCAACCTTCGAAACGACCCTCCAACCCTCGGAACTTCCAGCCCCTTTAACCCACCGCCCACCCCGCTACTACTCTAGCATCCCTCGCTTTCAACCCCCGTCCCAAATAATTAGCCTGATTTGTATCCATTGAAAGCCCGCACGGACCCTCCGGCGTCACGTCCGCCATTGACACGTATGTACACACGTGGTAGTAGTACCTGCATGTCATACATACAAGTAACTATGCTACTAATGCAAAATCAAATGTCTGACACCTACGCGACATCAGAGAATTTTCTACTGTAAAATTTCTGATATCTCGTATCGATTTGAAAAAAAGTCACGAGTAGTAAGATAAAATACAAATTAAAGTCAAAACAAAATTTTTATTCCCCGACTACATTCTTCACGTGGTAACATATTCCCACCTTCACCCTATACTAGACTACGTCATTCTATACCTATATATATATAATACATATGTAGACGAGGAGATACGGTCAGCAATCGTGCGGACAGCTAACGGATATCGTTCTCGAATGCATCCTTGCAAGTTTTCCTGCTCGCTAAATTCGCCTATCCGAATCTCTTCGGCCACGTAGAGAAGTCACGTGGGTAAATTGAATTTGAAGGATGGTTGCACGAGTTTGGTACCCCTGACGGATAGGCGTAGGAACAGTGGCGAACAAAGTAAGCAAATATAGAGTATAGGCATACAGTGTATTATCGTTGTTGTAATATAATTTATAAATAATAAAGAATTGTTGTATTAAAAAAAAATTTTATTTAAATTAAGTTTTAGTTATATATTTTTAATACCTCTGTTCCGTGGTCTGTATACGTATAGGTTATTTCTACTGGAATACCATTAGGGCTGATTCACAGTCGCTACGACATGGCTGGTTTTCTTATCGTTCGCGTGTACCATAGCGTCACGACGAATGGCTCCCTCTTCGCTCGTTACCAGCACTGGCGACATTTCTTTTTGTTCCCGCACGAATCCCACTGGACAATTTGTCCAACAAGGGACCCTACGACCTTGTCCTTAAAGTAGCTGATTTATATGACATCACGTAGTATCCAGGTCTGACGAGTTACGGACGCATCGACGACTGGCTTCGTCCCTCTTCCGAGCGATACGTCGCTGTAGGATAAATGGATACTCACCCCTCGTTACACCAGCCTAACCCTGTGCATGACTCCGCGACGTAGAAAGGGGTGGGATATACTATATAGCTTATCGTGGATACTAACTGTTGCGCAATACCTCGTACATTGACGTAATAACAAAAAACCTAAGCCAACCTTAAATTTTCATAAAATTTGTTCTAAAAGTAACCAGAATATGCCAGACGCTAAAACGTAATATTAGCTGTATTTTTGTTGTATGGGAAAAATTATTTTTGAAATTTCCCGCCATTCGCTTTTTATTGTCAGGTGGTACAGAAGGCTCAGATTCTTCGACACGTGGAAACATGGTTTACCGGCTTTTACTTTTTCTTCAAGAGGTGCAGAGTCTCACGACTTTCAGACAGCGGATCGCGGTATACTGGATGGAGAAAATGGTCCAATCCCTAAGGATATAGAGACAAGCAGAAGAGCCAGAGGGAGCCAGGGTGTGGCGAATGGCGATTATGGCTGGCCTAGCCTCTAGGAACAGCTATCTTCCATCTAGAGTCTAAACTATAGATGCCTAGTGCCCATCCCAACCCATACCGACCCTTCTCATCCCTGTGGATTGTACCACTGAGTACCATAGCCTGGCTACTCGAGCAATATAGGGTGTCCGCGAAGTGCTATTAAAATATTTTCATAAGTTTCATCATGAAATTCGTAAGCATTTGAAAATTCGGTAATTTAATAATTGAGATTATTAATAACAATTGTTTTCAGATATAAAATAAGCTTTTACCAGTGTTAAGAAAAATCTGGAATTTGAATTTTTTAAATTGACTAGGTTACATAAATTCAATTTTATTTTTCACCGATAACTTCTTCGAGGACCACCCGGTATGTGAGTAGTATGGAGGAATATGAATCGGAGAATAAAACTAGATTGCCACGGCATCGCTGCGACAGAAGCCTGCGTTTTTATGTGCGCGACAGAATGTGCCACGTCTGTGGGCTGCAATTGCGTTTCCTTCCTACTGGCAGGAGGATATATTGACACGCGCCGTTTCCAAACGGTAATAGACACGCGTGATTACGTCCAATTGTCCCTTCAGTCAGATACCAAAAAGCGATAAAGACGCCATATTGGAAAATAAGAAAAATAAAATTTCGAGTACAAAACATTGTTTTAGTTTCAGCAGATGAATTGAGAGAAAAAGAAATATAAAATTTTTAATAACATTTTATATATCAGTAGCATTGATAACGCATGTCTCTACGTTTTAAGAGTGGCGTAAGTTAGCTGTACATTTCAACCCTTAAAAAAGGGCTCTACTTGACCTTCCCTATTAGTACCAGTATTTACCGTAACAGCTAAGATCGATCCTTCGTTTAAAAATTGTATAGCCCTACAAGATTTCGGAATTAAGATAAGACACTATCAAAGTATCTCGTACGAGTTTAAATACGTCTTATCAACAGGGAAGTTCATGAACCCTCAAGGTATTCAACGAGGGTAGCTGAGGAAGCTAATAAAAAATTGAAAATATCGTGACCCTTTAAAGACATAGAAAGTAACGGAGAACCACTGAGCACCCAGTGCTCCAAGGATGGGGATGACTGGTCATGGCATGCTAGGCGATGATTAATGCACACGCTCGCAACTCACCCCCTAGGTGGCGCCGTCGCTTCCTACCCCTCAAATCCCCGAGGTGGGAATCAGCACTCGTTTGATACGCACAGGTGTAACGGTGCCTTCTTGAATATTACCTGAAAAAAAAAATGAAAAGACATGCGTACCGAGGGTAGGAGAAAAAAAAAACCCCAGAACATCCCGATCCGTCAATAAGGGTTGGCCAATTTAAATCGGTGCTATAGGGGTAGACAGTGAAAAGCATTGGTATCCATACGACATATATATATATATATATAGGTATAAAGCTTTACTAGAGGAAGTTAGAAGGGAGAAAGACATTCCGCAACCCCCCTAGGTTCTGCAGTCTTGGGTAGATCCTCGTTAAGGGTAGTTCAAGTAAAACAAGGAGAAAAGGGAAAAGCGTGCCGACATCTCGCGACTGGCGCGCATCGGGAGTCGCTTGTGACCGCAGAGGATGCTGGAGGTTAGGTTAGTCACTAGCGAGAGGGTGGCAGCCAGCACTGTCGAGCCCGATGGTCGACGGAGGGTGAGTCGAGGTAACGGGGCTGAACCTCGTGGTTGGGGGTTGCTAGGCCAGTGGTGGCGGTAACGCGATAAACGGATTAACGGCGAGCTCGAAGTTCGAGGGTTGGCGGGTTTAGGGGTGGAGGGATGGGATGTCACGGCATCGCACGTTTTCCCGACTAACACCCCGTCCACCCCCTAGCCGGGCCAGCAACCCCATCTACCAACAGCACTCACTCCACCCCACGGCTTCCCAAACCACTTCCAACCTACAGCCATCCTCGACGGTCGCGGCGCCCGCATCAAAGCTTCGCTCGGGCGGATACCGCCATCACACCACGCCACCCCACACTACATTGCCGACCATCCCTCTTTCAACCCCCATTCCCTTTCTCGTCAGGGAATTTTTTTTCCTTCTTTTTCTGCACCCCGATGAAACGCGCCACGAAATTCACCGAACTAAAATTCTTTTTTTTTTTCTTTTCATGATACTTCCTATTCCTGGTACACAACTATATGGTTACCGCCATACTCTAAAATGGATTTTTTCACTATATATATACATATATATATATATATACTACTTTTTTATCTACTGACTATATTGAAGTTCAATGAAGTTGCGAACGTTCAGACGCTGTCGCTGTGACGTCAATATCTGCTCTGTCATTGGTCCCCGTTTAAAAACTTACAACTAAGAAACTATATAGCATACCACAATTAGAAGCACAGCATTTTGCTTGCTTGATCATTCCGTATCATACTCTGCTAACGATTTGTTACACCCTGTATACACACAGACATGTTTTCTCTTAGCGACAGTATAGGTTATTGCGATTCTACTGTTTCCTTAAAACTCTCAAATTCTCGACATTGTTGTCCTCGCACTACCTCATGCTGTTTCTCAAAGAACGTCGCAGTGAATGAGCTCAGTTTTGGGTCAGGCAGGCCAAATTCCTTTCCCCTTAGCGAATACCGGCAGCAATGAAAAGGTAAACAGTCTAAAACACACTTATCTATCCATGTATCTACAGTAGAGACAGAGAGAAGCATAAAAAGAGAACAGAGAGCCAAGCCAGGATACAAACTACAGTATTCAAACTACAAAAAAAAGGAAGGAATAACCATCTACACGAGGAAGAATTAACGAGACGGCTATCGCTATTTTTTATCGGTAGCCAAAGCCCTTAATTCCGTACATTTAAAAGCGTCCAAAGCGGCAACCTACCGATAAAGGCTGGTATCGAGAAAAACGACCTTTTACATTCGTTCTCTACATCCAACGCACGCATATCCATCCGTATATATATATATATATATATAACAGTCACGGTTACGGTTGCCCATTGTTGAGTAAACCAACAGATTTAAACATATACGTAACTACTTCCTATTCAAGCCATAGAAACGATTCGCCACCCAAGCTAATTTGCTGGGATTTCAGAAAAAAAGGGAAGAACAATAGAAAAAATAGTAAATTCCTCCCTCTAAAAAAATGGCATTCGCGCAGAATGAGTAGGTGCGGGTTCGTGGCCAATAGGTGTAGGTGCGTTTACAACGGGCGCCAGGTCGAAATTTTTCATTGGAGTCGGCCGCAGCGGTAAACAAGTCGTAACGAGGGCGCTGCCGAACCCGCTCAACATGCTGGCATGGCCAATCTCGTTATTTACTCCGTGAGCAGACAAATATAATCAATCAATCGCCACGTAAAGCGCATTGGGATGACTCGTCCCTGTCAAGTCTCATATGAATCTGTATATCTATATCTGTCCCGTACAATCGTATATGCACGATTGATATTTTGAAACTCCCTGTAAGTTATTTCAAAAATATTTTTTTTTGGTATAGGGTAATAATTATACGCTTGAGTGCATATTTCGTATCAGTTTCTAATTTAGATCCGAAAAATTTGCAAATGCCTCCTACGTCGATTGCATCACGTGTAAATGTATTTTTTTCACCCTCTCGTTGCTACAGGGATGGCTGAAAATGATGGTGAGTAAAATACATCTAGGGATGACGTAGTCGGCTTGGAAGGTATTTGAAATTTTTTTTATTCGAATTAGGAGCTCGTCCGAAATATACGTATATATAGTATGTATTTATATAATAGAAAGAAATATCTGCCAAACGGATCTCGGAAACGAGAACTTTTTTTCGATGAGAATTTATGCGGTATACTTTGATTTTAAGCTTTTTTCACGGTTCAGTGTAAATTTTGTGCTTGTAATAAAAGCACCCTTTGTCATTGACTACCCCTCTTATCCTGCTAGATATCAATGGGTTGGCTTACTACCCTTATTTGAAAGTCCGTACGTGCGCGTGAGCATCGAAAGTGTCATCATGCGTATGTCTCGTTATCGTAATCTGGCACGTATATGTGTGTATATATATATATGTACGTATATATACTAGGTAACAAATATGCTCGAAGTGTGATATGGACTTTGCTGTGCTGCGCGCAATACATTTAACATTGATGGACCAATAATAACGCATAGCAGTACAAGATGATTATGTATGCAGAATGCATATGAGTTTTTGTAGAAAAATTTGTGAAAATTTTCACGGGTCGTATTAAGGTTAGAAAAGTTGCTGGTGGAAAAAAAAGTATAATCAGAAAGAACACCCTTGGCGACAAGGGGTGAGAATTTTGGAATTTTTGAAATTCTCCGAGAATCAAAATATTGCGATAATTAGCACGAGTAGGACGACGAAAAAAAAAAGGTAAAAGAAAAAAGAAATTTCATCCTAAGAAAAATGATCAGGGTAAGAAAGAAACTTAAGGGTAGAAGATTTCCTGCTGTCTCAAGCATCCAGTTAATTAGCCAGAAGTCAAATACCTGCAATGGCAGCCATTTTGGAAGTCCACGTGGCACGCGACAGAATTTTTCTCAGCCCTTAAACTCAGGAACGGCCAAGGTTTTGAGTGGAAGCAAGAAATTTCTATCCCCCGGGAAGTCAAAGGCGATTTTCGACTACGAAGAGGGTGGAAATCCCTCAGTGTCCAGATCGACAAATAAAAAAGCATTCCAAGAGGGTAGGGACACGTGGTGTACGATCTAAGGATTCCACAGTAGAAATGGTCACTCCATGTTCAGACACTCCTACACATCATCCCTTCTTTCCTCACTCCATCCCTCTCGTAAGGGATGGCAACCCTGTGAAACTCCTGGGTTCAGAATACTGATCGAGACCAGGTCTGTTTAACGTCCTCGTTAAACTCCCCTGCAGACGATCTCCTCCAGGACGGCAAAAGGCTCAATCCCACGGGCTTATACCGGGTTGGCAAAGTTTCCCAGGACAAGAGAGAACTTCAGATGGTCGTCCAACCCCATCTTGCAAAAGACTCGCCTCCACCCCTGTAACTACAGTTTTCACCCCTAACCCCTTCGATGATATATTGAACAATTTTTTTATCATCACCGTGGACCATCAAAGTCTCTACGTCAGTCACTCTCACGACAGTCAGGGTATCTCTCTGTCTGTCTCTCTCTTTCTCCATAGACACATACAGGATATCGCTAAAAGATCCAAATGCTCAAGCTTCCCTTGTTACAGTCACAAACTAGATCAGTGGGCGGACAGAATTGGCACGTGGCTTAGGAACGCATAATCAGTCATATATATATATATACACACATACTAGATTACATGTATAACGGTATACGGGCCTCGATGTGGATTCACAATATGTGTGAGACTGCAGGGGGAAAAAAGTCCAGGAGTGGAGAAAAGAGAGGAAATAATGTAAAGAAAAGAAGGTGGGAGAGTCTGAACGGTAAGAAGAGGATTGACGCCCGTGACCTCGCGGTCGCGTGCGTGTCTGCTTAGACTTATCTTTCTCTTTGTTTTCTCATGGTTTTCACTCTCTCGTACGTCTGTCTGACTGTCGGCTCATCCTACGACTGGTACACGCCCCATGACCAATGGTAATGGGTGCTAAAGTGCCACGTGTGTAATAACTGTATAAGTACCCAAAGAACACTGTAGGACCTTGATCCGAGTCACGTGTCAAAATGCTCGATAAATATAAATTTTCTATAACTATTGTCGAGAGAGAAATGAAAGTGTATAAAATAAAATAGGCAAAACTGACTTGTAATCTGGCATGAGATTATTTTTTTTGTAAAAATCAAAAGTGACAAAAATATTTTAAACAAATCTTTACTGTGCCTGGGATATTGTTAGAAATCATTGGCAAGTGGGAAATCAGTATCCAGAAGGCTGTGAATAAGTATAATCTCAAATAGATAACTCGGTGGGCATCTTCTTAGTGGAGATAATTGATGTTCCTATCAATCGATAGAACCTTGAGATATGCCAATCGTTATCACTAGTACTTATTACTGGCATCATCAGATAATAATATATTACAGGTATAACTATATGCATACCCGTTATAAGCTGGACGTTCAATAATATACAGTTTGGTCGGATGTCGACGTGAAGCAGATCAGATAATTTGTTTGGTGACAGATAAGATAATTTTCTATCTTATGTGTTTCCATGTTCAGTCTGCATAGTCTGGTCAGTCAGATCAGACTGAACGGCAGTCGCTATGGTTTATAAGCACGCACTCGGTATGGTTTAACGTGGCTCCACGAGTTCACGGTGTGCAGGTTACATAGGTGAATTATAATATATCGCCACGTATCACCACCACGCAACCTGAGCCTCGTCGGCGTACAGAGGGAACGTTAGGCACCGGCTCATTGGTCGCAGCACATAATTAATGGGGGCATAAACCCTGGGTGACGTTTGTATGCAAATGCCTGCGTGTACAATTCCCTTTCCTCCAACTGTACACGTAGGACACACCTTCCTCGGGTGAGTGGAAGATACAATTTTTTAGTAAATTTTACAATATTTTTTCAAACCAGACAAAATTTCATATCAGACTCTTATCACGTATTACTATAATCGACATCTGAAAGAGTCTTTAGTTCCCATCAGAGAAAACCCCGACTTTTCAGACACTGGGTAGATGAGTGAAAATATGTAGTAAAATCTGTCACTGAGATTCTTCAGTTTTGTGTGATATATTTCGGTACTGTATATAAACAGTAGAAGAAAGGAATTTGATACTAGTAACAGTGAAAAGAAAATGGTTAAAAAAAATCCCTGACAAAGAATAGTGATTACGTAGGAACGAGTCTGATGTAAAATTCGCAGACACTCGGTATAAAATTATAAAAATGCGCCGAGCGTGGAGAGTCGAGTAGTCCAAGCCCGAGTATCGTGGGAGCTGGGACCGGCAGTGGCACGAGGACCATTAATGATGCATAGCCCGTTGGCGTTAGCCTGCCAGTCATAATGACCCAGCCGACTGGTTGGATGACTGGCTGGCTCGCTAGTCGACTGGTTGACTGGGCTCGCGCTGAGCCCTCGTGTTGAAACGGGCCGGCAGCTTCAATAGCTACGACCGCTGCTACCTCGCGGCTGTAAATGGCGCACACGTTCCCAGTCGCTGTCATTATCCTTACTTTTGGCTATGGTCGTGTTAGTTGATTTTTCGCTATGACGTCACAGGCTTAAAATTCCCTGAAGTTTCGACCAATGGCATTCCACTTTTAAATCTGTCGACCAATCAAATGAAAGGTAATAAAAATCAGTGCATTGAAATAGTCACGTAACATCGCAGCCCTCACAAGACAGTATATACACGTATAGAAAATTGAAAACCCACCAAAATATAATGACCCATTGCATTCTTATTCTACAAAAGTCTTTGATTAATTCCAATAAAACATTCAAATCCACCATAACCTAAATAACGTATCTCCTAGGACTTAACAGGTAGTTCATACCATCCAGGATGAGTTTAGCTGGATTACAACTGCATGCGCCACGGTTAAGGGTTAACGTTGGATATTATTGGCATTACACGCTCCGACGGGCTCGGTCCACTTAAGCGCGGTAACCCCGTTTAAAGTGGCAGCCATATTTTCCCACACTGCCACAAAGTAGAATAGATGATACAATTACACAGAACAAAGAGAATACAAGACGTGCATAAAACAATAACAACGCATAAGAATGCATTGAATACACTACATATAAATATATACATAGTAAACTCCTCACATGGCCTATAGGAACATCACCAGAAAGGAGGAACTAAAGCTAGTGCGTAGGTAAGTCTAGAATCATAGTGTCGTCCCGACGCCCGCGCGTCCTTGTCGATGTCGAAAGTGCTCGGCTATGGCCGAGCGGTAAAACGATTAATCTTGGCGACGCGAAGCGCCGATGCGTGGTCTGCGCCGCGGCGGTAACCAGCACGGGTAAAAGGCGTCGCAAACAGGCAGTCACTACCATAAAATATATAGATATACACGATACACGTATCTCCAAGATTCCTCAGCAGCTGTCGTGACGCTCCTTATCGAAAGCGTCGCGCGTGCTTACTCGGCCCCACCAAATACAGACCCGCCGTCTCTTTAGTCTTTAACCGACTTTAAGTCGCTCGCTCGTATACACAGTACACGTATCTATGAAGCGTCGCCTCTATTAAACCGTACACCTATGTCCATATGTATTTTCGATGTCGTGGGTTGTCTGCGGTGCATTTGGCTTTACACAAGCATCGATGATTAGCTGCGTATACGAGCATCGCACTGAAGAGAAGTGAAGAGTATATGGTATGGAAGAGGATGGATGCTGAGTGAAGGGAAGAGAGAGAGAGAGAAATAAGAGGGAAGAGTAGCGGCGTTAATGAGCCTCGTCTCTTCTTGTAGTGGATAATGTCTCGACGCCGACGCTACCGTCGCTCCTATGCCACCAATACTAACGTCACAGGGACTTCGTAGCGGCTACGATACTCGGTATCGCACAGACGCCAACACACAGCTCTTCTTAAAACACCCGCGTGATCCAGCAATACACAGTGAAGTAGGCAGTCAGGCGCGCCAACGTTTCAGCACCGCAAGCCGGCCTTGCCAGTTCCGCCTGCCTACGTCTCGCGTTTCGCTGAGCGCGCCGGGCGGTACACGGTGGCGCGAAAAAACGTGACCGCCTGTGTTTTGTCTATTTTTTGTACGTTTTTTTTCTTTAACCCACCATCCTGACTCTTCGCTCCGGAACGTCTAGCTGTGCTCTATGTTTATCTCTCTTTTGGTCTCTCCCTCTCTCTTTTGTATATATATATATATATATATATATACATTTGTATATCAATATATATATATATATATATATATTCTTTCTCGTAATTTCCCGACAATCCCGTCGCACTTTACGACGTTCAACTGTACGGCTGAACGATCGAGTCTCCTGAGCCGTGTGCGAGCTGCTCGCATCTTCGCTGCGAGACAAAATAGCCTCGCGCCTTTCGCCTCCTCTGCTTCCCGTACTTTCCGTACCTGACCGGCTGTCCGCCGACTTGAAAATAATGGCCGTGCCGTTCGCGCTTGG
The DNA here is from genome assembly GCA_030142615.1 of Syrista parreyssii. Taxonomy (NCBI): domain Eukaryota; kingdom Metazoa; phylum Arthropoda; class Insecta; order Hymenoptera; family Cephidae; genus Syrista; species Syrista parreyssii. The sequence continues at coordinate 169,305 of JARQTG010000236.1, forward strand.
ACGCACGCACGAAGGCACGCACTGGGTTAGCTTTACTGTGTACGACACGAACGTGTAGTGGTTTAGCGTACTGGTGTACGAGGTTGAGTGTATAGGTAGGAGCGACCGTCGGCACACGACTGAGTTTTTGCACGAGGAAAAATATCAGTGAGTTTGTTAATACGGTGGTAGTAAAGAATTGGAAAAATTGAATAATTTTGCAAATTAATAGACACTAACAATTTGTAACGATAGAACGTCGATTTTTCTTATTTATTATCAAGCCTCCACCTCCTTGGTATATTTTGAAATTTTCTCGTGCATTTGACATGCGTGTGTCTGTGACATTATTGTTTTACAAATTTTTATTACGATTCCAAATCGAACCTGGTACCTTGTGAGGTGTCAGGATGAACTCTAAAAAATAGCATATGCCTTCTGAACGACCTTGGTTACGTATTATCGTAGATGTTTTTGATATTGCAAGAAGTTGAGATGAATGTTGAGAATCATCATCGACGCCAAGCGCCGTCGTATCTTCCCCGTGGCGCAATACCCGTCTGAAGGTGAACTTTTCGCTGGGCACTCGAAGTCCGGGTCATACTGGACACCTTCTCCTGGTATCTGGGTAGAAAGATTTAGAGTGCCAGGTATAGGAATGTAATCGTGGAACAAGACAAATCCTCGAGGTCGAGGATTCCTGAAACCGAACGGAATGACTGGAATATTTCTAGTGGGGATTCGACACTGAGTACTTCACTTTTTTATTTCGTTTCTTGTTCCTCTTTGAGGTTAACCTGACGCGATAGGACAAGTAATGACGATTCGTCACGAGGACTCCTCCGCGAAATCGGTCAATGCCAGTCACGGCGAAAGTAGCTGTATACGTGTCTGTATATATATATATATATATAAACTATGTATATAAGAATCCTTCAGAATCAGTCGCCATATACCAAAAGTTGTATCCTCCCGTGTTTTCCGGATGCCAGTCTTGACGTCCTGTCTGCCTACATACAGTATAGGCGTCTGTATCTCCTTGTACGTCTTTGACTCTTGAGTCACCTTGTATAGCATCGTGCAGGTACACTTGGTTGGTAGGTAGGTAGGGTACGGCACATTCCGTCGAGGCGAGCGTGGCTCGACGCCGCAATACGTGTCTATCTGGTGGTCGCCGTACACGTTCCTGGTGTGGGAGAGATCCAAGCTCACCACCTACGACGTGTCCAGAAAGTTTTCGATCGTAAATCAGACTAGGTGATGGAGTCCGATTCGCTGCACGGGTAGGGCGTCTCACGAGCGTCATAAACGAGCCAAACGATTTTGGCGTCCTGGATGGTTCTTGGTATGGACGTGATACATCCTGTAGAAGTCACTGCTACCTATGTATACCTATAGATACAAAGACGCGTGATAGTGTGTAACACAAAAAACAAACGAACCGACTAACCCGACGGCGGAGTCTTCCTTTGCTACGCGTACCACCCGGGTAAACATAATCGAATGACCGACCGAAGTGGCTCCCACGTCCGTGGCTACCCGGAATTTTGCATATCCTGAGCACAACAACCAGTCTGTAAGAGGGTTTCAGGAAAAATAAGCTAGAAAGAGAGAGAAAGAGAGAGAGAGGGAGGGAGTTGTATACGACAAAAGAAGTCAGTATAGATATTAGAGACGAAATCGTGGAAGTAGAGGAGAACGTGCGAATCGTGTAGGGAGAGAATAGAAATAGGAAGAAAGAAAGAACAATGTCACGAGGACAGCAAGAATAGAAGAAGAAGAAGAAGAAGAAGAGATAGAAAAGGAGTTGAGTGGTATAGCAAGAATTCTTAACGCAGTGACAACCGGGTAGATAGAAGGGAAGAGAGAAGAGGTTCACGAGTGTAGTCTCCCTCCTTTTCTCTCTCTCTCTCTCTCTCTCTCTCTCGCACAAGAGTGCCCTCGTCGTTCCCCAGCACACGTACAATCTCTCGCACGAACAGAAACGCTTGCGTGGGTAGCGCACTTCGCGGCGCGCGTGCCGACGAGGACCCCCAGACCCTCGGAGCCTCGTAAACCCACCAAGCCTTCCCGAAGCCATCGTCGACGGCGTCGTCCCCCGTAGAACCTCGAGCCTTCCACACACCGCTACAGCTTCAATGTCTCTCACTCCCTCTCTATGTTCCTCTTCGTCGCTCTCATTGCGCTTAATCGTCACACTCCTCTTGGCGTCATCTCATTCCGTCCTGGCTGGCTGGCTCTGTGTGCCTGCATGTTGGATCGTCACCCTAGCAGCCGCCGCCCCGAGGGCTCATCGCCTCCGACGAGCCAAGCCGCATGGCCTCCTCACCTTCTACCCAGTTCGTAACGCACATATACCAACCCAGTGAAACTCACGCATACGTTCCGGCACGGACTGCCGCCTTCGCGTCTCTCACACACGTTACGTAGCCGCAGGCAAGGGCGCGCGTGAGCGTAAACGCGAGCGCAAACCGTCGTATTCCAGCCTCGTCACACCACGCCTCACTTCGACTCGCTATCCGGCACTCGTATAGCATTCAATCCCCCCTGTCCCACTGCACCCCCAACCCTAGATGCTCTCTCCGGTCCTCATCCCATAGCCTGTACAGTCCTCTTGGCTCCACGGCTACCCTGTCCCACGCTCACGCCTATCCAAGCCGGCTAGCCGCCTGGTTGTCCTCCTGTTAGCCCCACTCCGCACCCCTCTTCCTCCCCACTCTACCCAGTCCCTCGTGCTTCTACGGCAGCAATGCTCTTCTCCCCACTCCTCGCAGACCAATCGTCCCACCTCACCCGACTCCCCTACAGCCGACCGACCAGGCTAGCCATCCGACAGGCTAACCGCTGCCGAAGCCGTTTCGGCCTGCTTCGGCCGCCTGGCTCTCATCCTACCGTTTTGAGCGATCGCTTCTCTTCCTCCTCCATGCTTCCTCTGCCCCACCAATCCCCTAGTCCACGACGCCGCCGCCACGCCACTCGCTCTCTCACTGAAGAGCCGCCCGCACCCGTTGGGGGCCTCACAGTCCGTCACCGCCGCCCGTGGTGCGAGCACGCGGACGCTCTACCGCCTTGAGAGACAGAGATACACACTGGCTGTATTATACTCTTGGCATATACGCGCGACATTCTTTCTGCATCTTATCCACTCGAGCGATTCTCCCGGCTGTCAGTCAATACGGAAGCATATCCAAGTCGTATGCGGAAGGGTCGTTCAGTGTGGATTCGTCGTGAAGATTTGACAGCTCGTTTTGGCTTTTCTTTTGGATTACGCTCGTAGCCAACATCCCGACGACAGTCTGCGCCTCTCGCGGGGCAGACTTTCAAAACGGAGGGATAGACTGCTACTTTCCCGCCTTCTGTAAGCAGAGGTGAAAACAGACATTTTCTTTATCATTAGTGGTGATTCGCACGGATGGACCTTGACATTCGAATACGTGCTAATATCACGTCGTTACCAACAAGTAATACTGACGTTATCTTGGATAGCTGTACTTAGTATCCTTCTGCGTAAGACTATATCAGATACTTGTAATTAAAGTGCTAATAAACTGTGCACCGAAGATCACTGTGTACATTGATATCGTTGAGTTTCTTCGATGGTGATAAGAAATTTTATTTCTCGACCAAGGAACGATATCTTTCAGCATACCCTGTCTTACATGACCTTGTCAACCCTCTATGTCTATCTTCAAGTATACTCAGTGACTCGGCCTCAAGTTACACGACACGTGCGAACCTTTCTAACTTCACATTGTGCTCGGGCACGTATGTAAACTATGCACGTACGAGAGTGACAAGTGGTCGACCGAAGGCGTGATACCCACGTGGCGCCACAAAGTTTGCCCCCGCGGCTTGAACTTTTACGCGACTAACTTTTGCCAACTTCACGTCTGACAGTGTGTGCGTGTCTGACTTGCGTGAGTGATGCAAACAAAGACAAAAAACAATACTATCGACAAAGAACGATTGAAATTGTAAAACTGTGACAGTGTTAGTGACTCGCGACGTGTCTGTGACAAGTTAAAGTTACACGTGGTTACAAGTGACTAAACCTTTTGAAAAAACTTATATACTTTTTTTTCAAAGTGTCACAGTTTCGTGGTACGTAGATAATACAAAGGAAGTTCTTTACATGGGACTGATACTGTGAGACTCGAAAGCAGCAATCCTTGTCCAGGTAGTAAGGTGGCGAAATCGGTGACCCGACGTAAGATTCGTAGCACGTTAAGGGCTACCGAAACGCAATGCTGAGAGTCTCAGCTGTTCAAATAGGAAGGGTGAAGCGATCGTCCTTGTCAAAGGCCGTGTCGGCCTGCTAAAATGACCGCGCGTCTACACTCGCTCAGGCACCAGGAGAAGAAATCCGCTAGTGGAAGTCACCGGCAACATCAGCAGCAGCAACAGCAACATCAGCAATCGATTCATCAGGGACCAAGTCCCGCGCCTAGTCCCAGTCCCAGTCCCAGCCCGAGCCCGAAACATTCGGACGGACGTAGAGTAAGTAACCTTCGACATTACAGATTTACAATCAATACTCAAAATAGTACATTAATTCAAAAAAGCATCGATCCTCATTTTCAAAAAAAAGAAAAAAAAAGACTCCATCAATATCTTGTATCTGGTATCACGGATAACATCTTAGGGACTATCGTATGCCGTTCCGAAGTATCTCACACAATTAACAGGATCTTTTGACGTTACCGATAAAACTGTCGGAAGTCGGATTTATCGTGAAGATCCGGCAGAGTTCGTTAGGTCGCGACGAGAGGCTTGATTAATGATCAGGGAACTTGCTAGTGAGCAGCGCCCGGTCTGTCCTGATGTGGTTGCCGAAGAAGTAGTATAGGTACAATAGGTGCCAGGCTGTCAGGCGTCAAGAACGGTTGAGGGATGCAGGGAAAGGGGGGGGGGGAGGGTTGCTACTACGGAATGAGAATGAGGGGAAAAAAGAGGGTCTTGATCGAGAGGAATCAATAGTCTAATGTAAAAGAGAGTTAATGATCAGTATCGAAGCATTGGCACGTTTTCTGCCCAGCCATTTGTGTTCCGCAACGTCACAGACTTGCACAGAGCGAAGGGTTGGTCTACCGCAAAGGGGTGTATGTGTGGGGAGGGGAGGGGGGGCTGGAAAATGCCTGCATAAAGGGTTAGTGAAGTTGGTAGTTGAGTGATTCAAACGTATTCCAAATTTTCTGTCTTTCTCTACCACCCTGTTACATTTGACTTTTCATCCCTCAATGTCTCTCTAACTCTCTAACCCTCATCCCCTAACACCACCTAACCCATTCGTATCCCAATGCCGCACGATTTGAGCACACGCTATGTGTTGTGTGTCGCGCCCCGACCCTCTACTGCCTATTCAACCCTTGACATCGGACCCATCGACCAGCTCCAGTGACCGTAGTTTAGGGGTTGGATTATAAAGGGTAGGATCTTTGAATAAAGCCCCAAGGTAATACGAGATATCGTCTTCTTCTTTTGCTCCGGTGCTTCGCTGCCTTGGAATTCGAGTAGGCTCGTATGGAAATTAGGACTGTGGGGATGATATACATATATATAAGGACTTGATAATGTTTCTAGGAATCAGGATTTTACACTTTGAAATTTGGAGTATTAGTCACATATGTTAACATGCAATGTATATCTTATAGTATTAAAACATCGCGAACCGTTTCAGCACTGGTACCGTACGTAATGACATATGTATATAATTCTGATATGTATATAGACAGATATGATACAGAATTCATGCATCATCAGGATCCTTATGGTAGCAATTTATAGTAATTGGATGTATTTACGAGTAGTTATCACATCGTTTAAGCCTCGCGCATGCGCCGTTATCAGAGATAAATGATTCAGACAGTTACTATGGTGACCGTAGGTAATAATATAATTTTTCAGAAAAAAAAAATTTAATTTATCACACACGTATTTTTATAAAAATATTCTTACGATATGAAAATCCGAAAATTAATTTTTTGACAATTACATGAGAAGGTTCGACGCTTAATTTCTATCGTTTCCGTTTAAAAATGCGAATCGCGTGAGTGCACGCGTCACGCATGAGGAAGTCGTGCGTGCCGACGTCATACACTGGCAAGTACTCGTTTATGTACACGCCCACGTATCAGCGGCGTGTGCGTGCTTCGAGAAACAGAGAGAATCGAAGAGAGCGATAGCGAGGGAGTATAAGAATTAATGTAGAAAGAGAAGGAAAAGCAATTGACGACCTTCTAAGGCGATCCTGTCGTTTAAGACACTCCTGTATCTTCCTACGGTACGAACAGTCTGAACACAGCAAACAGTCGAAATACGCCACCCGCACATAACGATATTTCATTGTGGACAGTCTTCGTGTCAGTCGCGTGAAATATAGGACTGTAAGTCGTTACCTGGTTGTAGGAGTACTGTATCTCGCGCCTTGGTCAGGGCTGCCAATTATTGAATGACAAAACTGCAGGATATCTGGTAGCGCTGACGTATATCTGTTCAATCGATAAAGAAGAGACCTGAAGATTGCTACAGTACGGCGAGCAACTGGATGGTTGATATAAATTCAAAATTTTAATTAGTCAAACGCAGTCTAGTGTCAAAATGGCGAATTCTTTGGAGCGTTCATAAAATACCTGGACCCGACTTCCCGGTCGATGATAAGAGGACGGATCAACCCCTTTCCAAGCTACATCCCCTGGGTTGACACTCGCCAGGGTATAGGCGATTCGTTTCTTCATCTTCCAGCTGGAAGATGTCTCTTGTAAGGGGAGTCGAAAAAAGTAGGAAAACGTCAGAGGTGCCAACATCCACGAGAGAAGTTTACTTACCCTTCTTTAGTTTTTCCTCAACCACATCCTAGTAGAGTCGCCAGAAGATGACTCCGGGTAAGCCCAGAGGAGGTAAGGGGTGTCGAGCTAATGAGGGCGTCGGGGGTGGAGCGTGGGGTTATAACGGGGTTGAGTGGCTGAAAGGTAGATATGGCAGTGAGAGAGACGCTTCTTGGGGCTCTCGTGGTTTTACTCAGCGTCTACGACGCCTGGCGTCGCCGTCACACGGCAGAAAGCTTAATTGACGGTACTTAGCGGAAGACGACCGAGACTGCAGGACCTTAATTACCTGTCGTCGGATGCGCCGGCGTCTCGCTATCCCCGGTATCGCGACGCTCTACCAAATTCAACGATGCGAACCCAACAGCATCTCTAGCCGGCTGTCTTCCTGTCTATCCACCGTCTTATTTCCTTCCGGTTCGTTCCGCTCGTTTCACCTGTTATCTCGTATAGACGACTATGACAATAAAGGATCCTCGAGTAAGGATCCTTTATACATTAACCCACCCGGTATAGCCTGGCGAACAGCATCTAAAAGCGGTTCACCCTGTCGATGATTCATATACCCAGCTCTCTATATATATACATATATCTCGCTATATACATAGATAAAACAGATAACGAAAAAATCACCGGTATACCTCGACGCATTAACCAGAAGCCGTTAAAGAGACAGCGTCGCGTGAGCGTCGTTCGCAACGTCCCGATAAGGCGTCTACCGTGGTAGCGACGCCACCCGGTAGAAAATTGAAGCTCGCGCTGGACACCCGTGTACATTCCCATACGAATCTTTCGTCCCGATGCTAAACCATAGTAAATATCATCGCCGCATATAGGCAGACGTGAAAAACATTTTCGTAGCCGAGTTTCGTATCTACGTTAATACTACGTTCAATCTTTGTTATCGTCTATGGCCGTGCGCCATGGGCAAGTAAATAAGGTACCTGCAGAAAGGCAATGTGCGGTGAAGTAAACGGTGGTGGGAAGGACGCGAACGTAAAAGAGGCACACTCGTTAAAAAAAAGGGCGAGGGCAGAAGAGGAAGGGGGGCGAGACGCCCGTGACACGACGTCGCACACGAATACACACAGCCAACCTAACCAACGAGGGGAACCGACGCTCGTTTGTTTGTTTACCCTGTGCCGCTCCCGTGCGAACAGCACATAGCTGGCGATGCCGTATACTATATTGGACGCCGACGATCCTTTCACCGACGGCGACGGACTACGTGTCTATGTGTGTATATATATATATATATATATATCTTTCTGTCTCTCGTATGTACGTATATACGTATTGACGTCCTTGTCTCAGTGGATACGGTCGGCACTCTTTTAGTCCGTCTATATACTCTTCTGTCCTCCTTCGAGCGTCGTGAAGCGCGAGAACGTCGTGACGGCGACGGGGCTTCGGCAGTCTGCCAGCGCCCTGGGGCGTCGCGGAGCTCACTCGCGCGCCGCGAGAAAAACGACCGCGAGGACCGTGGAAGGGGGCAAGGGGAGAGAAAAGGAAGGAGGAAAGAAAGAAAAAGACGCCGAGGAACTGGGAACGAGCTATATAGCGCGCACGGCGTCGGCGTCTCTTACCGCGTCTCAAACGAGACCGCTACGCACTGACGCACTTCGTTCCGGCTCCGACCAGACTTCACTACCTTGAGATTCTCTTTCTTTCTCTCTCTCTCTCTCTCTCTCTCGTGTTGAGTTACTCACGTTGTACCACCTATAAGACAGACATACCTCAAGGAGTATCTGAAAATCAGATGACTCGGTCTCCTCTTTCTAAGGTCTCAGGCTCTTTCGACTCGTCCTCGTACTCGTTTTCGATGTTTCGCACGTTCACGCATTTCTCCACTGATATTATTTGCTTCCTATGCTTCTAATCTAGAAAGTCATAGAAAATCCAAGCAACTCCTCTTCTCCACTCTCACCTCGATCTTCTGTAAACAAACTGAAGATTCTTAGCAAAGCGGAACCCCCGGAGTGCTCCAAGACGACGCTGACTGGGACGTCGTCGAAAGCCTGTCACGTCGTGACGAGGACGATACGTGAATAGATATTTATATATCTATATATACTGTACCTCAGACCTGGTATAGAATACAAGAAGCACTCGATTACTCTGTACTGCATTTCGATACTGTAGGTCGTAGACGATGCTTTGAAATTGAGGTTATGTACTCTCGGTATGCTCTTTTTGGGGGTTCTGTTAATCTTGTACACTTCGATCTCCATTGCCGTATTTACTTGAGATGTTCAATTGGACTGTTGACAGTTTGATTTAGTCGTGTTAATTATTGAACTGTTATACAAATAATTTGTGTATCTGTTATTTTCGTATATATTGTTATTTATGATATTGTCTTCTCTGTTGGCAGGCTAACAAACCACTGATGGAAAAGCGACGAAGAGCTAGGATCAATCAGTCGCTGGCGGCGCTGAAGGCGCTGATCCTGGACAGCGCCCGGTTGGAAAATACGAAACACAGTAAACTGGAGAAGGCGGATATCCTAGAGTTGACCGTGAGACATCTCCAGAGGCAGAGGTCCCTAGCCCAACCTGGACTCTCTAGGTACAAGGCTGGTTATCAAGACTGTTCCAGAGAGGTCAGTACCTGATGGCTAATGTTATACCTAAAAAATAAATGCCAGCAATTCACGTAAGCGTGAGGTTAAATCAAATTTCACGGGGAGGAAAAAGGGGGTAGGGGAAAAAATCGGTAACCCGATAACTCGTACCTGGTGGCTCGTGTTACCTGGAGATGAGCGCTTACGCCAGTTAACGAGGCGTACGTCAACTGAATGTCCAGGACGAAAATCCGGTGTCGAGTTATACGGTTTCAAATTTCAAGCCCTCCTGTGCCACTTCAACGTGTGCACGACCCCCTTAATACACGATCGTGTAACCTGGGCGCGGGTAACGTACCCCGATTGAAAGTGAACACCCTGTATATAAGTGACTTACGGCTACGACTATATTTAGCCATGCACGCGCGGACTAAGTTGTATCTACCTGTTGGCGCGATAGGATATCTTCAGAAGTTCACAGTTCTTGACTTGGCTAATAACAGTAATGGCGTGGACTGTCTTGAAGTATTATTCGCTCTGGTTTATTTTTTTAATGATAATTTTGATAATTTTTTTTCTCAAAATTGAATTTTTTTTTTGTATATGGGGTTTCTTCTATGCGGTTTACTTTTGCGTAATTCGGGTAACGGGTGTAAGTGGTTCTATTTTTTTTTTTTTTTTGATCGTAAAACGGAAGTGAAAGGTGCGAATGACGATGCCTGGTAAAGATGCTCGCTTTGTAAATGGAGTCTATATGCGATGTCGCAAAGAGCTAGATGGTAAAATCACGGACGGTTGGTAATATAAGAGAGCGAGAGAAGGTTCCTTGGTGAAATAAAATTTACGGCCTTATAAAACGGGCAGCCGAGCAATGGGGTACGGGTGTGTTGGCTCCTTTAGCTTTGTCTCTTTTCGCTCTCTCAGTCACGTGTTTTGTCAATGTTGTCTCTCTCTCTCTCTTTCTTTCTTTACTTCTTTCTTTACTTCTCGTCACCGCCAACCCTCACTCTTTCATTCCGTTCCGCCTGTCGAGAACTCAGCATTCCTCCGTGAACGACGACGTTCGCCAATACGACACGCACGCAGCACAGCGCAGCACGATATACAGCACAGACCATGAATAGGACTATACAGGATTTGATTATTGTTTTTCTTTCGGACTAGCGATCCATGAAAGCTTGGCTGCTCTCTTGAGGGAGTTTTTATTTTTTTTTAACATACAATTTTACTTTTGATCGTTTTAACTTCTCGCTCTAGCGACGCCATTAGAATTTCGTGAGTGTTTTCAACGAATCGATTATCGACCTTCCAATCGAGAACAAGAGATTTTAGGTCTGACGTCGTTTTTCTTTGTGTCGCAGGTCAGTCGCTACCTTGACGCGCCGGATATAATAACTGGCAATACTAGTCCCATGGATCCAGCTGTCAAGCAGAGGCTACTGCGACATCTGGACAGTTGCGTATCCGAATTGGACCTGGATCTTGGTTCCCGACCTGACAGTGGTCTTGGTAGCAGTCCTGGAAGCGTTACGGACAGGGTAACCGGGGCTACGAGTCCAGGTCCCCTGGATCATCATGCTCCGCCGACGCCTCACTGCAGCACGGCGCTTAACACGGCACTGATAAAGTCCGAGATACCGGAAATGGACGCAACTAGGCCGGACAGTAGTACAACGGCTGGGGACGAGAATAACAACAGCAGTAGACCCACCTCGGCGTTCAGTCAAGTAAACCCAACTGGCATGGAACATCATCCGGCTGGGATACCAGGCGACCAGGCGTCTACGTCGCAACAGAATCCGAATATGCTCTCCGTGGTCCAGGTGATACCATCTCGACTTCCAGACGGTCAGGTCGTGTTCCTCTTACCTAGTCACTATGTCCAATTGGCTGCGGCTGCAGCAGCCAATGGCATCAGCATCGGGCCCAATCCGCCTACCGCCATTTGGGCCGCGACCAATATGTCCCTCCTCAAGGCTACGGATAAACTTGCCAAGAGGCCCCACGATGAGGTCCCAGAATGGTCCGAAGGTACCAAGCCCAGCAAGAGTCCCAGGATGGATCAGCCTGAGCAACCGTTGGACTTTACTACGTCGAAGAAGCTGAAGTCTACGAGGATGACCGGTCTCGAGGGTGCTCAGGTGTCACGGGGTCAGGTCGATCCTCAGGACGAGAGGCCGGCGAGCCATGCGGGTAGCGAGGGTGTTAGGATGCCATCTCCGTCTCCGATTGGACCTCAACCCGTCAAGGATGAAGAAGGCATGTGGAGACCCTGGTAAAGCTTACGCAGCCGTGAGAACACTGTACAAAGTCAGTCTCTGAGAGACACCCCACTAAGGTTTGGAGTTAATGGTGAAAAGTCACATTGCGAGAACATACGAATTCGAATTCGAGATGAAGATATTGTTTTTATCCTTTTTAGTATCTTCCATAGGATTATTCATCTCACGGGTCCCACCTTCTCGACACCGATCCGTATCTCGAATTCAAATTTTTGTATAATTACACGTAATCCGATTGGCGGAGAGACGAGCCTGAATGCCAAAGTAGTATGAGAGGCAATAAACCTTGTAAAATACATTACGCCTAATTAAAAGTCCATTTTTTCAACGCGTTCGATGTTCACCTCGAGATTATAAAAAAAAAAGAAAAAACAATTGTCACTTCCTATTATCGAGCACGAGGGATCCTTAATTCTGGCCATGATCCAACGAGTCGGAAGATGATAAATTATCAGTGAAATAAATAAAACCAAGGTCACAGGACATTCTAAATATTAAATGACAATGTTCAATTAGACACGTGAAATCTTTCAGAATTAATGATCCTTCAATAATCACACGTGAGAAGAAAAGCGTCACGAAAGGATATCTATAGATAGAGAGCGACAGAGGCATGTATCTATTATATAATTGTATGTATGTAAATGGTAAAGAGAGCGCGAAAGAGAGAGAGAGAGAGAGAGAGAAATAAACAATAAAGCGAAAAATGGATGTCTGTACGGTACAGTACGAGATAAAAGTATGATTGTCAATATCTGAATGCGTGAAGAGTGTATATGAGAAATTTAAGATGAAAGCACCTGTATTTTTAGTCTATCACTTTGTACATAGTAAAAGAGAAAACCCGGTCCACCGTCGAAACTATTGCTATTACGAGATATAGATTTATTTTGATGTTATCTAGGTATATGCGATATAAGAGACACGCGCAACTCCGCGATCGCGCGAGCGATAGACGCGTGAGCTTGTAATTACGAGGATAGATGCGATGATGATGATGATGATGATGATGATAATGATGATGACGAAGAGAGAATTTCGCGAAAATAGAAGAAAAAAAAAAAAAGTAAAATATAATGAAAAAGAAAAATGAACAAATGAAACCATCACCACTACTACCACCACATCACCACCTAATTATGACTATATTGCTAAATATCTTGGGATCTGATTCCGTATTCAATGTACTTAGTTACGCAGTCAATATACGCATATATTGATCTGTATCGGTCTACACATTATTGATGTTATTGCAGAACCCTACTTTATCCTATCCGCTGTCAGGGTGTCATAATTTAAATATTTTCCTGTTCGTCTTCAGGGGTTCGAAAGATCAGTGATAAAAGTGAGCGAGGTTGTGTGGTTCAATGAAAATTTTAATCGCGAGAATAAAGATGGCGTGTAAGAAATTTCCGCTGGGCTTCTTTTCACTCTGTGCAAAGTTTCAGGTTAACCTCTTGGATCATTAACGTCATTTTTTTGGATCCTCTCCATTAGATTTTTTATCGTCTCCTATGAGTCTCCTAACGACCGCGTCATCTCGTGTCTGATTACCGATCGTTAAAGCTACCTTAGAGGTTAGGTGACCGTACACTCTAACGGACCAATCAAGCCGATCTGCCTCAGCGGTAGCCGAGGGACAAAATAAAACGGCAAGATCGATCCCGACGGAACGCAAGCGGATGTCCAACTATTATTAACCAGTAAAAAGCGCCATTACGGTCCTCTTGCTATTTCCTACTGGAACAGTACAGACGGAATATTGACATTCGAATCAAACAGAAATCCTGGAAATTCACTAGAATATCAGTACGGTCAAGATATTTTTGGAATAATTATATATATATATATGATCTACATCATTAGAAAACTGAAAAAAGGTCGAGGATTTCCGTACTGCGAGAACCTAACCCTCCTTCGTTTAATACATAATATATGTAATGGCAGGCGGTCGACTTCACAGTCGGGCGTCCCTTGGCGTCCCTCTAATATATTATTAAGAGGACGCCAAGCCGACTTACAAGGCGAAAACGTAACCCACATGGTACACGTACAAGTAACGTAGCCACAGTTGGCTTGGATAAGATCGGCAAAGGTATTCGAATATATTCGAATTTGTTTTCAACCCCACTCTTAGTCTTTCATCACCCCTTTATCGCACCAGTAAACCCCTCACCATGCAGGGGTACAAGTATTTCACACGAGGGGGACTGTATACGTCGTGTTCCTTGCGGATTTTCCAAAGTGTCCCGACGCTCCTCTGCTGCCATTAAGAAAGCTCTCGACCCCAACCGCAATATTCCATGTCACGCGTCTATGATCCTGCAGACTTCAACTGCACAGAATTCTTGCACCAGTCACAGATGCTGGATGCGGTGGCTCCATCTTCCCAGCATCCATTTGCGAATTGGCGCTGGAGCCTGTCTCTCTTCCTCCTCCCTCCCCCGGGATTACCAGGAATGACGTGGGAGATAAAGAGGAAGAAGAAGCGACGCAATCGACGCCAGTCTTTGGGATCGTCGATCAATTTCCTGGATGAAATCTCGGCAGGATGTGCGCGCTCTGCCTCCTCAAATTGCACGGGTGAGATGAGAAATACGAGATGAGAGAGAGATTCTGGAAAAGCATTGAGGATGAATGTTCTCATATTTTAGGTTATAAACGACAATCCCTACCGACTGTCCTGTGGACTTCGTGCTGTTGTCCTATTTGTATTCCAGACGGTATCGACCTTTCTTCATCCTTTATCTTCATCTCCCTACATCCAGCATCCTTCGTGGTACAGAAGACAGAGAAGGGTTCGAAAACATCATATTTCGCAAACCATCACGAGTCTTTGTCTTCGCCGCTAATTGAGGCGTACCGCTTGGCATTAGCATACGACGCCACCACGCAGAGATTTCTCATCCTCCGACCTGCGCTGGACCCAGCCGGGTATTAAAATCTCGTTACTCGCTCCGCTTATATGATCATCCAGCATCTCCCTCTCTATCCTATCTACGTCACATTGCCCTTTCCATTTTATCCTCACTCCCTAACTCATACACACTTACTGTCTGCCTACTTGTTTAACCATGTATACATATATGTATACTTCATGAACCACTAAGTGCCACGATTATCTTGTACTACTCGCCACTAGGAAAACTTCAGCAATAACTAATTAAGTAAGTATATCAATTACTATGTAATAATTGTAAATAGTCAGGTTGGGTGGTGGATGTTAAAAAGTTAGTAATACAGTAAAACCTGCGGGTCTGCCAAATGTAAGGATTGTTGATTTAAATTAGAATCAGGTATAAAATCCCCAAGTAGATGGCGGAACGTTTTAGACTTAGAGATGAAAATTGAAACGTAGCGGACACGGAGGGTGAACGGACATCAAGCGTCGGCTCTCGTTACAACGTAAATATCGGTCGGTATCTCAAGAAGGCGGGCAAATTAGAGAGCGGCGAAAATTGATAGGGCCATTGCGCCCGTCTTGGGGCGTGGCACGTCCATCAAACACGCGCTTTGTGCATCCCTCTTCAAGCTTTGCGTGTCGCTTGACTTTGCCACAAGACGTGTGGCGGCGCTGCTGTCGTTCGTATATTGCGAGACTGAATACTGGATATCGGACGCATCTTGTATATGTATCGATGCTATCTCTATGCTTCCTTGTTACTTGGCTTTGTTGTTGTACGTACTATTTTCTGTTTTGGTCGGCTGACTACGAAGCTGAGGTACCCACTTACGTACGTGCCGATGGTTTGGTGCTTGGATGGGATTGCCAATTTTATCCGTGTCCAAGAGGTTCTGCTGGGTTGACTGGTATGAGAGAGATAGACAGATTGAAGGAGTTGGGTGGAGAAATAGGAAGAGAGAGAGAAAGAGATAGATGAGAGTCGGTGCTCTTTAATGTAACGTTTAAAGATTCAACACTGGCTGAGAGGCGAGTTCTGTCGCGACGATATTATTATCGGATCCCTAAATTTTTGTTAGTGAGAGAGAGAAGGAGAAAGTAAAGGGAACATACTGAGTGAGTGAGTGCGAGAGAAAGAGAAACATACCCTTGCCTCTCTTTTTCGTTTTCTACTCTCTCCACCCACCTGCATTTCATCTTTGGGCGAGCCAAAGGCCTCGCCAAATTTGCTGAAGCTAAACCGGAAGATTACTGCCGGCCATTTTGCTTAATCCGTCTTCCAACCTCCTACGGCACGGCTTCCTATACTCTATGTGGATGCACGTAGGGACACATGTATACATATAATATATATTAATGAGTGTACTTATTGGTAGATATGTGCAGTACGATGCAGAAATTTTAGTCAAATTCTAACAACAGAAGGTATACGCTATGAGTATTTTATAAGTTAATAAATATTGACTTTTTAAAGTATTCAAATATTTTTTTAAAGAATATACAGGTAATTTCTTAACAATAGTCAATCGGATAAATTAACCAGTTGAAGAAACCGTAAATTAGGTTATCGTAGACTGCAATTTCTGTTCCATATAAACATGCCTGTGCTATGAACTTCGAATTTCTCTGATATCGTTGCTTTACATTGATATTTATTACATAGAGAATCAAGACTAACGGCTTTAATACAGAGAGACTTATCGTTCAATCTACACTATGATTTTTTTTTAAAGAAACAGAATTCTTTCACTACGTTTATGGTTTCTCTAGAAATTTCCAGATCTATTTCATATTTTGGATATGCAGTCATGTTCTTCTTTCATTATTTGAATGCATAACTTGTTATAGGCATAAGGAAACACATTTTTACTAGGATAACAAGGTTCTACTTATGTTGTCTATTGTGGCTTTAAGTCTGTTCCAGTTTCGCATTCTATAAGCAATTATGTATTACAGTACCACCTGCTACCTCGACTCGGTAATTGTTGTAACACTCCTGATTAGCGTTTAAGATCACAGGGCGCTTAGGGCGTATCCCACCTTAGGGTAGGGACCAATTTGCCCTGATTATGGCAGCTGGGCGGGGTTCACCTTACTACGGCACCTTCCGTCTGTAAGGCTGCCAGAGAATTTTGTTGAAGGAAAGAAGGAGACGCTTGCCTGCCTGGTTGCCTGTGACGTAGTTCCTGCTGGTACCAAAATAATATACAATTAATAAAGCAAAATTAATAGTAATAAGGGTTGCTCCCCTTATCGTTTCCAATTACTATTTTTTTAACCCTTAAATAGCCATCGTTTATTATAATGTTTCTGATGTATTGGATCATTCTTAGTTAGACTTGCATATGGAGGCTTGCCGATTTTCTGACACAGTGTGTAGAGTTGACCGGAGAAGAAGTCTTGGAAAGAATCCAAATCAACGATCTTTAATATTGGTACTGAGAAAATGATCGATTTCTTAAATGAGTTCACGGCTATAGGTAATTGGGTATAAAGACGTTTACTATCTG
The DNA here is from genome assembly GCA_030142615.1 of Syrista parreyssii. NCBI lineage: Eukaryota > Metazoa > Arthropoda > Insecta > Hymenoptera > Cephidae > Syrista > Syrista parreyssii. The sequence goes on from JARQTG010000236.1 coordinate 186,365, forward strand.
TGCTATATTCGTTAACGATCGGACAAGAGCTAACCGATCTTTCTAACGATCTACACGTGCGCCGAGAGATGGCGGCCAATTTGGCAGGTAATTTTGAAAATGGCTTCTAGCAAATAGCGATGAACGAGAAAGCCAGTAGAACTTGAGAGATTAAAAATGGAGGGAGTAAATATAAAAAATGAAGTATCGGTTGAAAAACAATGAAAATATAAGATAAAAAAAAAATGAGGGATAGAAAAATACGTAACAGGATTTGAATAAAGATGTGTATAGATATTGGTTTAAAAATGGCGGTACGAGCCTGGATCGATTTTTATATAGAACAAAGTACGAACCCCCGTTCCTGGCAGTTGACCGATTTCTTCCAAGGGATGATCTCTAGAGTCTGCAGACTCGCGTGTCAGCTAAGAAGATGCGAAACCCCTCAGGATAAGGGTATGGGTCAGGGTCTGAGGAACGTGAGATATACGAATTCCCAAGAGTGGAAGGATAATCGTTGGCAGTCCTGCTGCAATCCGTGGATGATCGATTAGGGTAGCGCGTGGCTAAGCGATCAAAAACCCATGGCTCAAATCTGGCAGGTGGAAGTAAAATCGCTTCAGGCTTGCCAACTTGGGTTGAAGTTGCAATGGTACAGGCAGAGTGTCAAGAAAAGCCCCAAAGAAAGGTTCAATCTCGTTAGTTGTCCAACTTCGAGAATGCCTGAAACGAGAAATTCTGATTTTAGTATAATGGTTACACCACGCCCGACTTATAATAACGAACAAGGTATCAGGTATAACCTTAGGTATAGAACAAGGTATAGGAACTTTTACGAACAGACTGTGAATAACGAATACTTAAAGGAGTATCCTAATAGCTAGGTATTACGCGATTAGAAGGCACTTTGATCCCGTCGGTATCTCCCAAGTAGAAGCTCTAGTCAAGTATAGTGGCAACCTCCTTGTATAATGAAGCCAACGAGATTCTGCTTAGGCAATCGTTAACGAGCCATATATACCAACTGTATAACTGCACACGATATATGTATAGTTATAGCACAGACAGATATACCATGTTATATATACCTAGAGCATAATGTCTTTACATAGCTACATGAATCTACGTACATGGGCATCGACATCTCGAACGCTTGGAGGAAGATGCGGGCACGAAGGAAATGCTGAGAAGAAGTCGATGGCTCGTGGATGAAAGGGGGTGAAGTGCTGAGACACCGAGGGGGTGTATGGATGGATAGGATGGGGTAGGTATGGCGGCGCTATCTTCTGGAGGTCCTTGGCGGTGCGAAATAAGGACGGGACGATGGAAATGCGGCTCGTGGGGATGAATAGCGGCGCCTGGGGCAGCTGACGCGTCTGATGAGCCTGGCCTTTTCCTTCTCACCCTCCTACAACTACCCTTAGAGCTTCTTCTTCTTCTTCTTCTTCTTCTACAGCTGTCTCTGTCTTTTTTCTTCAGTTCTACTTTCCTTCTCTTTCATCGTCATCCTTTCTGGCACTCTGCTTCCCTTTCCTCTTGCCGCCCCCCCCCTTCCCGCTTCACCCTTCCTCCTCGCCGCCGGTGATTACTGCCCCCGGCTCTCACACCCCTAGCTGCGCCACTTTACGCCCTCCGAACCCACCCTCTCTCTCTCGTGGCGCTCAGCGATCCTCCAGTTTCACCCTCAACCCTCGAGTCTCTGCTCACTCCATATTCCTTCAACCCTCTCTCTGGAGTCTCTCCTACTCGCTCTTACAACTCCACCCTTTTAACCATCCCCTCTTTCTCTACCTCTTTCTCTATACTCTCTCACTTGCTATACGCGGCGTCCACCTCGCTTACTCTGGCTCATGATACGAATCAACCCTTTCTCTTCTACCTACCCACATCCATCATCCCTCAAGGCCTGAACCTCGGTCAGAGACTGAGAGCTACCCCCGTTTTTCATTTCCAAGGGTTGCACTATTGTGGAAAAGACGCTTCCAAGATTCCCGCGAAGGACGCGACTTCGTATCATTTCAACGTACGCCAACCTAGCAACCCCCAAACAATGTTCCTTTTCCACCCTTGATACTCGTGAACAGACATACCCCATATATATATAAGCAGGGAACCTCACCCTTAGAATTTCAAATTTTTCCACACCCTCTCACCTATCATACACGGCGCTGACTACTATATTGCTTTTCGCGATTTCTCGGCATCGCACTCACCCCTCTAGAACGCTGACGTACTTCCATCGTCTCTTTACTTCATTCTACCCTCCTGATACACGGGACGCCTTGAAGATCTTGGCACGCAGTCTCACCAAACGTAGGGAACAGAATAGACTAATCGCAGGAGTTCCTGGATGTCAAGAGCAGTTTCTAGAAAACTTATCGAATTAAATGACTTCTGCCACGATTTCCGGAAGTTCAGAACCCAAAGCAATTTCCTTCATTCGCGTGCAATCACGCCTTGTGAGCATGCGGTACAAATCGGCATACCTAAAGGAGCAAACCAGGAACGAGATCAAATTAATTAGATATACTCGAATGAGAAGGTGATCCAACCAGGGTGGCAATGTTTTATCCAGGTACTCATAAACCCACCATTACGACTCTATCCTCTCCTGGATACTCGCTCTCGACTATAAAGTCTCTAGGTACCTATCCAGGTATCTTATATTCCTCTACTTGCTCTAAGGTAGGCTAAAAAATAAAAAAAAATAAATTAGCACCAACTGGTTATAGGGAAGGTTTGAAACAGTTTCTACGAAAAATCTACCTCGAACTAACCTTCAATCTTTCTTATTTGCAACAATACGTGAACATTGCAATGGAAACTCTTAACCGAGTATAGGATTCATTAGCAGGTGTTACCTTCGCTGATATGGAAACGCTTCAGGCCTTCTTATTACTTGGCGATAAATTATGAAAATGCGGCCTGATTTGTTCCACGACGCGCGACGTAGGTGCTGCTTTTTATTTTTTCGTAAGACGTGTGCTGCATATCCAATCAGGATTGATCGGTAACTGATCTCGTGGTTCAGGTCCTTAAAAAAAAAAACAACCTCAATGTCTTACCGAAAGATACTTAAGTATTACTTAATACCAGGTTATTCAGAATAATTCAACGTTCTGTCCAGTTTGTAATGGAGAGTTTCTACTTAACGACAAGCGGAAATGAGGGAAAAAGGATACCATGGATATTTATGATATTATATGCTGGGCTCAATTGACGACAGTGTTGCAAATCGAATCCACTAGCATACGGACGGGTTCTTGTTTTAATACACATAGCGTCGATCAGCTGTCTCTGTTATCTTTCTCTTTCTCTCTCTCACTCGTCTTTTCTCTCCATGTCTGTACGGCTCTTACCTTTACGAACGTTTCAAGGATTTTATTAATCATGCTTATTATCAGACGCCTCAATAAGTCTGACCTAGCAGACTAATCGACTTCTTTTTCCAGAACGATGTGGGATTCCAGATTCCGGTAGAAGGCTACTCTGGATACCTAAGTGATCCCTGGGGCCGTTTCGTTCTGACCTAATAATCATGTTTTCGCATCGGTGAGAATTCTGCACCTGAAATATATAATAACTTAAATGCACCAGTCACCATTGCTACATCTGACGTCAATAATAGCACAGCTGCCATCTTAACGAAATTGTCGCTGTAAGTCTTGAGCTTGAGCTGCTTTCAGGATTCGGTATAAGAATTTGAAAATGTAGGATTCACAGGTATTTTGTTTAAAAAAACTACCCCTTTTATTTTGTTTTATAATTACTCAGGATCCACCATCTTTATTATTTGTCCTAGTTATTATAAGCTGGGTAAAGTATAAATAGATTTGTATACTTAAATTTTTATTTAAATCTAATCTTGACAGGCAGTTAATCTTATCAGAATCCATATTGCCCGCCAATTCAAATACTATTTGATAGCGTCGCGACGCTGGGTATATAACTATTCACGTGTACATACATACCTACGCGGCCCAGATTTCGCCGAGCGAAGTCTCCATCCGGCGCCCTTTCAACCCGGCGCCGCTTTATAGCAGTTAACCACCTGTTACATCGACTCGCGGCAAACTTTAGCGTTTTCATTTTTTTTTCTCCCTCAGCCAAGCGAAACACACGAGTGTCGAAGCTACCGACGCCAACAACGCCACCACGTCTCTATCGCACGAATCCTCACACATCCAACGAGACAAACAATTATTTTCTCTGTCCATGTACTTTCGGATTGAATGTCGTAAGAATTGCATATACAGATGTAATGCTTCATCTTTTCTATACGTTTCTACACTTGTCATTCTCTTTTTCATGTTTTTCATTCCATTTTGCACGCCTTTCGCAGGAATTTGTTATGCATGCTTTCAAGATTGTCACAGAAATGTGGAGTAGAAAAGTAGCAGGTATTTCATATTTAATATTTCAATTATAATTAATATACGTCTGTTTTAATAATTAAGTTTGATCGACGTACGGATACGAGTATGTTGTCTATGGTTGAGATGTAATACAATTTTCACCATACTTGTCAAGCGAAATAACCGTATACCGATATCACCCGAAGATAACCGAAAGTTTACGAGCGTCATATTACGAGACCTCCTTATCAGATTTAATTGTCAGCTAAGGCGTAACGTCTCGTTGCAATTTAATTTTATACTCGTTACTTTTGTAGGAGCCTCGGGGTTAGATTAGGTTAGGTTAGGTTAGGGGTTAGGCACGTACTCACGGATATTTTTATCGCCAGATGTGCCTCCTTTGGCCTCGCCACAGTGGTCGATCCTTCGCGTCAATGTGAACACTCGCACTGTGATTTGTGACGCTTTTTAAAATCTCGTTATACGACGTCCTCCTCACTGAAGTTGCCATTAGCTTCCCACTCGTTTCGTTCCTGCCCGATAACTGCCGAGGCTCTTACAGAGTCAAAGATGGCGGCCACTTTGATACCATTTCTGCCGCCTCCCGACTCATTCTTATTTGTAGATTTTATTTCTTTTGTCATTGTCATTGGTATCTTTGTCAATTATATTACGAAATTAGAATTTTTTAATAATATTTATTTGCTAGTTCGTCTAAATATGTGGCACTTTTCATAACGATTTTTTATTTGAATTTAATAGGTCAACGGTTTTATTCGTTCGTGCTATTATTGATTTTTGAATTTGTTTCTTCATTTTCATTCTTAGTTGTTCTGTCTCTTGTATCAATTAACTTAAAATCAGATAATGGTGGTTTTACTGTTACTGTGTCAACGTTTGTTCCGTCTATATATTCTATATCTTCGAAACGATGAATTGTTGAATTTGAATCTGCGTAATCAATGTCGCCATCTTCAGATTCAATACTCTCATACATGTGTTCAAAATCTTCGTCTAATGTTGTCAAAATTAACGCTGTACGCAATTCTGTTCCACTTATATTCGATGAATATTCCTTAAATTTTTTAGTATTCGATTCTTCATTTGATTCGTTGAATGGTTCGATTTGAATATTTGAATTTCCTGTTTTTATAATGGCGTAATTGGGATTATCATTAATCATTGTGTAATCAGCTCTTAGACTCTCCTGAGGAATTGGCTGACCGTGTAGCAAACGGAAAAGTATTTCGTTCACTTTTAAATTTGATTCGTTCTGTTCAGTTGACAAGGTCCTTAATGATCCCTCATTTCTTTTTGTACTTGGTGACGTCACACTACTAAAAAGTTTAATATTTGAGATATTTTTGTTATTGAATTCATTCTGAGATGATAACCAGGTTCTCAAGGCTGCATTTTGAACCTCATGAAGTTTATCTTGATATTCTTGAGCCGCTCTCAGATAATCGACCATTTGAACTGATCTTTTTGATCTTGAAAGATAGTTTTGTTTCTGCTGATCCTGGTATGATTCTGGAAAAGAATATCCCAGTATGATTTCAGGTGAAGTTTGAATAATAGAATTTTCTGACACTAGATGTAGATCAGAATTTGAATTGTCTAAATACTCTTCATCGTTTATGGATGCAGATGTCCTTTTTGGAGAAAGAATCTGGTGCTGTGAATTATCCTCGTTGAAAAATTCTTCCTGGACGTGATCTTCTAAAGGGAATTTGTTAGGCTGATCGGTGTCTACATTTTTAAAAATTCCTTTAAGGACGTCTTCCTTGGGACCTTTATAAGAAATCAGCCAAGGATTTTTACCAGGTGGTTCTAGTCGTTGATGAAGAATATCGTCAATATTCTTTCCAGGACGGTTCTCCGGAAGCTTGATCCTGTAAGACGGATAATCATTATACAGGATCAGTCCCCCACGGAGGCTGATGGGAACAGCGTTATCCTGGGCGATTGTCACTGGTCCATTTAGCCTGAAATCAGGAGCAGATCTTGACTGATTTTCCCAGGATGAAAAAGCGTTATAGAACTCGTTCGGATCTCGCTGACCTTGTGTGTAATAATCCAAAGATTCTGGCAGAATGGGATTCCAGGACTCCTGGACTCGACTTTCCTGGGTCTGGGATTCCTGATAATTCTCAGCTAGTGGTCCCATCAAACTTCCTGCGGATGGTTGAGTTAACACGGACTTTGACTCCTTTCCGACGACAAACATTCTCCAGGGTGGTGTATTCTCCCTGACAGCCCATCGCCAGTCTGCTGTAGGTCCATTTAGGTCACTATATGAACTAGGAACAATGGATTCACGAATTTTGAAAATAGTTGCCATTGTTGATCTTCCTCTAGGAATTTGGGAAGAAGATATTACCAAAGGTTTCACATTATCTCTCAAGTGTGTATTATTGGATGCGTTTCTTCCTGTAACTGTATAGCGTGTGTTGCCCGATGGTTCTCTAGACGAATTACTGTAGACTCTTTCAAAATTCAAAACTCTTTTCGGTTTTGGAATTTGAGTTTCCATAATTCTTAAATCATTTTGAGTGTCTCTAGAATGAGGTCTCTGACGAGTAATTCTATTTTGATTTTTATTATCATTTCTGTTATAGACTGAACGCTGGATATTTTTATTAACTGAAGGATCTAAAAGAGAATCTATTCTAGGTTCTCTAATGAGAACTTGGAACATTTTCGAAGAGCTTTTTTGATTGCTGGATAAACTTTCTGGTGGAGCCAACGTTCTGGATTTAGTAATGTCTTTTGGCCAAGAGTCGACTCGATCAATCTGACCTCTAGTGCGTTTCTCCTCAGCCAGAAGTTCTCTAGGATGCTTATCAGACTCCTGTCCAACTCTAGCTAGAATCCTTCTTCTACCGGTGTGAGAGTAGTCATCCTCTTCAGAGTCCCGGGTCACGTACCTAGGTAACTCCTTGACATTGTTACGTTTGTTAGTGTTTCTTCTACGCTTTCCTGCCATTTTACTTTGATACCCACGAGAATCCTTTGAGCTCATGACATGCTCTCTTCCTTCAGTAAGTTCTCTCATCGTCCTGTAATCCTGGACAGTGCTCGAAGCTGCAGGACGTCCAGGTCGATTGTTCCAGTAGTCATCCTTACTGGATGCTTCATGGTACGTAGAGACCTCAGTGGAATTCTTAGGAAGTTCAGAGAACTTGACTTGGCTGGCCAAAGTAAAGTGACCGTCGAGTTCTTCCTCTTTTCCAGGATCTTGTTTTCCCAACCTCCAGGATTCTCTAGGAACCTTTGGAGCTTCTCTGCCAGGCCCTACTGGATTACTTCTACTTGCTCCCAGATAGCATTTCACGCTCCTACAAGTTTTAGACACTTTGCCAGTCCTTTTCCGAGATTCCTGCCGATCTTGAATGGAACTCATTTTACCACTCCACCGAAAAATATTCCGGATGTCATTCTCCAGGATGCTCATCCGCTTCTCTATATTCTTTATCCAAGCATGCTGTTTTGTTAAACTATTGTTTAAATACGCCTTAAACTTTCCAGAAAATCCTTTCGCCCTAAGCGAATTCACTAGATGAATTTCAGTGATTCCGTCAGGAACGTGCACGCCTTTCGTTTCTACGGATTGAGTCTTCTCCGAACCATCCACTTCCACTTGGCTCCCAGATGATGATGTCGACGACGACCAGACTAGCGTTTTATTAAAAGTTTCCTCGTCAACCAAGCTAGACTTGTTTTGCGAGCTTGCAAACTTTAATAGCGTTGTATTTCTCGCAATTTCATCAACACTCTCTGTAATCGGCGTCACACTATTATTTTTATCCCAAATGAACTTATCAGGATCTACTTGAACATCCTTATTCTTGACTTCACGGTCGTTTTGAATAGCCGTAACATCTTTAAGAATATTCGGCACGAATTGGTCTGAATACGAGTCATAGTCTTGACGATTATTTATATTCTTGGAGTTACTAAATTCCTGGAGATTTTTCAAGTCGATATTGTGCCTTGACGCATTTGCACTTACCGAAAGTAATTTTGATAGAGTGTTTTGAAGGTATTTTTGATCGTTGGACGACTTCCTGGCTAAAATTTCTTGAATATTTTTTGGTGGTTCTGAACCTTCTTCACTCTCCTCAAAATCATATTCTACTTCTGTATTTTCGTTCTGCACTTGTCGCTTATTTCGTAATTTTTGTAAATCTATTGTATCCCATGGATTCTCCGAGTATTCGGTTGGTTCAATCTTACTCAATCTACTGTGCCAAATGGCAGATTTTGTGAAATTCTGGAACAGCAACAATACCAGCAGGCACAGTGTTGCTTCTACAATAGTTCAGGAAGACACGATTAATAAATGTTACTAAATTATTGAACTAAAAATTAAAATTATTACTTTCAGTCTCACCCGTTATTCCTATTTTTGTAGACATCCTTACGAGCTGCCAACGTAAAGTGACCATCGTGCCGATATCGTTGATCAGTTTTATATACATTCGAAGACAATGCACTATCGCTCACGCAATTGTCTCATATTTTCAAAAACATTGCTTTTGTTTCTACTTTAGCATTTCAACATCCTACACGAGCTTGTTGACATGATTGCGGGAAAAAATATATCACTTTACGACAGTGTCTGTTATTCAAGACGTTTAATTAAAGGGTTTTAAGTTAAATTCAAAATTATTTATTAGTATTCAAGTTCTCGAGTGATCTTCAATTTGATTTTGGATACGAGTGAAGTCAGAGCACAAACTATAGAAATTTTATTTCACCTTCATATATTAAATTTGACGTATTAAATTTAAAAAAAATGTCTTCACTCAAAATTAATAATTTTTAAACAAGAAATTTACTGTTTTTAATTTTAATCTCTGTATCAAACTAATTTTTTATGTTTTCCTCGAATCTCTTATTGGTCTAAGTTCATTCATCAGTGAAATAACTCGGTACTGGTGAAGATTATATATTTTGAGTAAAATCAAGAAATACCTCATTGAAAATCGTAAGTCATTCAACTCCCGTACGTTCGATTTTAAAGCATCTTGCAAATATCTTCACGGCAACAGATACTTTATTCCTTCCAGGAGATGGTCGCCCTTCTAGCATTTTGATATCTTTTCATATTTATTCCGCTTACTTCGCCAAGTTCAATCCCAGGAGGAATCCGAGAATTGAGAACGGTTATGATAAACTTCATAAATAAAGCGTCGAGTCTTGCAACATCGCGTCGATATTTCCGCGCATTTATCCAGCCACTGCACCATCCGCACTGTAAATTTTTTAAAAATCCTGTAATTTCAAAATGCACAACATACAAAAATTGAATTCAAACTTTCTAACAGAATTTCAATAGCGAATATTACCATTATTACGGAATCAATCGCACTGCTACTTTAGATAAGATAACTTACAATGGAGTCGAGCAAACCGGAAGAGAATCCTGCAGAACCGGTACCGGATGTGGCAGGTGCTGCCGAACCAGCTCAGCCTGCAGAACCAGAAGAAATATCAGTAGAATTTGAAACAGGTTATATCTCAAAGATTTCTACCATCCTGTCTTTATATACAGGGTGTACAAATATGTGTATAAAAAAGAATTTTAAATTCACCTCATCTACAGAAACGAATGAAAATGCAAACCAAGGCATCGAAGGCACTTCACCCACTACGGATGTTGTTAATGAAGTGGAGAATTTATCCATTGATGAAAGTAAAAGCATAGAAGAGAAACTGCAATTAAGGAAAAAACCTACAACATCATCCAAAACAGATATAGAAGAAAAACACAAAGATGGCGAAGGTTCGATCAAAAAATCACCTTCTAAGGAATTCAGAAATAGGCAAAGTCAAACCTTCTTTAAGTACATGAAAAATCTAACAGACATCCGGTGCGTTCAGATAATGAACCAGGAAGTGAATCACGGGAACAGTGACCTGATCTTCTACCGTTCATCAAAAGAGCTGCTGCAGAACATCGACTTCCTCGAGAGTTAACATCGATTCATATTTAACTGTAATCAATTCATATAAAATCATAGAGAATTGTTGAAACACCCAATAGAAACGATACGTTCAACGTAGCTTTATGAAATGTTTAAGGGGCCGCCGGCAAGTCCTCCTTTGTCGGCGTACCGACGTGTTCCAGATCGAATCGAGTTAACTCCACCGTCGCTGATCTTCCTTGAGGAACGTTCATATACATACGTGGCTATGTTCAAACCGTTCTGAACCACCTTTAAACAGTGATCCAACCATCGTACAGCGATCGACCCGAATGACTTGGCTGAAATGAATCGGCTGAGAAATGCCAGAGGTGTCGGCCAATTATTAAGTAGTGACTGCTCGTGTAGCACAGACGGTGAATTTCAAGTAGGTGTACACGTAAGAGGTCCACTTAAAGCAAAATAGTTCCTGAGTTTCCATAAATTCTCTTCTTGTGGTGGCGCTACTGTTGTGGATCTTCCCGTAATTCTAGTTGAAAGCCTCATCCTGGAGGCCTGAAATAGTTTTGGAAGATCCGTAAATTACGGTGAACATGCTTGGGTGCTTTTGACGTAGAATTTACCTTGATAGAAGAAAACTTTGGCAAACCAAATGATTCTCTGAATATACAACACGATGGTATTACGAAATACTTTTTGAAATCGTTAACAGTCGCTTGGGTAAAATTCTGTGTTCTTCAATAACTTAACGAATCTCGAACCTAACCCTCTACCGCCATCTCTGACGGGGTAGATAAACTAACTGAGAGATCTCAAATTTGTATACATTACTTAAGGGTAGTGTGGTACCGTTTGCTGATATTGACTGGGGTGTATTTGGTATTGACGTTGACGAAAAATAAATAAACTAGGGTACTTACGTGTCTCCTTTGCTGAGCGAATCTGACAGACTGCCGCATCGTCGAGGATCCTGCCATCTGTGAGTCGAAGCAGCTATTACTTCGTTAACGCAGATAAATTATGCTCAGTCAATTCTCAGTCAACGGTAACTAGTCAAACTGTAAGAAACTGTACAACATATCTTTTGACGTATTCGTAACGGTTTGTTTCTGTCGATAACTTAATCTACTATTGTCCATAACACCCAGTTTCACGTGACGCTCAACCTGCTAAGATGCTTTATTTATTTATTCTTAATCAAAGGTATTGTATAGTTGTTACACCTATGGTAACTATTAAGGTAGCCTAAAACAGTTGCTTCCCAAATACCCCAGCATGGTGCCAGCAAAACAGGAGCATCATGTAGAGTATACCGTTACTAGGCAATATGCTGGCATATGGCATTTTTGGTTATTAGAGTAGTTGGTAATTTTTGTTATCTACTCTGACCTTTTCTGAAAGGGATTGAAAAACAGGCACAAAAGACATTATAGAAATTCCGATGCGAACGTCATTATCACTCGTAGTACGTATCGCGTTTATTAAATGTTAATTAATACAATAATAAGTACAATATGGTTGTGCATTGCAGTTTCATACAAAATGTTATGCTTCGTACCTTACATAACGAATAATGTATTATCTTGATATTCAGCTCGGGGTCGACGAGCGCATTGTTTTTCTTGGATCTAGATTATCCGCCTTCTAGATCATCAGGATCGATCATCCTCGTATACAGTGAATTCCTCACCCTTCACAGTTTCTTATACCAGAAGAGATAGTGTTCACCCTCGCTAATTTGAAGATCGTCAACCCCTAAGAAGAACACATTATTATACCCACCTATATTCAAATAATAAGAAAATAATGATTCATTAAAAAATCAGTTTGCCTACCTCCTGGTGCTACCAGCTGGTTGCCAGGTGGTGAAGCTGGTTCCGGTGGTGAGGGCAGTCTATATAATAACCAATAGTGATAAGATAAAGGTTCTTCCTTGTATCCAGCAAGGGTGTGAACATAGTGACCATTAGGCCATTCTGAGGCAGCAAATTGAAAGTGGGGTGACATTTCCGCAGCCATCACCATCACACCGTAAAAGGTTTCATTTTTAGGCGCTGTCAGTGTTAAACTGTAAGTCTCATTGACATTGCTGCCAACCCAAAGAGTATAAGTGACATTGACAAGGACAGGCGTAGAGGTACCAGCAGGTTCCGTAACAAGAGCACTAGTATTGCTGCCCGATGTCAATGCTATTAAGACGTCACTGTGATTCTCAGGTGCTGTAATATCTAAATCATTAAAATTAATAATAATTTTTATTTTTCATACTGCTTAATTAACATCGTATAATTAATATAAATCATTAATAACATTTACCATTGCTAGTTGTCAAACGTGGTGGCGAACTGTCAGTAAGACCCTGGCCGCAATCCAAAGCTCTAATGGTGGCCAATCCACGTGAAGCTACTCCAAGAACAGCCTCAGCAGTTGTGCGCACATCCCCATCGAACGACCCATCCTGACGTTGTCTACTAGACAACCACGCCAAGGCAGCCGACCTGTTCCAGTTATCTGCAGGCTCATTCTCCACCTCCTCCAAAGCCTGCATAGCCAAGGCAGTGGTATGCAAATCACCAAAGCTACCATCCAGACGTTGCTGATGAGCCAAACCGATCGATGGTTTGCGAACAAAATGATGGAGGTTACGGTGCCTGTGATCCTGGACGATACAACGTAGAGCTAAGATCACCATGGCAACCGTGTCTGAAATTTTTTTAGTTATTAATTCATTATTTATATCCATAAAAATTATCTATTTAGTCACTTACCAACGTTATGATCCTGAGCCGCGTTTGCGATGTCCAGGAGTCGACGAATCTGCCGTTTCCTTACATGAGCCTGAGCACTGCAGGCTGCCAACGTAGCTACAGTAAATTCATAATCAGTAGGTGGTTCGTGATGCTGCAGTGTACCAATCAGATCATGTCCATGAAATTGTCTTGGGTCCATGCACAGTGCATTCAAGGCCAGGGTATACCGGGCTAGACGCACCGGAGAAAATCCAACCTCTCTATGTCTAAAAGGTAACCAAAAGATGCTATTTGCATTCCTTCCAATTTTTTTTATGAGTCTTCTTTTTCTAACTGACATTTAATATCGACTCTTTTACCTCCAGAGTAACAAAACGATCTCCAGTTCCATTTGCTTTCCGCTCAACTGTAACTCCAGTACCGGTGCTGGTGGGATGTTGTCATCCCGGGTGAGGTTACCCAGACGTAGTGCTAGGAGGACCCGATGAGTATCGTTACCCCATCCAGCGTCCTTGTCCCTCTGACTCCATAACCAGGTCGTGGCCTTCTCCAAAATGGCCTCAGCCTCAACATCCGCCAATGATATTTCCGCATTGCTCGCTGCAAGGGTCAAACCCTGTTACTCCTGGCACCGTTCACCACCTCCATTTCCTGGAAGCGTTCCAGCTTACTGGGGAATTACCTTCTCCGCGGGCGAATACGCAGACCCATCCCAGGAGCAGGATCACGGCGGCCATGTTTGCTCTGCCCCACATCTTCCTATGGATACAGGATTGACTATCATTAATCAAACTATCTATCGGATAATATTTCCTATCAGTATATTCATATACTATCTGCTATACATAACTAGGTATACAAGTTCATCATACTATCTTCACTATAAACCAATTTGATTCATGATTAATGATCCTTCAAAAATAACCCGAAACGACAGCCCTACAAAATATTGCACTTTTCATTCTGGCTATTAAATCTGTCAAATGTAGTTCAATGCTGATAAAATACATTTTCTAATAGTCTATCAGTGATTCATATCCAGGATACTGATAATAATATCGTATTAGAATTTTATATTAAAACAAATTTTTATCTGATATCATCTATCTATATGTTCATCATATACGATACATGATGTATGATAAATTGTACCGGTAGATCAGACCAACTGGAACACGAGGGACGCCCGGCGTCTGGACGGCGAACACGAGCGCGCGTGATATTGCGTGGAATCGATATCATGGCGCCTGTCGTCCCCCGAGTCAACTATATCTGTATATACTTCAGTAACTATGTACACCGCCTATGTACTTGGTTTATTGTCTATATACAATGCACCTTGGTACTTTCACATGTCTTTGGTTTTCCATTGAGGAATTTTTTAATATAAAAATATTCTTTAGATTGGCTTGGTACGCTTGAGAATTTATATTTATTTTTATTTGTAGAGTTTGTCTTCATTGTTATATATGGATGCCATTGTGAGACGTCTTTATTGGAAATTGATTTATCTTGATCGATATCTATCTGTACCGGAAATCTGGTGTCGATATTAATCTCATCCTGGTGATCCAAAAGCAGCTTTGACGTGATCGGACGTTTGAGGAATCTGGCGAGTCATGATTGGTTCGTATTATTTGTGAGGGATATATACCCTTCACTGTATTTGTAATATAAATACAGGGGGATTAAGTAAGGGAGTTTAGTGGAAGGAAATTGAAGAGATTTCACAAATTCCATAGTGGGTTTAATTGCGAAATAGGGAATTTCCAAATGTGCCAAAGCTTAATCTGTAAGACGATACCAATAAGGGATTGCCAACCGTAAAACAATTACAAGAAATCCTATTGACTTTGTTAGACCCTACTGAAATTCAACCCCTTCAATGAAACCGAATCCGACCGTCATCACGATTGTAGTATGAACGTTTGACCCTAATACCCCTGGATAAAAAATCTCTTAAAAAAAAATCAAAGAATGCCGTAAAAAAAAGTTGTGTAGATAAAATACTAAAAAAACTGAGTTCCAAAGAAAAGTCTCTCCGGCAAGTAGAACGAGATAAGGCATAAAGTTCAGATGACCAAGTAAAAAAAAAATGGAGAGAGTCTTATATCGTTCTCGAGAGTCTCTTTATTTGGCTTTGTCAAAGTTTCTCCAAGATTCTTGTGAAAAGCAAGAAAGTTTCGTCACTTGCCTTTGGCAGCCCTGAAGTGAAATACGAAGCTTCTCGAAGTTCACTAGTATACGGACGAGTTAAAAAAAAGTCCCAGGAGAATCAGCAGCGAGAGTAATCGTTTGTCGTTGGTGCCTTTATGTTGCCAGCGTCGCGACGATCTTGGCTGGTGACAGGCGTCGCGGCGCTCGGCGTCCTCGCGATGCGTCTCTCTTGTGAATGCGCAATGCAGACTAAACCCAGGAACGCGCGAGGTCTTCGAACACTACCCTTCCTAGTCGCACTCAGCCCTCTCTTTTAGGTTCAGTCGATTCCTGCGCACGTTTCACCCTACCTACCCCTATAGGTATATATAGGGGTTGTATTTATATAGACGCATACATACCTGGTATCTATATCTACCTTCCACCCTTCGAGTCCACCTACAGCAATCCTTCTGTGTATATGCACTATCACGTACCTCTATCCCTTCTAACCCGTTTTCAATACACCCCTATTTTTTTCTTTCTGCTCTCACTGAATCACCCCTTATATTTAACATCCCCTTACCCTTCATTCCGTCATCCTGAAGGAGCATCAACTATATTCCCCGTGAGTCATGTTAAAAGTATATACGACCACTTCATTACCTACCCTTACGTCGGATTTATCCCTTCTTACACTTGGGAATCAGGGTTGAATGACGGATAGCTCGCTTCCGGTGATGTGGTGGATGATAATTTCACGAAAGGGAAGTGAATGATATAGATATTGATCTTACCACCTGTAGCTCTGAGTTTGATCTCAAAGTGTTGAAGTTTGGTTCTGAAATATTTATAATGGACATTGTTTATTTATCACGTCTCTAATTAAGGGTTACTACTTTGTAAGTTTAACAGGTATAATATTTAAGGTATGACGGAGGAGAATGATGGAGAAATCAGTAAAATTGTACAAGAACAAGAGTTGAGTTTCTAGAAAATTATGTTAAAATAATAACTTAAATGTCATCTAACCTAATCAATCATATTCATTTAATTTCGTGTTTTTGTTCAGAGAAAATATTTCACCGCCGCTGACAATTTGTGATCGAATCAAGATTTTCCTTCGATATTATTGGAGAACGATCATTTTGATCGTTACTCCAATCATTCTGACACCACTGCTAGTAACATCCAGTCAACCGGTACGTATGATCTATGCCCGTTTTCTTCGACGCGGTTCAATGTATAAACTCCATTTATCTTCAAAATACAAGTGTCTGTTTGGCTAATAGCACAGTTAAACCGAGTTTATGCATTGAACCGGGTCGAAGCAAACGGGCGCTAGTCAGTTTAATTGGAAATCCATTAACAAGGAATCTAATTTATTATAATTATTTGTTCAAGGAATCAAGATGCGCTTTTGTAATATTAATAATGGCCGTCTATTGGGTAACGGAGTGTCTACCAATGCCAATCACATCGCTCATTCCTCTAATCCTGTTTCCGGTATTTGGTATAATGAGCACCAGTAAAACCTGCGACTGTTATATGAACGATACCATTATGGTCTTTATCGGTGGTCTGATAATGGCGTTCGCTATCGAGCACTGCAACTTGCACATGAGAATTGCACTTGGAGTAATGAAAATTGTCGGATGCAGTCATAGCAGATTACTCGGTGGGCTCTGTACAGTAACGATGTTCGTATCAATGTGGATTTCAAACACAGCAGCAACTGCCATGATGGTTCCCATTGTTCATGCGATTCTTCACGAGTTCGAAAAGGTCTGTGTCGTTTTTGGGAAAAGAAAAATTATTTAATTTAGAATCTTGTCTTTCTTTAGGAAGGACTTGGTAAGATGTTCATTGAGGTTCCAGATCCTGAAAATCCTGAGAAGGAACCGTGAGTTCTTTGCTTGTAGGATGAATCTGTAGTAAGGGAAGTTGAATGTGTATTTTTCTGTTGATCATTTTTAGAGAAAGAAGACCTATGAAAATTACAAAGGCTTATTATCTGAGTGCGGCTTACTGCTCTACAATTGGGGGTACCGGTACTCTTGTTGGTACTGGTACCAATCTTACCTTTAAGGGAATATTTGAAAGCACTTTTCCAGAGAGCGATGGGGTTAATTTTACCCTTTGGTTAGCGTGCTCTTTTCCACAGATGATTGTAAACACTTTCCTTACTTGGTTATACCTTCAGATAATGTATCTGGGTATGTTTAGACCTAAGAGTGAGGATGCTAAATGTGCTACGATTAGTAAAGAAGGAGAAAGAATAGCGAATCAAGTAAAGCAATGTAAAAAGTATGATGAAAAATGATTCAAATTATAAAAAAGGTATTTACCAGGTAATAGAAGAGAAATATAAGGCTTTAGGTAAAATTACGTTTCACCAAGCTTCCATTGCTGCACTCTTCGTTGTTTGCATTCTTTCCTGGCTGTTCAGGAAACCAGGCTTTGTGCGCGGCTGGTCAGAAGTCATCACGAATACGTGAGAGAAAAATTCTAGAAGAAAAATAGGTTGAATTTAATATAGAATCATAAAAATCTTATATAATAGGGAGATCAAGGATTCACTACCTGTCTTGTTGATCGCTATTTTAATGTTCATCATACCCAAAGAACCCACGTGTATCTATTCGTGTAATCCGAACTGTAAGAATGATGTAACAAGGCCCAACATACGATATTAGCAAGATTCTTTGCTTTCTAGCTAGTAAGAAACCAGCAAAACCCAGTGAGGGTCTTATCAACTGGAAACTTATTCAGGACAGGATGCCTTGGGGTCTGATGTTTCTATTGGGCGGTGGCTTCGCCATTTCCCAAGGGAGTAACGCATCCTGCTTATCAAAACGAATGGGCGATTCCTTGGAACCATTGAAGAGTTTGCCGCCATTGATGATACTGTGCATCGTTTGTATTTTTGCCAGTACAGTGACAGAATTTACGTCTAATGTAGGAATCGCCAATATTCTTTTACCAGTCATTGCACAAATGGTAAGTACAAGGATTTTGATAATTGATTGATCATTTAGGATTAATTTGTTTTTGATTATTTACAGAGTGTCGCTATTAAGATTCATCCTATGTATTTTATGATTCCTGTTACACTGTCTTGTTCTTATGGATTTAGATTACCTGTTGCTACACCACCTAATGCAATTGTCAGTGCTGCTGGAAATATTAATACAAAAAGTTTAATTCTTGGTGGTTGCATCCCTGCGGTGTACACCTTTCTTGTTATTATTGTTTTATTTCCAATTTATGGAAAACTTATTTATGACTTCGATCAGTTTCCTTCATGGGCTAAAAGTCCTAAGGGTGGTGAAGGTGATGCTATGTGTGATTGAAGATTCTGTAGAAAGTTTGCAGAATTTTTGATTTGTAAAGTTCTAAGCTTTAATAAAAGATTAAATTTCCTCCTTCAGTGTATTAGATATTATAATTCATCACGAAATTTTGGGTGTTTATGATTTGTACAGTAGTATAAATGCGTAACTATATTTTTGTGTTTAAGATCCTTTGTACAATATGTTGCTTACAGCTTAGTATATATATATATATATGTAATTATCTAATTAATTGATCGATTAAAGGAGGAGCTTGATGATGCTGTTCAATTAGATTGGAAACCATAATTTAATCGATCGATATCAATTTGTATCCTCACGGAGGATAAAAGAGCAATACCTTCCATCAGGTAGCGTTAATCTCGGAAATAAACGATAATGAAAAATGTTTTGACATTGATACTCCGGTTGATGTGATTTATCTACACTTTGCAGTCTCATCCCGATCCTGCCTGGTGTTTCATCCTTTTCGTCGAATCAACAAGGGTAAATTTACATCATCAATGGACACAAGATGATACCTCAACCATGAGGAAAATTAAAGATTTCTGAATTATTCACAAATTTCATAATTATCTTTGACAATGTCTTAAAAGAGCAAATTAGGTGGGCTGTGGTTTAGGACCTGGTGAATTGGCTTCATTTTTCTTCGGACTGGCATTTATTTCTTGCTGTTCCAGTCGACGGTGGCGTAACATCGTCGACAATACTCCATTGAAGCTTGCTGTTTTCTTTTTCGCACTGCCTTTTGGTGTACTTTCACCTACTCTACGCACTGGCAACCTTGGTGACGACATCTCATCCATAAAGTCAAAATCCGATTTTTCTTCAGGCCTTAAAAAGTTCAATGTTATAATGCACCATGTAAATTTCATAATAATGTTTTGTTTAATCCAAAAACCAACTTGTATTCTTGCATGCCATGATCTTGCTGGTGATTGTTTGATGGTACAGGAGAAGGTCCACGTCTACCAGGACATTTCCACTCAAGCTCCAAAATTCTACCATTTGCCTCCAGGCCTTCGATAAGTGCTACTATGTCATCAGGTTTGAGCATCCATCCATTCTACGACAAGATTAATTGCATAAAATATAAGTGAACATAGAATGGCTCAAAAAATATAAGAGAATATTCCAAAAATAGTAGTAACATATAGAACATTACATTTACATATAAAAATTTCAATATTAATAATTTGAGCCGGATAGCTAAGAAAACAATAATACAATATTGAACTATATTGAAACATGTACTCCAATATGGCAGAAATCAATTACCTTTGAATCTACTTCATATTTTTCTTCGTCAGAGCACTCCACCGACCACTCTTCGTCGTTTCGTTCCATTTTCAAAAAGAAATGCGCAAAATATCTTAACGCGTTTCAAAATTACGCTCAAAGATTCGCATTGTGAGGTTATAGTCTCTTATGCGTCAAAACAAACAGGATATGTGGTTCGCCTTTATGCCAATATTATGCACAGCCCGCGACTAATATTCACTTCGAATCGTATTAAAATTGTACGGGTCAAAAAGTCTTTCGAGTAAATTTTCCAAAAAATCCAAGTACACGCATCAAAAACTTTGAATAAAATCCGTGACAGTCAACTAGCATCTTGCTAGGTTAACTCGTGCTCGCCTAATACCGCGACGCCTCAATAGACTTTTTATTTGAAACTTTCGCTCTCCTATGTGTCTTGTATTCAATCGCATTGATCTTAATTCTTTCGAATCAATAAATATTCATACTTTGACGGCACAATGATAAAAATCGAAATTTTTTCTTTTACCGGCCATCCTGTACTATAGGGAATTTCTATTTTCTAGGTATAATTAACGCGGAGGGAATATTTTTGAACGAAAACCAACAAATACGCTTTTCCAAACGAGAAAGTGTTAAATTTCTTAAAAGTAAAATAATTAATTGTTCAATTGACATTAATTATTCGTATCCTCTTATCCATAATCAAGTTGATTGTACGATCACCGTATACAACGAGTAACAAAAAATCGATACATATAAATATGAATAGAAAAAAGAAAAAAAAACCCTTTTCAAAATAACGATAAATTTTCTTTATAAGGATTCTGTGAAATCCCTTCAAATTGTTAAATCGGCCCCGTCTCGCATGTACATTCCTTGTCATATGATATGTATATACTCAAAACCCCGATCAAATAATAAGGAAAATACTTAATTATTAAGATGGCTCTGCGATTATGAATTTACTATTGTTAATAGTACCAAGATTGATAGCGTATATACACATATATCTATCCATAATAAATTGATCGTAATAAACAACCAAGTCTCCTATCTACACGTCAAGTGTAATGCGATTTTGGATAAAGATAAATATTTGCTTTAGAAACCATGACGAGGATTCGTCAGCTTAAACAGTTTTCATAACAGTTATGCATAAATAAATTTTTTATTTTGGCATTCTTACATTATTGATACTGTCAATACATTTGACAAACTACCGCCTTGTACAATACGTGTCATCAGTATTTACACAAGCATATCAGTGTCGTTGGTTCTTTTTTAACCCATAAGACCAGTAATAATCAAATATAAAAAGTGTGATCAATGTTTGGGTATATACATATATCAAGTAGAAATTTACTGTTCTATAAAATTCCACTACCCCTAGAAGCCAGCTGTAAGGTAAATAAAATTCTTTGGCCCGTTCCACCATTCTACATAATCCTATATATCCTGACTAGAACTTCTTGAGCATCCGTGAATATCATTCGCTTATTACGTGGTGAGCCACTCGCATCAACTCCTCGGCGACATTCGTCAGCAGCAGTAAGTACCTTTGACAGTAAAGAGTTCTTACACATTTTACAATAACCTTCAAGCCCATTAACTAGAATGATTCAATACTTCAAAATCAATCGCAGAAAAATTACCGTCAGTAAGATTATTTTGAACAAATAAAATTCTGATTCCCTTTCAAAACACAACGCAATAGAATCGTCAGAGAAAACAAAATTGAATAAGAAATATAATAAAACAGCAAACAATGTTAGTGCAATAGTAACAATCATCACAGTAAAAAAAAACTAGTCATATGCACTTATAATGCACATGCGAACTCTGTATAAGCAGACAAAGCTACAAACTACAAAAACAAGTTTACAGCAATATATAAAAATATAATACAAAGCTAAGATAAAACAAGAAAAATAAAACCCTTCAAGTTGGAATTTGAGAATAGCACATCACAGCCCTTAATTAAACGCAGGCATGGTACATTTTAGAATTTCCAAGCTGCATGATTACCATTTTTATTTATACTGCAGCAATTCTCCATTTATTCAAACATAGTTACACTTGAAAGTCACGTCCAGTGAGTTGGCGTAGGTTTTGTTATAGGTGCACACCCTCGCTATTACATATTAAAAACTCGGACAGCTCTCGAGTCTCTGTTTACCCCTATCAGTCAAGAAGAACGACATCCTGACGCTAATGCTCACTTGTACAATGTATAAGCTAAATAAACACAGATAACTTGACCTAATTACTTACTTATATTTGGTTTATATCGTAGGTATCTTTCGCGGACGCAAATAAACAATTATAACCGAATATGTAGAAAAAATATTCAACCCTTAATACTTATTTAGTGTACAAATATACTAATTTCATACGTAGGATCTGGCGTGATGTTTATAAAAAATATGTTGAATTATTCTGTAGTATAATTAGTACTCTATTAGCTGTTTATATCCGTAACGATGAAAGTGTAGTCAACACAATCCATACAATTCGCCTTCGTAGAAGTTCTATTATAATAAGTATAGCTATGCATATGTGTTTATAGTAGGTGACGGTGTTTTCGAAGGATAACCATCTTCGGAGTGGTCAGTCGTTAACAATGATTATCCGTTTGCTATCTGACACGTATGAATGAGTAAGGTGGCTGCAGTAAATAAAAGTCCATGTAGTGCTGGGAATTGTATCTATTTGATACAGGATTCAAGTGACCATATGCAAGTCGTGACTGTTCTCCTGTATTAAAGAAAGTTCGATTATAAGGGTGAAATTATTATATTAGTTTGTAACAATAGTGTCACTATATTAATAGAGGGATAAAGTTCATTATACGTACTGTTTAAAGAGGGCTGATGATATAATTTCTTAAGGATCATCAGCAGGTCATGGAGAAAAGTCGCCAATCTAATCCGACGGTCAAGGCGAGTAAGTCTTGAAATACTGAGAATTAGACAATAATTTATATTAATTACTATGTAGACGTACATGTAATTATGATATTGGTAATTCTTAGTATAATTGATATCATTGACTTCCTAGTAAAGATAATTTCAATGACTATATTTACAGCGCATAGTTCTAGTTCACCAGAAATATTGTAAATCTTAAATGAACATAATTGATATTTTTAACGTTTGACAATCATGAGAACGAAATTTTCACATTGTTAATGCTTTGATGCCAAGGATAATGTGTGGGAAATGAACGGAAGTCAATGGGAACCCATTGAATACCTTTGGCTAAAAAGCATTGGTAAAGGGAAATTTTTTTATGGGTTAAAAAGTCAAGAAGTAAGAAAAAATTGGTGTTAACTTATGCAGAGACCAAGACAGGGAGTGGTAAAGAATGTGAGTCTGCGAGGCAAACGGAAGTCATGAGCACTACTGTCAAGTCGGATCTCTACCAGTCCTTGATACCAGCGTATCATCTAAGCAAGGTATGGGGTCTACTTCCGGTGAGATTTATACGACAAAATCCTGGGCGCTACTGGGGTAGACTTCACTTTCAGGATGTAGTCTACAGGTATGACTTCCGCATAATTATATTAAAACATAGTGTATATTTCTAGTCTATAGTCTAGGTTGATGTCCTTACAGCATCTGCCTCCTTGTGTTCTTGATGGGCTGTGCAATATTTGGCCTCTGGCGAGATCTTCGCCACGGATGGGAAAACAGTACCAGGATGAAATCCCCCACGGCTGTGGTCGTCACCTGTGGAGATGTTTCAGCCGTCCTGTTTCTGGCAATTGTTTCCATTCTAGGTGCTCCATTTCGATGGTCCCATCTTCAGCATATCATAAACAACCTAGTGGAGGTCAGTACTTTAGGTCAGATATGTTACATTGATTTAGGATATAATTTTGGTACTAAAATGAATTTACCTTCCCAATCAAGGTAGATGAGAAATTGAGTATAGTGTCCCCTAGGAAAACTCGCAGATACGCCATCTTCTTGATAACTATAAGTTTGGGATACTTGATATCAATTTCATCCTTAGACATCTACGCCTGGAACACTCGGGCGAAGATGAGCAATCAGAAAAGCGACAAGGGTCCCGTGAACTATATCGCCATATATTTTCTGTATGTGATAGTTCTATTGATAGAGGCACAGTACACGTTATTAACATATAATATCGGAGAGAGATTTGGCCGACTCAATCAGACTCTGAAGAACGTACTGAGGACGGAGAAGATCACTGAGAATTTCAAGAAGGATCTTGGATTAGGTGCGACAATGTAGAAACAAAGGACAAACAAAACATGGCGGGCAGTGCGTTACTGATTTAACAAAGATATCGCAATGCTCGCCGAATGTCTTGTATTTAAAATCAAAATGACTTCCGGTATACTGATCTGGTAACAGGGGATTTTAGGGAGCATGGACAGCTCGGTGCTTTCATCCGGGCAGAAATTAGGGGTGGCCGACCACAACGAAAATTAAAAATTGCCGATTTCATTGTGGGAAATGGTACGAGTCAGCGGAAGTGGTAACGAACCTGACACAAAATCTTTTTAATATATAATTATTATTGTATTAATTATTTATTGAAATTTGTAGAATGTCGCAATGTCGCTGATACTATTTCCCAACTGATCACTGTACACTCTTTACTATGCGATACCGTTCTACTTATAAATACTGCTTTTGGGGTGCCTGTGCTCGTGGTTACCCTCACTTGTCTTCTTCATCTAATTATCACCCCGTATGTTCTGATTGTTGGCGTCAATGGTAGTGACAATGGTCTCTTCCTTGCTGTTCAATGTCTCTGGTGTGTTCTTCATATCGGTAGGATGTTCATTATTGTTCAGCCATGCTACGGAGCCAGCACGAAGGTAATTTTCAGATGGATATGGCGTGTGATATAACAATAGGCGTAAAAGAAAAAAACTTACTGAATAACAAAAAAATATATGTGGCTAAGATTTCTTTTTGATTGTAGGCCAAAAGTACGGCGATAATTGTAAGTCAATTACTGTCCTGGAATTTGGATAGTGACATCAGAAAACAGCTGGAAATATTTTCGCTTCAATTATTACACAGACCCATTGATTTTTCTGCCTGTGGACTTTTTTCGCTTGACAGATCTCTAGTAACCTCGGTATTATAGTTACATTTTTATGTCCTCATATTAGTAATAGACACCCAATATTGCTCGAGTTTTTGTTCTTTCTAACTGATCATTTCCTCTTGATCAAAGTCATAGCGGCATGCCTCGTACTTAACGGATATGTTAATCGATATTTTTTCTTTTAGATCGTGGGATCCGTGACCACGTATTTGGTAATACTAATACAGTTCCAGAAAGCTGACGACACCAAAGACACCAATGACATTTTAAAAAATGCCACACAACTTATAAGAAATGTTTCAACATTCCGAAACATTGATACGTTACAAAAAAGCACGTGATTTTGGAAGAAATTAGACATATTCAGAAAAAGAGAATCTTTTTTACTAGAAATTCCATCCTAGCGATATCTATGACATCACCAGGGACACCATACCAATACCAAAAGAAAAGAAGAAAGATACATGAGTAACCGTACTTGTATTATTAGGAGTGCATAACATTTTTGGTTTGTTAATAAAGAAAAAAGAAAAAAAAGAGAAGAGCGGAAGACACGATGAAATACCATAGTGACATTTAATATTCCAATTCTCGTACACGGCGACAATATATAAATACAACTTCGTCGTAACGTTACTCCTGGGTCACTGCTTAATTGGTCGATCAGCTTGATCGGCAAATTAACAATTAGCATTTCATTCATTATAGTGTCCAATGTTAGACATCTGTCACAGCCAGCCAAAACGTGCCTCTTTATTCCCAACGATTGTTATCATAGATATCCTAATCGGGGATCTCGAAATTTTATTCGTTCTAGAGCCGAGGATCTTCTCTCGGATTTATAATTAAGGTATTAATTAGCGGTAAGAATATCGCCGTCGCCCTTTACGTGTATCAACGTGCTACCTTAGTCTCACCACACAGTCTCATCATTCATCATCGTATACCGATATTAATCATTATCAATCCGTTAATGCTATCTCATAACTTTCTCCCGGATCAGCATCTATACACTCTTCATCGTCGTACAAATACTTACACTAACAATAAATATTAGATTCTTTAAAGAATCTAGCGTCGCGACGCCTCTCTCTCTCCCTCTCCCTCTCCCTTTCTCTATCTATCCCTCTCGTACGCGCATCATTATATACGATACAAATTATGTATAAATCCGACAATATCAATCGCTCATCGATTCTAGGTTATGTTTCACATAATTGAAAGTCGATCCCATCCCTAGGTGTAGGGCTTTTCATTCAGTTCACCGTGCTCGCTGTCACGGACGGCTGTGATTTTTGTTGATTAACCTGCAACGTGGAATCGTTACAGGTCTCTTTTCCCATGGAGGAGACCCTCGACCTCTGACACGTCTGCGCACCGTCCGAATTCAGCTGCTGCGCATCCGTCTCGCTCTCGTTTCCGTTGCTCCGGTTCTGTTGACGTGAATTGCACTGACAGGGATTCGTGTGATGATGGAGACGCAAGAAGCAGTCGCTGCATACTCGAACGGGATTGTACAGCTGTTCGCTGGGAAGTGGAGTCGAGTTCTCTGAGCAGTCCGCGCAGAAGATTTTGCCGCAGCATCTACGAGGAGTAGGCAACGTAGCCCCTAAACTAGTCCGAACTCGGACGACTAGAAAATTTTGGTTAATAATAATACCTGCAGTGATGTTTGCGCCTTCCCAGCCAAAATTCCGTGTCGCAACCCATACAACGGTTCACTGCGTGATCCGGTACCCACAGAGTTGGTGCGGGTCCAAGATCCTCTACAGCTTCCCAGGACATGTCTGAAGGTAGAGACTCTCCGTGGTCCCCTGCACTCCCCACAGAATCCGGGAGCGAACCCTGTGCAGAAAGAAACATCCTTAAAGTCTATAGAAAGAACACGCAACTCGTATCTAGATAAACTTGGCACTGTAATTACTAATATCTGAGGATAATCTGAATAAGAAATTACTGTAGATAATCTAGTTATAACTAACCAGAAAGGCCTTCCTATTTTCAATAGAATCTACATCGTCAATGTCCTTGGAGAGAACTATCTGCCTTCTCAAAATCATCTTAGACCTCTACACTATCTGGAACTTTGAATGTGAATCCATATCATGATTTTAAATTATAAGCGTCAATTATTTCCCAGTATAGACTTCTTACGTTTCCAATGACTAAGGTTTTTTGTCTGATTGTCATAATAGTAGAATCTTACACTTACAATGTCGTCGATACGATCGGTGTCTGCATTGTGGTTGCAAACGCGTTTTATCAAAGCTAGCCTTGTCGTGTGCAATTCCTTTCGCAATGCTTCCTCCTTGAGCTAGATCCCAAAAGAATAGAAATTTGTGAATAGGAAGTGATACATAGCTCTCATAGATTATAATTATTATAATTAAACTACCTTGTGTTCGACGATGATCTGCTGAACGCGCAGTTGGACATCGATGTGAATTACAGGCAGTCCGTCGACGTCGTCCAGCCTGTCGGGATTATCGAGTATAATGTCTTGATGAATCGGAGATGCTGGACATATGCTGCTAGGTGTTCTGGACATTAAGGGCACGCTAGTGTCACTCACATCACTGCCCTCATGGTGAACACGATTGCACGTACAGCCACCGCGACCTGCTACACCAGTTTCTGTCCAAGGTGAAACCACATCCTGTGGTTGGACTGTCTGCAACCTAAAAAAAATAATAACAGGGTCACGTTATAAATAAATAACAGTACACAAAGCGAAATTTAAAAACCGAATTTGATATTATTGATACGTCAGCATGTAATAATTTTCTTAAAAAATAACTTACGTATCTTTCTCTCCATTAACAACACCGATGGTCAGGTCACTGTTTGGTATTATAGTATCCGTTGAACTGTCTACAGATGGATTAGCTGGAGAATCACTAGACACTTCGTTAGTGCTGTATCGATATTTCTCATGAGACTTTTCCGGAGTATCATCACCATTAACTTCCGGAATTCTAATCTCGTTTGTATTCTTCTCTATCTTCTCGACCTCATTGTCAATGTTAAGGGAATCGAATTTCCTGTTATAGAACAAAAAAAAAAAACGCACACGATGATCAGGGTACGGCTGAGTGAATACATATATGATTAAGTATGTCACGGTAACTTTATATCGAATGTCATTAATTAAAATACAGCACGTACTTCTCGATCGAGATGCTGGGATCGCTTAGTCTGCGGTGAAGATACGCTACATGATCCTGTACGTGTATGAGATCGCCGTACGAGCGGGTTTTAGTCATTTGTCCTTGTGGTTCTTCGCTGTCGCCACCCTCGATATCAATCATCGCGACTCTCTGTTTATCATTACTATTACCTAAGGATGATTCGGTCGAGCCTAGATAAACTTCAGACCATAGTACAAGGTCACGCACGTTACAGCTGGGCCACAATACCTAAAGAGGGAAAATAATGTGTCCCATTGTATTAGACAGCTGCTACGAGCGCCACAAAAAAAATTCAAAAACTTCTTGACTATAATTGATTAAAACGTGCCTGGTCTTTTTGCGGCGAATACAAATGATTAACAAAAGAATTTGAGTTGAGAAAACGCCAAACTGAGAAGGTACGTTCTCGTATCCTCAATTGCAAGCGTTCCTGCCTCGTATTACAGAGGAATGTACCAAAAAGCTGTGAGTAAGTGTGCTGCGCCAATTTCACCTATAACATGGGTCAACATTATATTACTTTCTATACGTCATGTGTTTTTAATGTGACAAAATTAGCTTATCCTGACACGTACGAGGTATGCAGGTGACATTTGGAAGCTGCAGGAAAATTGTAATATCAGCTGGTGAACACAATCCAACCACTGCAAGAATACTGGACAACGTTCGTTGGGATCATCAAAACCGACTGTCTGACCACAACGATCAGCGAACTTGTGTCCGAAGTCCAACCATTCTCTCTCGCAGAGGACCTGAAATCCCTAAAAAGACAGAACAGAATAAAACCAATAGTAACTATTAGTCTTTCTTGAATCCTGTTTCACATACCTCCATAGTACGGTAATACGGGTCTAGTAATAATTGCGCTAAAGCGACTATCTGTGGTGTTCTGTCCCAGCCGTCACTGCAATGAACGAGGACAGGTCGGCCGTCCCTTTCAATGGCTGAAGCTACGGTAACAGCTGCTCTTAATAACCCAGACATATGCTGTAGCCATCGCGTTCCTTCTAGTAAGCTTAGCCAACTTTGTATTAAAAAAAAAGGACATAAAGAAAGTTGTAAGTGCAAAATTAACACAAATATTTTTCACTAAATGATTCGGTTAGCTTACTTTGGCTGATCAGCATCAGATGCGCATAATTGCCTAACTGCATGGAAACTTTTTCGTATCGAGTGTATATTTGGCAGATTCATAAATTGAATGTCGCAGCTGGGATAATACTCAGGGCACTCACATCCACCACCTCGTGCTCTGTTCGCCACAGCAGTCGTGTACGACCTGGCATCAACTATGAGGACTTTCTACGAGTAGAGAGAATTATTTTGTAGAAAGATGTCACTTTCACGGATTTTCTCTTTCTCTAATGACAACCACTTACCTTAGTTGTACTCGGGGTTATGGACTCCTCACTGACATCTGAATAACTAGTTGGAGAATCTATCATTGTGGATTCTCCTCTGTCGTAGGAACATGCATCTGAGAGAGCTTTTAGAAGATCCTCATCCGGTGTACTTCGCCATCCCAACCAACCTACTTCTGGTTGACTACTACGCGCTATCACAGCGCCATTATTAATGTGCCTTAATAAAAAACATATGAGAATAACGATAATAAATGAAGTCAAATACTGAGTGTTTATTAGCATCAATCTGACAAGGTTTACCTCCATACAACGGCGGGAATGCGCCTAGAACTTCGGAATTTAGCGACAGTCTCGAGAGTCTCATCTAAAATGCAAGCAGGAACCAGTAACTGCGGAGGATAAGATGGGCACATTCTGTAGTCTGCATTGATCTGGCTGACACGCCATGTGCCATGAAGATTAAATTTTAATCTTTCCACCTGAAAGATATCGGTGTCAGTATGTCAAGATTATTTAATTACAGGTCACTAGATTGGTAATGAATTACGATGTATGCCGGGTTACTTACTTCCGAATTAAAAGTAGCAATGTAGGATCCATTATCTTTCCCGAGTCTGGGATAATCTCTCCCCTCCTCGACGGACCACGCATAGTACGCGAATGCAAATATGTCTTCTATACTCTTCCGCGGATAGGTTACTTTATGCAGCCGCTTAAACCACTCCAAGCAGTGTTCATTTGTTGAGAACGCGCAGCTGAAACGTTGCTGCGTTATTCCTTGATCACGCTGCATGTTTTATCGCATGATCGTAGTGCTATGTCATACATAATTCTAGACGAGGAATAATATTGAATCATAATGGTACTTTAAATCTACCTTAATGAGCGAGCATCCTTGCAGCCAATGTGAAGATAGAAGATTTCCTTAACTTCGAGTTGCTCAATCAGACCCAGAGGTATGTTGTAGCAAGCCTGACTGAGTTGGAGGTAGAGACGATAATTGGAAAGTGCCAGAACCCCATCTGAAGTACGTCCAAGAGCAACGATGGATTCTCCACTCAGAGGTGTAAAGGGCACAGTAAGAGTAGGATCATCACACTCATAATGTATATGCTTTGGAAAGAGTTCGGATGCTCTCAGATGACAGATAGATTGCAGACTTGTTGGCTCTTCAGAACTCTCCATTGCATTCAGCTAGATAAAACCAGATATATCACATAACTAAATACAGCAAAAGTATAACCAATAAAATTTTAATAATCCTACAGTCGGTACCTTTCATAAAGCTGCTAGTGAACTCCTAGAATTAAGAAGCCACAATACCTAGAGAATACATTATGTGACTGTATTATACCCTGCTCCAACTATTTTTCTTTTCTTCTGTGGTAAAGCTAATAATATTATGTTCATTTTTAAACTGCCGTATTATCTATATGAACAGTGTAAACACTTGTAATAACATAATATCTAACGTTCCATCATTGGAATCCTAATCACACACAGAACGCATTTCCGTAAAAAATACCCAGGAACCGCAAAATCCGCTAAGTATGTATTTACTAAAATATGCATCTGGAATAATGCGTATACGTGCGAAATTCAAGACACTCAATTCGTACACGCAACGGCAACTGGACTATCTGACATTTCGAGTAGCCGTGCAACAAAAACATTTCGACATGCGATAAATATGCTGACACCTTGCAAAAGTAGGTACTCGAGTTCCACCAAGAGACTTAGACAATAATCCTAATCCTGGCGATAAATTGTCTGGCGTCGATGCTAGAAGATTGTCTTAGCATGTCATCTAAGAATGTAATAATGACAATGTAAAAAAGGTAACAGCTCCAGAATGGATGCAAAGCCCTTCAGTGAGTGATCGTTGGACGGACACAGAATCCCAAAAGCAAACACTCGTTCAACCCACAACTTAGCAACAATAAGTTCATCGGTTACGAGACGCAAAACGGAAGGGATTTTACTGACACAAACGGGCAAATGTCAAGATATTTTTTGGCGAATACGCGTACTTGGCTCTCTTTAAAAGTCAGAAATAAAACTTACTTTCCAGTTGGCGACTTTAATCCGTGATAAAAGATGTCCGGGGCGTTGCAAGGTGCCTTCACGCAAGAATTATAATAGCAGGTTTTGCCACTCGGCAAATTCGATACATTTTTTCACGAACTCTGTCGTTTCCACCTTTTTTTAGGAAATTTGGTAGTGCCCTGCTTTTGAGAAGCACGTAGAATCGGTTACGGATACGGGATAAACGAGTGAGACGAATCTCGTGAATCAAACAGACCAATTCACATTAGAGCGACTTGTGGACAATCGCCTACTGCGATGACGTGAGGACTTATGTCGATTTCACATGTCACGTAATCGTAAGAGCGTTATCTTGCTCGTTCTTTATTTTTTTCTTTATTTTTAAATTAGTACTTATTGAATTTTTCATTGCGAGATACGCGATACTTCAAGGACACTAAATGTTCGACGTAATATCCATTTTAGAAATGCATAGAGTAAATATATGTTGATACGAGTTTTCTTTAGACCCTATATATGGAGCGTCCAGACACTTTTGTTAATTATACAATTTTAATTCTTGCATGTTGAATGTTATATAGTGTTGTCTAGGTAAAGTAATAATTTTGTATATGACAATGGATATGTAAGGGAAGAACTTGCGTTAAGATGTAAATTCAAAATTCTTATTATTAGATGATCGTAATATAAAAGAGCTGAATTTGCAACTAGAATTGATTACTTAATTAAAATAAATGCTGATCTAATGATCTTATTAAACAGATGAACACGTTTAAATGCTCTAAAAGCATTGTCCCAAAAATACAGTCGAGATTGATAATGGACTAGCTTAAACAGTGTTTTATATTTCTGTTACGCTTTCCAGAAGTTTGGATTTTGCTGTAATCGTCTTTGAAACGTCTCGTACCATGTTTGCACTGTAGAAAGTGGTACAAAATTTTCAGTGGGGTTTGGAGTCATCTGCTGTTGGGTCACAGAAAAACTGGATACAAAGTTCAGGAAATTTGTCAACATCTTCTGACTAAATTCAAGGAAGCTGTTTGTTGTAGTCAATGTAATTACAGACACTTGCTGCTCAATCACATTAAGTGGCTCCACAGATACTCCAATCTGTGCAACATGTGAGATTTTTGCAATGCCAAAGATCCCCAAGTTACTATTCTCAAACTCATGATTTTTCTTGAGAGTTGATATTTTAAAAATGGCTGATGGTTTTGCATTGGATATATATCCTAAGAATTGCCAATTTGGTGGTGCATTTGGATCAGGCCAACTGAAGTAAACTGTAAAACATAATGCATTAACTTTTGCTTATACATATAAATTAATTTAAATGTAATACCTGCTCCTCCTGTACCATCAGGAAAAGGTATTGTACCCGTAAGGAATACTGCAATATGGTTAATGTTATCAGCATCAGGAACTGTTATTAAAAATTGGGCTTCGCCTATTTGCTGGAAATCCGTCTGGACCTGCAATCCATATGTGCATGATTAATACACTGTACTGTTTGCTGGTAAATATGAAGCTACCATTAAATAATATAAAGCACTGGTGATCCAGATATATTTGACTGGTCAAATTTTTAAATCGTTGAAAAATGTATGATACAATAACAAGTCAAATGCTATTGCTCCTTAACACTGTTTTAACTGAACACAACCAATGACAAGCAAAAATTTATAAACAAAGAGGTCTATGATTTTCCATACACATTACTGTTGAAATACAAGATACTAATTAAAAATATTCACAAAATGAAAGTTTCAAATAAGAGTTGATCAATTAAATTTTCCACAGATTCTGAAATAACATAAAACGATACCCATTGATATAGAAACACGTATAAATAATAAATTTACTCACAAGCCGACCAGAAGCGATTATGCCTAACATGTTTGCCATTTGTTCAATACATAATATTAAACGATAAATGTCGTGAAATATTGCAAAAATGATTTGATAGTATGTATTTATATAGCGGCTAGAGTAGCTGCCGCGATCTAACACTGTCACCAAACATAAATCGCAGGAGAAGCCTCGACTCGACTAGAAGCTTCCACCACAGTTGTTTTTCATGTAAACCGAACACGCAAATATTTTAAGTGAAGATTGTATGGCGTGGCGATCGCTAAAATTTTTGGTTCGTAGGTAGTAAGATGAAAAACGAAAATCCGTTTGCTAAAACTGGTTCCATTCTTGAGACATAATTAGTAGTGCCAATTATTGCCACGCGCAGCGCAAAAGTACATAATTTATGACAGGAGGACGAGAAAACAAATTGACATCAGAATATTCTATAAGAAATGTAAATTCATAATATCATTTCTTATGCTTTTTTTAGTTTGCGAAATAAATTTTTCTGATGTGCTTTATTGAGAACCAGATTCTAGAATACATCAAATTGATATCTTCCTTAATTGCTACACATTTAATATCTTCTTCCTCATTATTCAACTGCTTTAATATTTCTTCTAGCCGTGCGTTTTGGAACATACGCGCTGCAAGTGGCATAAGTCAATAGTAATAAATATTTCTTTAATAAAAAAATGGAGACCAATCGGACAAAACATTTAATTCTTTCATATGCATTGCTTCATGATTGATAGGTGGAAATACCATCTTACGGAAAATCTTCAGTGAAGGAAAACAAGCGAGTTAAAAATAAAGATGGTAAAGAAAAGTTATTTCGAACATGCTATAGCATCCTGTGGACTCGGACTAAAGAAAATGCAAGAATCATCTCAGCATCAGCATCTTATATAGCCCGTTCATGCGTATTGCGTGCAGAGATTTCTGATAAAAGATATTGCGTGAATTTTATACGTATTTGTCTGCTATTCTTGTTGATTTCATAAAGCAACAACATAGAGAAGAAGAAATACACCAGTCCGACGAACTCCGTTAAGCAATTGTTTAGCTCGGAGCTAAATAGCAATACATAATAGGACATAGAACGGGCGTGAATGTCGGTGAACGTTCCGATAGAATTCCAAAAAAATGCTTGAACGTTACCCCAATAGGCGTAATGTATTCGCATCAGGTATACGCGTGGGCAAATTAACGCCCACAATTTTTCAGAATGCCCAAGGTGTACCAGAGTCCTGGTTTAAAGAGCGTGGTCGTAGCTATTAAAAAAAATAGAATAAAATAAATGCTTATCAGATCGGTATGGTCCAGATAACGTTTAACGAATCGTATAGAGAGAAAATTGTGCTATTGGTTAACAGTTGGCTAGTCTTTGATAAATAACTGTTTGCTTCCTTATCATTAACTTATAACGCCGATCATGTTGTCTGTGGCAGACAGCTTTTCAAAGACAACGGATACGATACAATCGCACTATATGATGAAAAAACAGGTAGTATAATGACTTGAAGTTTCAGAAATCATTGAGATAGAAGGAGAGCGTGAGATCACCACCTAAATCACAGGATCATCTATATGTATAGAACATCGCAGATGAAACCGTAGTTTTAAAACCGAGCTTATCAACTTGTGTCTATCCCTTTCTCTTTGATAGAATAAAAAGACGAAGTAACGTATATCTGTTTACGACCCTCGGAATTCTTTGATTACCATTCGATCCCACTGGACCAAAGTTATTCTCTCTTTCCTTTTGGCAGAATTGCGCGGAAGTCCGATAGGTCGCGTTCGAACAGGCGATTTCGCCTGAACTCCCATACCATATTTGATCAAAAGCCCGTTCGGCGTTTCGCGCATTGGTTCCCCTTTACTTTACTACGCAGGCAGTCAGGCAGGCAGGCTGGCTGGCTGGTAGGCAGACGGCGACGGCGGGCAGAGCCCGTGTGAACTTCACCGTGTGACATCACGCCTCATTGTTGGAGGTTTACGTCATTCTTGAGTCGGTGCACGATTCGCGAAACGCACGCGAATGGTCCCGCGAAACCCGTGAAAAATGTCCACCAGTACGATCTCGTGCTCGTCCACGCTTTGACGTTGTCTCACTCTTTCTGAAATAAACTGGTGCTCGTGTGGTTCACTAAAGTCCTTATGTGAATCTTTGTGTAAGCTTAGTGCGCGTTATATCGTTGTTGAGAAACGTCGCAAAATTTTGAACGTGCCCTAAAGCAAATAGCGAAAGATGTCAAGCACGACGTTTTACGGTAGCGCCAGCTTCTGGTTAATCCGTCAATAAGCAGTGGGACTGTTATATTATTTATTGGAAATATCCTATTTTCTGAGGAGGTGATATTCACGGTGATTATTAATCGAGTGTCATATTAATTGGCTCGGATTAACGTGTCAAGGAATGTATTTCTTCTCATGGGTTTCATCGCGCGCCGTTACTACGGCACGTTCTTTCATTTTAAATATAACGGTGTATAAATAAGTATGAGCAATAGCGGGAGTGCGTGAGACTGTCTACTCAGATTTTGCGAATTGATTGGCTACGCTTCTGTTTATACCTGCGAACATTTTCGGTAAAGTGATTCAAATGCAGTCGACACTCGTTACTTTTTTACTGACAGCTGCCACATATGTTCTTCTTTGTGCGTGGGCACGCGTTGCCGAGGCTGTACCAAGGTTAGTGCTTCGGTGCCGCATCTCCTTCGTACGGTCAGGGCTTGTGAACACTTCCATTTCTCATATCATCTTCTCCATGTCGTGGAAAAATTTATTGCACTGTTGGGAACGTTGTAAAAAATAGATTCACTTTTTGTTTTGATGCTTTTTCTCGTTGACATTCAAAATGTATGAGATACATTTTGAATTTACACTAGAACGTTTTGCACCTTTGATACTCCTGCTTTATGCTTTGTTGTTTGATAAATTTGCTTAAGCGTAGTAATTGACACTGTTTTTATCAGATAATTCAACAATATTATCTCGTTCTGCAGGAACACTTGAACATCTGATCTGCTTAAAGTTCTGAGAAACACTTTTCTCGCTGTGGACAGGCACTCTGAAATCATATGGTGTTTTAAAGGATGAGGACACAATATTTTCATATATTTTACACAACCAGTTACTATTGTCATATATCGAGCTTGCGTGAGTAATTCAATCTAGAGAGGTATTTTTTCTAATTTGGTTTAGAATCTTATGGGTTATATTCAATTGGTGGGTTGTTACAGGTAAATTGTACTTACGTGATGCAGTTGTTTCCGAACCGGTCACAGCTGCAGGAGATGCTGCACTGTGCCGAGGATTGCTCTGAAATAAGTTCCAACGCTTGTATGATGTTTGGAGAGTTCTACATATTCGCCACAGAACTTGCGCGCCTGTGCGAACGAGGGTAACGTAAAATTTTATCTAAAGGAAGATT
Organism: Syrista parreyssii; assembly: GCA_030142615.1. Classification (NCBI taxonomy): domain Eukaryota; kingdom Metazoa; phylum Arthropoda; class Insecta; order Hymenoptera; family Cephidae; genus Syrista; species Syrista parreyssii. The sequence continues at coordinate 223,107 of JARQTG010000236.1, forward strand.
AAAAGTGAATTTCTACTTGAAAATCTAAGTTTGTCCTATCGATACCCCAAATTATTGTCATAGTGACACAGAACAGGATTGAGAAGCTTCATATAAGTTTTGTATTGCTAGATTTCGTGATATGCTCCAAACTGAAATCTATTTGTTGCAGGAAAAAGGTGTTGAACGTTCGATTGTGATTGATGTCGGCGCGTATTAATGATGTTGAAGCGCGGAGTGCTGTTTTTCATTGCAAAAGGATTTGATATTTGGAAGTATGTTCGCTGCTGAATTATGAGTGTTGATGATTATGGTTACGATAATAATAATAAGAAAGAAATACTAATAACAACATCCAAACATCCTTATTACCACACTCTGACAACACTCTTCAGTTTTTTCCTCTTTCGTTTCCGGCGAAGTAACCTTTTATAGCAATAGAGAATTTTATCTCAGTACTCTTAATTATTACGAACCTTTATCTAATTACAGTAGAAAATATCAAATCCTCCTGCAACGCTGGCACGATTGTTCGAGTGTGATAATATTGAATATCTGAATTATGCAATTAATCTCGCCTTTCAGTACCAGTCGATCTGAAACATTAAATGTCTGACGATTTCAATTTTGATATAATGCCTTTTAATTATTACAGAGCATCTGTTCCTATGAGCGCCACTCAATCATTGCACTGTGATGGAAAGAATACTAATTACAAAATCGGTACAAGTAAGTTACAAAAGTTTAATAAAAGATTTAATTGATCTTTTAACCAATATCTAATCAAATTTTAATTTTTTCTTTCAGAGAGGATGGCATATGAGGTATTTTTGGGTGGATCCTGTAACCCCACCACATGGAGGTCAGAGATAGCTATACCAACTCTCCAGAGCCTTGGCATTACTTATTACAATCCTGTAAGACAAAATTAAATTTACTATCTAGAAAAAAATGATTGTTTGACGAATATAAACGTAGACTATAATATAACGTTTTTCTTGTAATATTGCAGCAAGTATCGCAATGGGGACCAGAGCTGATAGCTCAAGAGTACGAGGCGAAACAAACTGCGCGTGTTTTGCTCTTCGTCATCGACAATCAAACGCGAAACAGTGCAGGCATCATCGAGGCAGCTCAGTTGGCAGCCACACGTAGTGACTCGCTTGTACTCGTGATATACCCCTACCGTCAGGGTCAAACTATTTTAGGGGAGACGGTTTCTACACAGTGGGTTTCTTAAACATTTCCTCTTTTTACTTCTTAAACAAATCATCGTACTAACTTTTAGTAAAATCAATGCGTATACAGGGAATATTATGACTTGATGAATGGGTTGCTAGTACTTCAGTACCTTGTGGAGAGACAGAGGATACCAATATTTGAAAACGTTTCGGTGGCTCTGAATTGTACGTCCAAGGTAATTAAACGCCCTTTAACGTAGTGTTATAATTGGTCACCTCAATTATTAATTTATTGATGATATTATAACGAATCAGTATCATCATTGCAGATCCTCCGCGAAGCAGTTAATGTTCAGGACTTGAATGCTGAGGATGGGATCAGGCCGGTTCGATTGTCACCCAATCAAAACGGGGTTGACTTAATGTACATAATTTATGATCTCATTCTGTGATTATAATAATCTTATATAAATATATGTATATATTAATTCTTTTTTATAGAAAACTACGGGAAATTTTTGAATCCATAGACACCAATGGCACTGGAACAGTTAGCTTGGGTGAAGTAAGTGTATCAATAAATATTACTTCAATTAATTTCAACGGTCTGATCTGACTAATTAATTCCAGGCTTGGCTCGCGTTGCAGTCCAACGCTAAGTGTAATATATCGGTGGCGGAACTGCTCAATGCCGTGAACAAATCAGGTAACGTAATACGCTTGTTCTAACGTATTACGTATCAGCCGTAGAAAATGAATCACTATAACCAATCAGTAATTGCTCATAATAGTTATGAGCGAATAATACTTCATAAATTTAGTATAGGGCACACTTGTTAATGGCAAATCGATACAAAACACCGTAGATATTTGATATTTTTTTATCGGATGCAATAATATTCAGTAAAAACGTACCAGTTTCCGATTAACTAAAGAAATAAATAATTTTCAGAAACGTACGAGACTCTAATAGAAGACTTTTCGGCTAAGGAGGATCCTGCAGAACAACGGATAAACTTCGAACAGTTTTCCACAATTGCAAGCGAGTTATCATGGCGGCTCAAGAGCAACGGCGTGTCCTGCGAAAGTGAGATACCTTCAGTTTGGAGTATATTATGTAGGAAGGCATCAAAGTTTCTTCGCAGAGCTTTCGTACACCCCTTTAATCGTTTCATAGGTATTTCCGATTTTCAACAACTTCGTCATAAATTCACAGTATTCTTACGAATGCAAGTATGTCTGTATTTTCAGTTGATGTACTGAGCATTTGTTTCTTTATTTTTTTCTTTTTGTCCTCTAATAGACGTTACTCATTATCCAGTCCACATATTGTGATTGTTACATCATAATCGGCATACTTAGTTATCATTTGCTTTAACTCCACTTATGACAGTGATCGCAAGATTTCGTTGTTTTTTTTGTAACATAAAATTCAGCTGTTAACGCATGATCAATTTCAGATTGGACCAACTCCTTGGTACCAGATTCTGATAAGAGAGATTTATATATCGGAGTGGTCGGTAAAGATTTGTTTTGGCTAGAATCTTCGGCCGCACCGTTAATCGAGTGAGTAGAAAACAAAAAACACGACAAACCCAAAAAAAAAAAAGTGATCAACACGAGTCAAACTCGGCTGGAAGTTGTGATCGTAATCGGGATCGTCCGTATATCCTCGATATCTAAAACTTTCCCCTAGATCGCTGGGCTTATCTCTTCACCGACCAATCCTGAACGATTACAACGTAAGGGGAATGTCGCAGGAGTTGCAGCATATGAAAAATTCCCGGCTCATCCTACTGATCGTGCCGCAACACTCTCGTGGCATCTCCATTATGGCTTTGGCAGCTCACTTGATTGGACTGCGCGCTAAGTTAGTCCTCTGTGTTCAAACTCTCCCCGAAGGTTGTGTCATCTCTGGAGAAAAGGTAGATAAACATACAGAAATAGCGAACGTTGCCAAAAATCCAATCGACGAATCGAAAAATTTGGCTTTCTTTATTTTATCTTTTTCTTTTTCTTTTCAGCTAACCCAGCAGGCCATTAAGGACTATAATCGGGGTAGGATGTATCTGTCGGACTACGCGACGCGAGAAGGTGTACCTGTATTTCAGAATATCGCTGATGCTTTACAGCAGGCGATACAGCTAGTTCAAAGTCCCTGTTGACTTAACTCCTTCCTCTCTTTTAATACTTCTTTTTCTATATATTTTTTTCATTCTCCGTACGGTTAAGCCTCCTCAATTCGTTGACTAATTTATTTTTGTTCGAAACCTTACTCGTTAATGCTGCCCATCTACCATTCGAGACCTCTGGATGCGGCATCGGCAACGATGACGATGCTTCATTTTTTTTTTAATTATTTACACCTTGCTAAAGTGACACTGCTAATAGTGATAACGATGGAGAGGATTATTGTTTTTTCTCTTTAAAATTTACTTGCTACCAGCTATTTACTATTTACTATTATTACTACTAGTACTGCTACTACTGCTTAACTTGTACTTATTACTATTTACTATTACTCTACTACTTGTACTACTACTCGTACTATTACTACTACTAAAATGACTTACCATTACTATTGCTACTATTAATCTTTGAGATGATTATCATGCTTTAGAACAATTTTTATTTTTCAAACGAAACTATTATCTTGGAATTGTAGGTATCGGAAAACCTCGTTGGCGATTGTACAGACCCTCTATTGAGTTTTCCTGTTTTTTTTGGAGGGGGGGAGGGGGGATTTTTTCCTTATACGTATGTGTATATATATGCTATCGTCGCAGCTCTTAGAGGAGACCCCGAGGATTCCTCGAACGCTATTTTGTTTTAGATATCCATTTCTCAGGTAAACAAACGAATTTCCGTATTCTCAGGAATATTTTGGAATTTAGGACAATGTGCAAACAAAAAAGAGAAAAAGTAAAAGCAAACTTTCGCGACTTGCGAATTTGCGCCAATTATTCTTATGACATCTATAATAGTGTAGCTACACAAAACTACTCTGTCGATCGCTTAAAAAATAGTAGAAAAAAATTGTTTCAATGCAATATCCATATCCATTCTGATTGCGCGTCACACAATCTATATAATTCCCCATTCAGGGAGGCGAATCAGACATACTAAAGACAAAAGAACGAGTATGAAGACGTTGGAGGTCTCTCGCGGTAGATGGAAGTTTCTTTTTTACAGTAACTTAACTTGACGATTTTTTTTCTTTTTTTGTAACCTTTTGGTAACTGGTTGAGGATTGATTTGATATACGTGTATATATATTATTAATTGTTTCTAACAACCTAATGGTAAATAATTTCAAGTACAGAGAGAGACAAAGAATGAAAGAGAGGGAATGGCGCGTGTGCATTTTGTGCGACTTGAGAGAGAGAGAGAGAGAAAGAAAGAGTGCGTGTCCGTTAATAATATGTGCGTTAGTTCAATGCGTGCGCGTGCGTGTACACGTAAGTAGTCAGAGGGTGAAACTTGTATAATTCACAATGTCCGAGAATTTGCGGGTCAGTGGTGAAACATGTTGGTCCGAAGAAAAGGCTTAAATGGTTTATGAGAGAATCTGTCTCGTACAATTATTACGATTGCTGGAAACAAAGAGACAATACCAAAATTGCGCGCGACGCTCAGAAACTTTAAATACTAACCGAGGAGCTCAGTTATAAACCAGCTGATTGAGTCCCCTTTTTGAAATGCTTTTTTTTTCTTGATTTTCTTTAACATTTGTTTTACCCAATAACGTCGCGTCTAACGTTTCATTAGATATTTACAATAATTTGCCTTATTTCCTGTCTTAAAAAAAAAAAAAACGTGCTCCAGCGAACTTCAACCCCTATTTTTTTTGTTTCTTCAGGAAGAAAAAAAGCAAAAGTCAGTCGCATTATGTTGATCTGTCTCGCTTTATCCCTTCTGGCAGGTTTCTCTGTTTTCATTTATTCTTCTTTGTCATTACAAAATTTTTTTTTGGTATTTTCATTTTTTCTTTTTGTTTCCTCGTTTTCTCTCTCCACTTCCTTCTCCTCGGCGAGTCGCGTTTCTCTATGAGAAACGTCGATGTCAATACAAATTGTCAATGTTACTTCAAAGCTCCGCTAATTGTACAATGTGTGCTTTCTCGACCAAGATGGTTGTAAATGTCCTGATATTACTTATCGGTGAAGAAGAAAAAAATCTGGCAGTTAATATTACATAGGAATCATTAATTCTTGTCAATATTTAATTAGATAATTAGAGCGAGTGAGTCATAGGACCTTAGGTTAGATTGATACAAATACGCAGGTCTATAGCAGAGGAATGTCAGTTGCGCGCACGCGCAACAAGATGTTGGATGCACTTTTGTAACGAGTGGGATTACTAATAGAAAAATGAACAAGCAAGGAGTGTCTATTATATGATGGGAAAAAATCATGGTCTGAATACGAATCTGCAACTAGTCTATAAACGAAATCGTTGCTCTGAGCAATAGTTGAGTTAAAACACGTACACGCACGCGCGCATGCCTTACACAAACACACCCGACCTAAAAACACACACGCATACACACACAATACATACCTACACGTATACACTTTTTAAGCATTAAGACGTCTTAATTAAATAATTTTTGTTAATTACGGTAAAGGATAGAACTAAAAGAATAACAGATGGTTACTGGTAAACAGTAGGATAAAATCGGATTCGAAGTGAAGTTTAGAGAGTATAAACAAAACAAAAAAATGCAAAAAAAAATTATTTAATTTCTGCAGTAATCCTGAGTGGTGCTCTTATCATCTTTCCTCTTCCACGTTTTAGCTCTATAAAAAAACGTACGTATAAATAGTTTTTACCTAATTCCCATAATTCAATTTCTTATGATGTTTCATTTTTTATTTCTTTCCAACGAAACTTTGTATCAATGCAAGTACAGTGGAGTCTCTCACAGATTACTTAATACGAAGGCACGTAAACTAAGTGAAATACCAATTACGTGCTCGGAACAGCCTGTGCCAATTCTCTCTGTCTCGCAACCATGACCAGTGACAATGTTCAGGACCCCACCGTCGGTCTTCCTTGAACTATGAGAATTTAAGCTGTGAGAGCCTTCACTGTAATTGATGAAATGACAATCTGTACTATCGATTAAGATTTACGGGATTTGTTAGACCATGAAAATCCTACCTAAAAAGAAATTAACCACTTTTTAATTTAACATCTTCATTTTTCTTAATTTTTTTGGAATCCTCTACTAATGTCTCTCCTTCCTTCCCCTTGTCGCCGTCCACTTTTTTTTCAAAAAAGTATCGATAAATGTTTTTCAATGATAACAGAACCGGTATCATTATCGGCAGAAATAATGGAACGTATACTGCGTATCTGAAAGAAATAATACGCATTCAGAAACAGGCGTATACGTAATACGCATAACAAGGAGTTTCAGTTAGTAAATCTAACGTCAAAGGTTACTGACTTCTGATCCTCTGGAAAATAAAGAAGAGCAAGAAGCGACGGATCGGTGAAGGCAGCTTCCGCCGTCACAAAGGCTTCCTTACTCAAGAGGAATCCTTGAACAAGATGTCCACGTTCCAGCAACTCTGCAGAACGTTCCACCAGATCAAGGGCAGTCTTTATACGATTACCCACTGTCTCTGTGATAACAATACTGCTGATCTCCTTCAGGAGTTTGGACAACGACTGTAGCGTCAACTTCGCTGAGGTCAGCTGTTCTATGGTGCGGATTCGCAGGAGGGCGTCAAATTCCCAATCGCGGGGTTTCGAATTTTCTAATTGTACTAAAGCTGCACCCTTGATCGGACTCTAATGATAAAAGAAATATGCGTTAATTTAATACTACTGATAATTGGCCTTATCAATGAGACAAAACTTACCGCATCAGGTATGCCTAAGAGGAGTCTTAGCTGGGCCAGGAACACTCCCATAATCGTTCCTCCTTCAGGAATAACCACAACGGTTTCCTTATTCTTGGTTACTGCCTCTTCGCAAACTTCTGATGGCGGATTGGATATTACCACTCCACCCCATCTGTAAATACATTAGATAAAAATAGTGGCCACAGCTCTCATTATGGAATAGCGAATTGTACATGATCTACTGAGATTATATTAAGAAGTATGTCACGATCAGAAGAAAACAATGTTTCACCTTGGTGAAAGAAACGCTTCAACATTACTGGCTGATTTTGATCTATGTCCAGTGCGGGTGTAAATGTGTAACGGTGCCTTGTCGCAGGGTACTGTGTACACCACTAAGTTAATGCAGGGATGAAGACTGACCTGGGATGCTGTAAATACATAAGAAAGTCTGTGTAGTCAAATACTTCTATAATGCAATCTTTATAATATACATTTACCTAACTTCTTTTCAAGAGGTGTTACGAGCTGCGGTAGCACATCTTCCGGTAGGGCGTAATGTCTACCCAAGGAACTGCTGTCAGGAACTTGCTTTGGAGTAACGTCCAACGGAAGTAGATAAAGCCATTGGGACTTAATTGAAAAATTGGCAATTAATGACAATTCTTCGAGGAACGGCTCTATGTACTCTGAAAGGCACAATATACGTTTCGCTCAATGAGAAGCAGTCAGAGTGCAATAACGGTTGCAGTTATTCTTTTTATAGACTGCGCATGCGCACAATAGATTCTCATCATACTTAAAAGCCACATATTTTTGTTTTCTCATAACAGTAGAGGTGCGTCTCACTCGTCACTAGGTGTTTCAAATTAATGAAAGTTTTAATCACTATGTGGTATTCACCATCGATCACTCTCGGCAAATTCCAATCAATCTTCAGGCTCTCTGGATCAGGATTCACTAAGGTGAGTAGAATGTCGTATGCCGCACTGGCTGGGAAGCGTCTTCTGTTCTCTTCGTCCAAACTATACATCGTTGGCTCGGCTAGGGCATTTTTGGTCAAGGCTAATGATTTGTCACGTAATATCCATTGGGAGAGTATTTGTGCCAGTTCAGCCCCACCTAAGATTCAAAAGTGAAATCTTACTGGATTTGTCCAATTATTTTACTGATATAATCTGATTATGATCGTTTTAACTGAATTAGATTAGGAAAAAATATCAAGGTCATGAATATATATATATATATATATACCGAGATACTTATACTATGTACGTTTATGATTTATTGCAGTGATTTTTATTATAACATAATTATACAATATCTCAGCGTGTATTGTTGTGCAGGTGAATTCTAACCAATTATCGTGGACGACGTTTCCGCCTGAACTTTTTCTTTGCACAACACAGAATACACGTGTGATATGCGATCCGCGTGCAGCAGATACAAGCTTCTTGTATAAAAATAATTGTACTTTAGCTATTTTCTATATTTACACTTTTAATATTCTATATAGAAGTAAAATCACCTCACCAGCTGTCTTAGAGAAATAAATAGTTCTTCGCGAACCAACCAGAATATCCTCTTTCAAATTTGCCGCTTCTAGTAGCAGTAATTCACCGACCTTCAGGTCAAACGTTACAGCGACCTTTTCCAGGTCATGAGTCGTGAACGCTCTAGATACCAAATTGCTGGATATTACTTGGTGATCCACGTCAACTGTTAAAACCTCTAAATAAAAAAAGAGGAGAAAAATAAGAAATCCAAGGATACACAGCTAATTAATAAGTGCAAATAAATCTAAGTTAAAAAATAATAATTTTATTTCGTTCATTTCCCCCTGTGCTACATATTCTATATCTTATAGTGTTCCGACGGTTATTCTGCGTGCTTCGTTTCGAATGGGAATTTAATTAAAATAATCACGATCAAACAAATAATATTTGGATCGTCATTCCTTATCTGATGTTCTTTTTTAATTTCATTTCGTCCAGTACTGTGTCAAGAATATTTTAGCACGAAGATCTATAAGCGGGCTAATAAATCGTGCAATTGCGTCAATGGATGTAGCAGGGGGCAACAAACAATCCTCTATACAGTCCCAACGTCTTACCAGCATCTGCAAAGAACGCGCGGACCTCATCAGCCAAAAGTTCTCCATTCTCACGAGCGAAAGTCGCCACAATGATTCTCGTGTTAATTCTCGTATCCAAGTCGGACATTCGGGCAATTTCCGAATACGGTAGTGGGACTCGTGGTACTGCCGTAGTGTACCACCAAAGTGGCACACCAACCCCCAAAAGTAAAACAGCAAAGGAGAGACTGGCGTACAGCCTGTACTTCTCTGAAACATTAAGAGTGTTAAGAATGAAGAAACGGGAAGCTGAAAACTTTAATAGATTAATGTGAACTTCACTACGAGATGTCAACTATATACCGGAAGCTGATAGTTGCCGCAAGGAACACGTGTAATGTGTTTATAAAACTATGAAAAAAAAAAAAAGACGAGCGTAAAGGAATCGCTGTTTAATATAATTTTTTATCAAAATTGATTCGTGCTACCCAAATTTCTTATTTCATAACATTATACAACTCAAGTGGTTTAATGTCAGTATAAATCGCAATGTTTAAAAAAAACTTGATAACGCTACAATCGATTGCATAATTCAAACTGTATCTTTCGCGATAATATTAATTAAAGCGTAAAAACTGTCAGCAGCACGGGCCTGTTGATAATTTAATAATTCACTGCTCAATCTGATTAAGATTATTTCTCTTATGATACCAAACCGGAGCTGGATTAGATTTATTATAATGTTTATTACACTGTTTTATAGCATTTATATTATACACAACAAGCTCCCTGCACCTCTAGTGCATTTACAGTACTGGAAAGACCGATTGGCACAAACATAAATTTATTTGAGACAACACAGGCTTTGTAAACTTAAATAAATTTTGTATTGTGCAACACGAGTTGATCTTGATACGCATTGCGTGTACGTTAAGCGCATTTGAGAAGCATTCATACGTTTATGAAAGCATATGCGCATATGTTTACATGTTCATACGTACTTGAACATTGTTTCTATTAAAGGCTTGGCTAAGAGCATATTATTTTTTTGTATTGTATCATTGCTAAAGACATGGTTAAATGTAGAGGCCCATAAATTACCACGAGTAAAGACGTTCTGAGAGAATTTCAAAATTTTAGATAAAAAGAGGCTAATTCCGTATATCCAAGGAATTACGATTAGATTATATGCTACCAGGAAAGAAATACATGGAGAGAAATACTTTTTTCGAATGTAAAGTATCAGTAGAGGATTTTTCACGTGACTCGTCGATAGAAATCCAAGTCTGTTAAGAATAGGATAAAAGATTGCTAATAGCTTCTATGCTTCTGTACGCTGTGAACATAGGTTCGAATGTCTATATCGACTATGTAAAACAAGCAAACTATCGCAACAGCGTGAAGTTCTCGTTGGACATCGTTGACGTCTATTTTCGCGTGAAAGCCAACGAGCGGCAGTCGCGTCGTTGCGGAGACGGTGCGCGCATTCAATTAAGAAGTCATGGCTGCCATTAAATGCAATGTTGCCCGAGACTGCGATACTCTTCTGAACTTAAGAGAGAATATCACGTGATAGTCGGAGTGCACCGGGAGTGACATTAACGAAACTCTCGGACATTTATCACGCTCTTATTTCTAGGTAGCGACCATCGTGATAAACGTGATATATTGCCAATTGGATTTTCATAGCTCGGGGGGAAGCGATTCTTACCTCATAAATTTTTCGATTGTTTACGTAGATTAGACTCGTCCGTGTCACGAGTTTGATGCGTGATTTAATTGCCTACTGAAAAATTCAAGTGTCAAAAGAATTCAATGAACACTAGTAAACTCTGTTAATGTTAACGAACGGGCTAAAGGGGCTTGAACGAATTAGAATACAATGGCAGACCATGATAGATGGGGCATTAAACCGGAAATAAAAAGATTTTATTATTTAACCCCTCCGTGGTGACACCGGTCAAAATGACCCGTGCATAGACTTTAAAACCTCCAAACTGGACTTTCTTATCCCCGACATCTGCCTAAAACTATATTTTTCACAAACTGACACATTTCATACGTACGACCAAGAAATATCTTTGAAAAAATTTGTCGACCAGTTATTTCTCGTAAAGTAAGGCATTTTTTTTTTTTGACAATTTAATATTAAATTTTTTCTTTCCACGCGATCCTACCCTTGTTTACGAAGGTTCGATGTGTATTTCAGAATGTGTTCAGATCGACTAAAAAAACTGTTGTCCATACCGCAACCGTTGTAAAATCACTTGGGTCAATTTGACCCACCTTAAAATTGTACGAAGGTAATAAAAGAAAGTAACGACGCTCGAGATTTTTGAGATTTCAAAATACCTTTTTTTCTTCTGGCCTTTTTTGAGATAATATTTTTGTTATTGAATCAAATCAAGATGATATTTGTCGATTAATAGTCTTCTGTATGATAGCAAACCCAGAAGACAGTCATCGAGCTGCGAACTCGTTGGTTCCTTGGAGGTGGAAATGACATATGGAGTAGGCGATATGTAGGGGGGTTGTATTAAGGGAGTGGGTAATGCTCAATTATACGTAAGTTCAGTCTCTGTACAATCCTCAGTCTGTGGAGAACGATTGGGTGGCGGACATCCAATTCTGCTTCACCATCTCGTTCTTCCAGTCGAGGAGTTTCGGCAGACTCCACTTCCGCGTTCCCGAGAGTCTTCAGGGTTGCCGATCGTTTTGTACTACATTGACGCCGCACAGGAAGAAGGATTCTAGGCCTAGGATTTTGTATAGCAAGGAAAATTGATAACTGGACTAATATTTTGTTCAACAGGTGCGAATAGTGTTTAACGCACACATGTTTGTGTTCGTTTAATAACTCTCATGTCATAATAATAACATTTCACCATAAACAGATATCCACTATCAAACTCACATAACGAACGTTGTCCATGCTACACAGCATTTATCTATTTCTTATGTAAACCTAAAAGTGATAACGATACGAAATTTCGAAAAGTATAGGCAAATCCTTATATTTAGTAAAATAAAAATTTACGCGAAAACGTTTCATTGTCGAATTCAAAACCAGAATACTAATTTTTTTTTTTTCTTAAAAGTTTTGGTATTTTTGCCAAAACCTACTGGATACACAATTAGGAATTTATTATTGTAATTTAAATTTAATTAATCGATTGTATATAGTAATACTGATTGAATAGTACATTGTTCACATGAACGTCGACAATTGTGAGTCAAGTGATTTCACAATAGCCCAAGTGGATGAGCTTCTTGTGTTACACGTTTGAAATTAATTCATCACAGTAATTCGATAGATGTTGTGCAACTGGAGTTTGATTTTAGAATAACCGAAGTTCACGGCATGAAAAAGAGCGACGGTAACGCTCGAACACAATAGCGATTGTCAAGGCGCTTTGCTAGAGTCTATTTAAAATATTTATGATTTCAGTTTGACGAGTCAAAGTATCAGGACAATGGCAGCCAAAGTCGATGACTTCAACGTGGAAGGCTTTCAACCGGAAATGAAATCGCCACTGAAGTGAGTGAGATACTATTATACAATAGCAGATTTGTTTAAATAAAATTTTTTTTTAAATCTGACCAATCAATTAAATAATTATTTTTCAGGAGTGAATCATGCTTTCGATTGTTCGGAAGATTTTTACGAATTTATTGGCGCTCGTGGGCCTTGATATTAATCCCGATTGTTTTTCTTCCTCTTATTATCTTGAACAACACCTCGGTAAGTGGATATTAGAATTTTTGTTAATTTTACAAAAAACATTTTAACTGCCATGATTTATTGGTACTGTGTCTTATTTTTATATCAAATTTCAAATTTTCAACAGATGTATCGATGCCTTTATGTTCTTCTGATAATGGCGTGTTATTGGATTACTGAAGTTTTACCACTGCCTGTCACTTCTGTAATACCGATTGTGCTTTATCCATTGTTGGGTATACTGAGCACCGCCGATACTACTCTATGCTACATGAATGACACGGCAATGATGTTTATTGCTAGTTTAGCTATAGCAATTGCAATTCAGAATTCAGGATTACACATGCGAGTTGCGCTATTGATAATCAAGTTGATTGGCTGCGGCCATAGACGGTATGCAGCTGTAATTGTGATTAGGAGAATAAAGAGAACTGTGTATGGTTTATTACTAATCTGAAATGATCCATTCGCCATTTTTTCTTTTCAGATTGAGCTTTGGATTGTTCTTTGTGACTATGTTTATTTCCATGTGGATATCAAATACTGCAGCTACCGCCATGATGGTTCCAATCGTGAAGACCGTATTAGAGGAACTGGAGGCAGTAAGTTTCATTCGAACGATTCTGTAATTATCAAGTCCAGATAGAATAAATTGACCATTGATTTGATACGACACGTATCGTTTTGCTTACAGCAAGGCCTTGGCAATATGTTTGTCACGACTGATGACGGAAATAAAGAGGAAGGACGGGAAGCGTAAGTAATTGTTTATGCCGTCTAATGTTTTTGTTTGCATCATCATTTTCATTGATTTCTTTATTATTGCAGATCAAAGAAACCTACGCCAATTACTCTGAGTCATTATTTGGCTGCATCTTATGCCTCTAGTATTGGTGGTATCGGTACTATTGTGGGATCTGGTACTACTTTGTCAATGAAAGGATATTACGAATCGTATGTAAACAGTTGTCAAGTTCTTAACACGGCTTAATGTGAAGATTTTTATTTTTATTATTTTTGTATTTTAGACGTTTTCCAAATAGTCCTGGTATAAATTTCTCCTCGTGGATGATATATGCAGTGCCACCTATGCTTATTATGTCCTTCCTTACCTGGATTTGGCTTCAGGTCATGTACATGGGCCTATTTAGACCTAATAGTAAACACGCACGTGCAGTAGATATTGGGAAAGAAGGTGAGCGCGTGGCTACTGCAGTAATTGAAAAAAAGTACAAGGAACTAGGTCCTATAACTTGGGGTGAATCCTGTGTTGGTTTTCTCTTCATCGCTGTAGTCTTTTTCTGGTTCTTCCGAGAACCTGGATTTGTTACAGGATGGCCGAACTATGTAACAGATGTGTAAGCATTGTATCATCTATTGAAACACATTATATGATGTTTTCCATTCGATTTTTTATACTATGGAATTTCTTTATAGATCTTTCTTTGTGTAATTGAATGTTCTCCTTTTCTAGGGCTGTGAAGGACTCAACGCCCGGTATTGCTGTAATGATTATTCTGTTCGCACTTCCGGCAAATCTGAAATTCCTCAATAGTTTCAGTAAAGATCCCAGCACGAGACCTGCTAAGCCATCATCTGGACTGTTAACTTGGAAACTAGTACATCAGCAAATGCATTGGAACTTGTTGTTCATATTTGGTGGTGGATTTGCAATTGCAGCAGGCAGCACAGCTTCTGGTCTATCGACAATGTTGGGCAATGCTTTGACTGGTCTACAGTCATTGAATCCTGTGATTATTTTATTCATTGCATGTCTACTTGTAGAGACTCTTACAGAGATGACTGCTAATGTGTCTGTGGCGAACATCATCGTACCAGTTTTAGTAGAAATGGTGGGTATTACTGCAATGCATGAGACTTTTAAAAATTTGTGTATCAAAACCTTTCTCATATGCTCAATTATAATTTTTGTCTTTCAGTGTGTGGCCATCAAATTACATCCTATGTATATGATGGTACCAGGCACTATGTGTGCTTCATTTTCATTTCACTTACCTGCGGGAACCCCACCCAATGCAATTGTCAGTGCTGCCGGTCATATAAGAACCAAAGATTTTATAATCGCTGGTATAGGTCCTAGTATCATTACACTCGTTACTACAACTATTCTATTCCCTACATGGGGTAATTATATTTTCCAGCTTTCAGAATTCCCTGATTGGGCTGTTTAGTTATCTCTTGCAATAGCTAGATTTTTAATTTATTATATTTCTTTTTTAATTTATTAGCCAAAGAAACAGAGATAAGTTAGGTCTTTATATTACCGTTTCATTCTTCATTCTTCCCAAGAGTATTATGACAGATTATTTTGTACATATATGCACATGTATCCCGATATCAAATAAAGGTATAATAGTAATTAGTTTATCTAAAGAGTTAAAAAAAATGCGATATGCAAAAGATAAAAGCATCAGATACTTGAGGCTATACAGCAGATTGTAGGAATACCAATTATCTTAAATAATATGGCAAGAATTGTAAATTATAAATAAGGTATTACGATATTTTTTCATAAAACAATAATCAAACGATTACTAGATCTTTAAATTTATACAACTTGAGAAATCCTATAATTATAGACAAATAAATAATTAAAAATACAAAACAAATTTCTTACCATCTGTAGATGTGTCGTACCCAATGACATCACCTTCTTCCATTTCACTGAATATTAGTTAATTTGATGTTAACTAAAGTTTATTTTGAAGTTCGTATTTAGAAATGATAAATCATTAATTTCTATGGTTTAGATAGTCTTTTCAAATAATAGAGTTAAATCGTTCCTACTTCTTGAACATAACCTCTCTGTAAAGCAGAGAATCTATCTTTTGTAAATGATCCAAGAGAATTAAAATAATCGAAAATACATTAATCTGTCGCAATTATACTTAGTATCACTTATATTAATTAAACACAATTCAAACACTCACTATATATGAAAATATTTAATAGCATTCACTGACGCATTCTTATTGACTGTCAGTTGCCGTCAGTAAATGCGGCACTACCGGCAAGGTTTAGTTTGAAATTTCACCACAATGATAAGATATATTACGTAAACGAATTAGCAAAAAATAATGAGCACTTGCCAACAACATCTAATTAAATTACCTGTAATAATCCACATACAGTATAATAGAAAAAAAGTAAATACACAAGCCATATTTATATCAGGTACTTTTTTGAATTATGATAAACTTTACATAGTTCTTTCAGATATACAGAATAAACATATATGTATATTAAATAAAAATCTCAAAAATCCTTCATTAGCATAATATATCTGTAGGAAATGAAGAATCCAGCGGAGTATGAATTTCCTGTCTCGTAGGAAGTAAAGAAGTATAACAAGGGTTGTTTCTTCCCCATATCGAATAAGGACATCCACCAAGAGAACGAAGACGATGAACCAGTTGTTCAAATGTGGGTCTGTGCTCAACACGTGACGCCCAACAGGATCGCATCACTTCATAAAGTTCTAAAGAAACGCTTTCCGGTCGAGCAAGACGACCTTCATTTCGCAAAATATGTTGTAACAATTGATCATCGCGAATCTCATGATAGGGAAGCGCTCCAAGGGTGCCAATTTCCCACATAACTACACCGAAAGACCAGACGTCGCTCTTAGACGAGAACACACGTTCACGTAGAGCTTCCGGTGACATCCAGCGAACCGGAAGTCTTCGTACACCTCCTGCACCATTCCCCATGACGTATAGGCTATTGCGTGATAAGCCGAAATCTGATATCTATAACAACGGTATATTTTAAATAAGTAAAAAATAGGCCTTCCTTTAAATATCAAAGAATAATTACCTTTAACGTTAAATTGGAATCTAGTAAAATATTTCTCGCAGCCAAATCTCGATGTGTAATTCTTTTGGATTCCAGGTGTTCCATGCCTTTTGCAATTTCTAACGCGAATCGTAGAAACTCGTTAGTTTCTAATATATTAGATGATATCCCTGGAGCTTGATCAGTTTCCTTTTCTTCTTTTAAATTTACGTAATCGTGTACAGCATCCGAATTAGTGTCTGCTGTGTTGTTAGATGGAAACGTCAGACAGGTAGGAGTTGTAGGCGGTTCGCTACTCAGGGTAGTATACAGTGCTGCGATTAGAATGTTCATAATTAGATAATCAAATTATTTTAATACTCGTCTGATAAAAGCATGCAATATTTTCCTACTTTCTGCTATGCTTGGCCTAGGACTGTGAATCGGTGAGGATGTTGAACTATGCGTGTCACTATTACTCGAACTTTCTCGCATGCGGTGCAGATAGGCAAGCAGATCGCCATTTTCCATATATTCCAGAAGTACGCATACTGGATTATTGGGTAACGTACAACAGCCTATAAGTTTCACAAGATGGGGATGCGTTCCAGCAGCCTTCATTATTGAAATCTCTTCCATTAATTGTTCTCTTGCATCCCACTCGTTACAAGGGTCAGAGAAGTGTGACATTTTGACAGCAATAGGATAATCGTTATCGTAGTCAATTAAATGACTTAGATACACTTTACCAAATTGACCTTTGCCTAGTTCACGCACAAACTTTAATCTCTGATAAGACACTTCAAATTTGTCAACGTCGCCTCTGCACATGGCTTCCTGGGTATAGAAACAATGGTGAATAAATGTTGAATTCTTGGCACTGCTATGAGGTGCAATAATTTATATAATATACTAACCTCCACTTCCTGTTCTACGTACAAAATATTTCGATTTTTGAGTATCGTTTCTTCCCAGCCGGATCTCCGTTTGGAAATTGTTTTTACGGCTTGAATTCTGCGGCAAAGTAAGAAAGTTAAAAAATATAGATAAATTATAAAATATATTTTTTTTATTGAAAATTTGAAAATACCACCTCGTATCTGGATCCGACAATAACAAGTGTTTGTATTGTTTCCGATCTTGACACCAGACGAAAATTATAATTCCAAAAATCATTGTACCGATTGCAAATAGCACTGTGAATGCGAACCACTGTAAGGCAATACCAATTTACTTTTTTTATTTTAATATTTACACGTATCTAAAGCTTTATACATATTTATTTAAAAATTTATTTAAGATTCAATATAAAATCAGATTTACCTTCACTATAATCTGTCTTGTGTCATCTCTATCTATTATTGAATTGACATTAAATATTCCTTCTCTTCCAATACACCCATTTTCATCTTCAACGGCCACAGTGACTCTGCCGCCAAAATTATTAAATTTATCGTATTTTTGCATGCTCCATACGAGAGAATTACTTTCTGAAGGTATTCTTGCTATTCGCGTAGTATTATATACAGGTAAACCATTTTTTGACATAAGCAACGGTACGCCGATACTAAAAAAGAATTATAATTTTTATAAAAATTACCAATGCGCTCTATGATAACATCCATACAACGTCCATATAATATTGACTTATCAGAATGACATACCTGACAACGAAAAATTTGATCTTTGCATTTCCCACAGTGATATTCCAGTTCATCGATAAATTACCATCCCCCTGTCTCTCAACCAATACAGTAGGAATCGGTAACCATAAACTAGAATTGGTGCAGCTACATTGATGTCCCACGCATTCCGGTACAGTGTATATCACCTGCAACATCCGGTTTCTTTTTCAGATTAATTTATTTCCACATTGTCAAATTCTATTTTTTTTAAGCATATGAATAAAGCATATAAATTTCGTTCATCCTGACCGTTGGCGACTTCAACTTAGGATTTTTCCTAGGATTCGCATGAACCTGTATCTTATATGTACAGGTTGGTCTAATACTAATTTCCGGTACGACCGACATGAATTTATTTTCCGGAAGTAGTGCATTCAATTGACTTCGGTTCTTCGTTGTATAATAAAGAGATTCTTCGGGACAGTTTGTCGATTCTTTCTCGGTGCCATTTGAGACTGTCGTTATTGAAACGCTGTAAGAGTTTATATCAAGTAGGAGGAAATGATTATTGTTACAATTCAATTTTAATTAAAATACCTGTATGAAGATGGCGGTCTACCCCTTTCAGGGGATAACCAAGAAACGTTGAATTTTAATAACTCATACGTGGAATTATCATCAATCTGGACAATATCTTCAAACGCAGTTACTGTCAGATCACGAGGTACACCAACGGATTCACTGATATTTTGACCAAATATTTGTGTAACATTTATGATTGCAGCAATTAACAGAAGGTGAGTCGTGTAGTATTTGATTATGATTTTCGCTGACATCTCATTTTAAAGAAAAGAAAATTAAATAAGAGGGTTATTTATTATTTCGATTATTATACACAAAAAATGCCGAAGTAATACTTCATCAGGTTGTTATGTAAAATCCACTTGATTAATATCGCATCTCTTTATTCCTTATTGTTGTTATTATTGTTAATCAACGTCATATATCAGTCGGATTATTAATTATGCTTTTTTGATTTATATGGATATATTGTTTTTGAGTTTATTAAATTCACTGTGCTATGTTAATCCTTGTCAGTTATCAAAGCCGATTGATAGTAATATTATTTCGCTTTGTTCACGCGCAGAGAATTCAAATGAAATCCTTTTAAGATTGCGCTACGTGTTTACTGCAATGACCACTACGTCGTATCTGGACAAATCTTATCTGATAACTTAACTATTAGCCGCACAAAAGACTCGCCAATACTACGATGAACTGATAAGAATGATATTTTGGTTGTATTAAAATTGTTGTAATTTATGAGATTCGCTTTGAAATAAGTACTTCAATATTATTTTTTTTAAATGTTAGGTTAAATTATTTTTTTTATCATCTGACGTCATATGTTTGAAGTAATCTATTAACATCGAATTTTTCAAACGATCTGCCTATCTGGAACAAAATGACCGTGTGACGTTCACAAGATGTACATTTCTGAAATGTCCAAGAGACGTTTGTGCTATGTGGATACAACGAGTTACGTTTGTTTTACATTGTACGTGGGTACGATAAAAAGATAAACATCTGATGCTTTCAAAACTATTAATCAGTAAGATATAGTTAAAGGAATTAGACATGTATTAGTATAGTTCATAGACAGGTTGATTTTTTTATGGCTTAAGGAAAAAGAGCCTTGAATTTAGAACCGATGTCGGTAAACGGTCTCGCGATAGAAATGAAATTAAAGCTTAGCAAGTAATATTAATTGTCCTTTGAATTGTCGTACAAATGATTTTATTATAGTGATATTATATACCTTTGATTTACTTTTATCAGCATGTACGACTTAAACCGAACGAACCAATCGCGTACGAAATTGAAAAAATATTACTAACTGATTGGTTGATCTTTTTTAAAATCTTCTCTATTCTTTATTTGTAGGAATTTTCTAATATGTGATAATTGATGATGCATACTTACGTCATGAGGAATTTAGGCTTAGAAATAATTTATAATTCTTACGGATCATATGTAGTTTATTCAATTACCACGCCGAGGCGCGTCGGTTAGGAAAACGTAGACATTTGTATTCTAACCATTGTGAGGTTATTGTGTTGTCTAATCTAATAGAAAACAATAATTTTTGTCCATTTTTCTCTTCTTCCCCTTCGCGCACAGTTTCTTTTATTCGGATCATGATTGTTTTAACGGAGAACTTTTAATTTATTCGTAAATCTAAACCTTATTCATATCGTTACAACGTACGATTTGCTGAACATATTTTTGTTGGTGGGATACTGTAAAGGTAATGTTGCTCCAAAATATTCAATTAATTAGATGGAGTAAACAAACTGTTAGCATAAATTCTTGAGCAATACTGCGTAATACGTGAGAAGTTAATTGTATTGCAATATTTGTGTGTAAGGTTTGCTATAACCTATATTGTCGTTGATGATAACATTAATATACTCTCGTTTACACTTGTTTTTTATTAATCTTCATATTAAAATTGAAGGAAACAAATGGCCTCGGCTGCGATGTCACCTACAGATGACGACGAGTTGACCTTACCTCGCGCATCCATTAATAAAATGATCAAGGAGATACTTCCCCATGTGCGAGTAGCAAATGAGTCTCGTGAACTTATCTTGAACTGCTGTACAGAGTTCATCCATCTGCTTTCCTCTGAGGCAAATGACATCTGTAATCAACAGCAGAAGAAGACTATAAATGCAGACCATGTATTGCTGGCTTTGGAAAAGCTTGGATTTGCTGATTATTGTACGGAGGCTGAGGCTGTGTTACGGGACTGTAAGGCTGTGGCAGCAAAGAGGAGACGACAGAGCACCAGATTAGAGAATTTGGGAATTCCAGAAGAAGAACTTTTGCGACAACAGCAAGAACTCTTTGCAAAGGCTAGGGAAGAACAAGCGGTGGCTGAACAGCAGCAGTGGCAACAGCTACAAGCTGTTGCACAGATGGCATCCATGCAGCAAGCAGACAGCGAGCAAGAAGATTATTCTTAAGATTTTGTGGAAATGTG
The DNA here is from genome assembly GCA_030142615.1 of Syrista parreyssii. NCBI lineage: Eukaryota > Metazoa > Arthropoda > Insecta > Hymenoptera > Cephidae > Syrista > Syrista parreyssii. The sequence goes on from JARQTG010000236.1 coordinate 244,380, forward strand.
TGTATAATGAATGGGCTCGGGTCTTCTTTTGTAATGGGCAAAGTAGGGTAATGCATGTATATGAGGATGAGCTGCTCTCAAGCATATGTGGGATGAATTTGCTGATATTCAAGTGTTCCATACTGGGGAGCATAGTTTGTTATATTTATGTTGACCAGTTGCATATAATTAGCTCAGAATACAGCAGATGCGCAACGTTTGCGAGTATTAAATTATATACTTTACCTGATCGTACAAAGAGAACTGATTTACGTTTGGACTGAGATGACGAATAAAAACTACCAAATACAGCAGGCCTTATTTTGTGGTGGTAAACGAATGTATTTATGTGAGCTATTCGTCAGTTACTTTTTGATAATTAAATAATTTCAGTATACTTCGTTCATTATTTTAATGTTGGAATTAAAAAAAAATTTTTTTCTGTAACTCACCCTATGTGAGCAGATTTTGAAAATTGTCACTAATAGGTGCATTGTGTTTACTATGGCATTAGTCTGCCATATTCAGAGAAAATATGACTCTTCTTTATAGTGTCCATCATCTTTGACGCATAGTGGTACCTTGATGTAAATTTATCTTGTCACTTAGTATGAACTTTGTAGATAATTTATTTATTTAAATAATGTTGCACGTACCAATTTTTCTCAGTCAGAGCAGTTGGTGTCATAGAATTTCGAGATACTCCATGTATTTTCATTCTTAATTTTTCAATAAGCTTCGTTTCGTTTTCACGTAAGGGCGGTTCATCTGAAATAGTACCGTGATATTAAATAATAAAAGCAGAGCCTTAATTATAATCTACACTATAGCGCTGTTTTTTTTTTTTCATTATAAGTGCAAATACAATGTTACCTTCTGTTGTCATATCTGGAATAAGGAATAAATTCAGTTGTCCCTCAACTGAGAATGAGCTCATATCGATACTGCTATGAGTCTGCAGTCGTGAAGTGGCAAAGATTTTATTATAGAATTCCTTAACAAACATATTCAATTTTAGCATTTTACTAATTCAGTTTAATATTTATGATCATTCACCTTCATGGTTTCTGTTGTACTGGGCATAAAGTCCTGCAATTCGGATTTATTATGCAGAAACAATAAGTGCGGGTAGTACTCTACATAATCTTGATCCATGCTAGTTGAGGAAGGTTTCAGCAATTCAGCTGTTTGAAGAAATCTGAATCACAGAAAAAGTTATTGTTAAAAAATAATTATAGAGAATGAGGAACAAGTATGTTCAAATTTTTAGTATTCTGATATCAATGGAAATTAATACCTGATTAAATTTGGATCAACAAACCAGTCTTGGATAAATATAACAACGTGACAAACAGAAAATAAGAAAGCAGCAAATTGCAATGACTGTAATTCTAAATTGCTTTCTGAACTGGCAAAGTCATTTGATGCTTTCTTTTGATCAAATGATCCTGAATGATCCATAAGAAATCCAGATAAAATGGGCTGAGTATCTAAATATATGACTCTGTTCTTGGTCACATAAAAATCTATACCACTAGTACAGTTGGACCCACTTTCATGATGTGATAAATTTTGGACAGGAAAAATATCTGGCCTGAAAATAATATATTATTGGTGATAGTTTCAAAATATATTTTATATGAGAACATAAATGCTAACATGTAATTGGAAGTCAGGAGCGATAATACTGTAGATTTGCCAACACCTTGTGCTCCTATGCATCCAACTACCAAGAAATCCTGTTGATCATATAAGTAGTCTAATGGACTTTCGCATAGTTGCATATTTTCATCGACAAATTTTACACAATTTGTCATTTCTATGCATGTTGATACAATAGATCGTGCTAAAATGATATATTACCAATGAAGTATTAGTTAGTTTCATGAAAAGTAATTATGTAAATGCCTACGATCTGATGATTTTCCACCCAAACTGGATTGGCAATCTGATTCTTTTCTGAAATAAGCATAATAATCAATTACTCTGTATAAAGTATTAATTAGTATAAAGTAGAAAACGTTACTTTGTCTCATTTCGTTGACTTGGAGAAACTGCTCTGCTTTCACCCTCCCGTGTCTTTAATATAAAAGTTGGACGGTCCACTACCTTGATTAAAGCTCTATTATCATTGTCCTTAATATCCATGTCCTTTGACATAACTGGTATCGTTTTTCGTGAATTCATATCAATTTAATTAAATTTTCTCTAAAGTATTGCAAATGTTAAATTTAGAAAATTCTTCAGTTGTGTACAATCTGCATACTACTCACAACCTATTACCCATTTAAAACGACATCCACAGCTCTTGAATATGTACACTTATTTTATATTTAGCAAATTAAAAAAGAATTGTTTAGTATTGAAGAATTATACACACAAGGATAATGACTTTTTGAAAAGGATTCTCATATAAGCGTTAAGCGTCATCCAGAATGCATATCAATGATGTCAATAGCCAAGTGAGTCAAATTATGGCTTTCTCTATTGGAAATCAGGGAATAACGGAGTAAAGTTTCTGCACAACGTGGTGATGCCAGTTTAACCTAAAATTGTATAGTACTTCGGTTTAAATTAAGTTATTACTCAAAACTGGTGAGAATTTATTTAAATAAATATAATTCATTACTCATTAATATCTGAACTTTCATGGTTGTATTTATTAATATATACGAATAATGTATGGTATTTGGAGAAAAGCTTGTACAAGTTTTTTGAAGAATCCTACTATTTTTGCTACGTTCTTTTATCCTAGGACTGTAGGTTTATTAGGATATATTAGGACTATGTCGTCAGAAATTAAAATTGGTACACATAATGGTTGTTTCCACTGTGACGAAGCATTGGCTTGTTTTATGCTGAAGCAATTACCACGATATAAGAATGCTACCATAGTCAGGTATACATATCTCTTCTTGTATATTTTTTATAGAGGTTTTTTGTATTTATTATTAGGGTCTATCCTGTATTTGTCATTTTACTTTGCAGGAGTCGTGATCAGGCTGTCTTGGATACATGTGATATTGTGGTTGATGTAGGGGGAGAGTACAATCATTCTAAGCATCGATATGATCATCATATGAGGTACATATGGTCCATATGTTAACATTATCAATCTCATATGGTGTTATGATATAGTAAGCTCTATAATACTTTTAAATATTCTATAAATACTACTTTAATTTTGTATACAGAGACTTTAAAGAATCTGTAAGCACAGTAATTAATAAGCCAGGCTATGATTGGACTATTAAATTAAGTAGTGCTGGTCTGATTTATTGCCATTTCGGTTTTGAAATCATTAAGGTATTAATACCTGAAGTGACCGATGATGCGGATATTAGCAATATTTTCAAGAAAGTCTATGATACATTAATTAAAGAAATTGATGCTATAGACAATGGCATTCCAATGTTTGATGGACCACCAACGTAAGGATTCAGAATATAGTAAATCGTATCTAAATGTTATCTAACTAAATCGAAATAACATATTTGTTTATTATTTATTTTAGATATCGCATAGTAACAAATTTAAGTGCCCGTGTGTCAAGACTGAATCCTAATTGGAATAGTAAGGATTTAAATATCGATGAGCAGTTTTACAAGGCTATGGCACTTGTTGGAGAGGAATTTTCAGAATTTGTAAACTACGCAGCAAGAATATGGTGGCCTGCAAGGAGCATAGTACAAGAAGCTGTAAAGAAGCGATTCGATGTACGTATCTTCTTACTTACTGTAAACACAAACTCTAAGTCCACGATTAAGAGGCTATTTTGGAACGCAATTAAATAATTTCCAATATAATCAATAATTCATTTCAGTAATTTTTACTGACTTTTGAATATGTGGCATTGAGATCAAGATTAGCATTTTCAATATATTCAACTCAAACTGGATCGTAACTCGAATTTATTTTACGCTCTTACCCGTGTGTATTACATGCTTGCCCTGACATTTATGGGAATCTGAATATAATAGCACGTTAACGCATCACGGTGAGAGTGGAACGCCACCACTCTCCTATTGTTGCTGTAGAAAAATATGAAATAGGCATTCCTATTCCCCAATCACCTTCTCGCCATTGTGCCCCGAGGTCAAGCAGTTACACTGCTATAACATTTATTTTTATGATCCTACATATATATCACAATAATCAGTTTAATACGTGTACTGAATACATGACAGTTTCTTGCAAAAACTAGTCTCCAGAATCTGTTCCTCATTTTACAGGTCGATCCAACTGGTGAAATAATTGAATTGACGCAACTTGTACCGTGGAAGGAGCATCTCTTCGAATTAGAAAAAGAATTGGGTTTGGATCCTTTAATTAAATACGCAATCTTTAAAGACGTGTCTTATAGAGTGCAGGCAGTTCCAGTGAGCGAGGGTAGTTTCATTGCTAGGTAGGTATTTGTTTAGCAATGCTTCTAATATTTTAATTGTTATTTAAATTGTAAATATTGTTCTTCAATTCACAGACTTTTTCTACCAGAAGCATGGGCTGGATTACGCGACGAGGAATTGTCACGTGTTTCCGGTATAGACAACTGTACTTTTGTGCACACTATTCGTTTTATAGGCGGAAATGTGACTAGAGAAGGCGCTCTGGAAATGGCGCGTAAATCCTTGGAAATTGGAAAAGTTGAATCTTTAAGATGACATTTGTAATAGCTAATTAATTTAAGTATATTTCTTGTGATCATTAATCACGTCATGTACGAAATCCACAACTTAATCTGCTATTATGAAAATATATTTAGTTGTTCAAACTGATAAGAATATTTTTAATTTCCATCTACGGCTACGTTTTTACCATAGTTGAACTAGAGTTGAAATACATTGAATGTACTTCATCTTTCAACTCGACTTCGGTGGAAATATAATCTATAACTTTAATCTATTTTATACGTGAATTGATTATATGATATATGTCAATTTATATGAACTTGTACTTAATGCAAGTTGCGACCATATCAATTTTTTTGGATAATCATGTCGAGTAACATTTCTTATATTCGTCTACAAGACCACTGCGATCCCACATGAAGCAATTCTCCTCCACCATAAACTCACGTACCGTGCAGGATGGGTTGAATGAATAAACCACAATATTTATATATAGGTTTCACAAAATATTGCACTTTAATATTTATTTAATCCGTATAAGTGATATCGGATTTCGTCATATCAGATCCACAGAGATTCACGAAGGCTTCCCTCACGTAGCACCCTCGGTAGAAATGATAGTCAGTCTGAGTTTTATGGGGTCACATATAACAAGCGTCTAGCTGAATATCCTGGAGTAAAATATAGTCTTCTCATTCACCAGTAGTGAACAGCATGGGCGGTCTTGGCAGCTTCGTGGGCATGAGCAGCAAGATGGGCGGCCTTGGCGTGAGCGACCTCAGGGGTGTCGACAACACGTCCGTCATGTCCGATGGGAGCACCATGAGCGTATCCATGAGCGTAGACGGGAGCAGCAGCATAAGCCAGGGCAGGGGCACCGTATGCATGGGCACCATAGGCATGGGCACCATAGGCATGGACACCATAGCCGGTCTTAGCAGCCTCCTAGAGAACAAAAAACGAAATTTATATTACAAACAAAAGAGTATTCAAACTACCCTATAGGCAGTTAATTGACGATATTTCTATGTGAGGGGGGTTGTAACTTAATACATACATGAGCATGTGCGGCAAGGTGAGCGGCCTTAGCGTGAGCCACTTCGGGGGTGTCTACGACGCGTCCATCATGGCCGATGGGGGCACCAGCGTGGTGATATCCATAGGCAAGAGCTGGGGCGTAGGCGTGGGCACCATAACCATAACCATGAGCAACTGCAGGGGCGGCACCATAGGCAAGGGCTGGAGCGTAAGCGTGAACGTTCCTGGAAGCTTCATGGGCATAGGCGGCCAAATGGGCAGCCTTGGCATGAGCTACCTCGGGGGTGTCTACGACACGACCATCCAGACCAACGGGAGCACCTGCATGGTAACCATGGTAGGGCACGACAGCGGATGCCAGGTAACCAGGACTGGCTACGGCCACGGCGGCAAGGGCGGAGAGAACAATCTAAGAAAAATAAAGATTTTCAATATGAAATACATCACGATGAATTATACTCCATAGTTGTATACAATTCTATTACAGATTTATTTCTTGGATTTAGAATTTTTTTCTGTCCATTTTTTATGGTATTTTGAAATTTGCACTTTTTACTACTTCATTTAATTTTTACTTACGAAAGCCTTCATGGTTGAAATTTAGTTAGCGCTGCTGGATTTCCAGTACTCGCTGACAAGTGGACTGTTATGCTGTACCGTGGAATTGCGCCCCTTTATATATGTGAATCTGGCAGGAGTCGTCAATTGGGGGAAGACACGCCCTGTAGCAAGTGTTATACGTAAACGGATGACATTGACATTACGATGTGGGGCCCAGAGGCCCAAAGGACCTCAGGCGAATGGGTTCCTTCTTACTCCAGTCTCCGACAATGCTTTGAGATTATCAGGTCTCGAGTGTCGAGGTCAGAAGTTGGGCCTCAGGCAAAATGGAACGATAGGGCCAGATTTTGGATCGTTACTATTACATATGTATATATGGATGGATATGTAAATAGATTTTTGGTCCATCAGACTCAAAAATCAATCATTACCTGAGCTTACAGCTTATTATTTAGCCATCGAAATATTCATTGCGCTAATTCTCTAAACACATCTATATATATCCCATTTTTTAATCAATTTAAAATAATTCCAGTTTAAACCTTCTTTTGATATTTCACTTGAAAACTGCTTGTACTTACATGACGACCATGAAATTCATATAACTATGCATATAAGTTATGCAAACGTTAATTGAATATGTTTTCTATGAGTAGCCCCACCAAAATTGGGCCGATCTGTTATGGTCGAGGTCAATCAATTCCGACAGGTTGATTGCCCGTAGGACAAATTCTCGATTATATTCCCGACCGTACGATCCTGGTGTTACATGTATTACATGGATATTACAAGGACGACGTCCGGAGTTATCACCATGGGATAAAACGTAATAAGAGAAATTCAATTGGATTTGCTATAATAATGTAATATCATTATTATTACTAAAAACCACCTATATGCATGCTGCAAGAATAATAAAACAGAAAGTCAAATACATATGTTCTTCATAGTATCCAGAATATATACAGTCCGTGCATACCTTCGCGTAATTCCAAAGAAACGAATATAACCTATGAAAAACCTAAAGCAGAGTAAAAGCAATAAAAGCAAGTGAAATATATTATTAAGAAAGAACAAGAAACACAGATCCTCAGCTTCCAACGCAAGAAAAAGTATTAATTTTCTTATGTACCAAAAAACAATTCCTTTCATCAAGACCAATTATCAAGGTCCATAGAACCATGATATATCCTTCGAGTCCTTCAATTCCTCTATGAGATCAACCGAATCGAATCTATATATCTATTGATCACTATTAATATAACGTGGATCGAGTTCACGTCCTTTTTTTAACCAGCACCAAGTCAAACAGAAGCCACGAATGAAATTGTAGGTAATTTGACGAAGCCCGAGGCGATTACTGCTCGAGAATGTCGGCCATTAATAATAACGCATGGGTCTAGTGAGTTATGGGATTTTCGCGGGGACTCGTGCCGAATTCAAACGACGTTTATTAGCCATCGATTAAACAGGTAATTTATTATCTTTCTGTTAATTATTATTCGTAGATATTTCAGCACGTAACTTATTGAGTGTCAAAAGTAATGAGAAACACGACGGCAATTGGCATGTTCATTTTATTTTTCTATTTTATCCTCAGTAAGACATATACGCCCGTCACGCACGCACGAACGCCTGTATTCACGCGTACTATTCCGTCATTATATGTTGCGGTAAAGGAGTTGGAGTTTTTTAAATAATTTTTTTTCATTCTCTCTCTATGTCATACCTCTTCTTGAGTTTTTGTGTCTTTTTATGATTCCGTTCAGAAAAATTACATTATTGCGACAGTAGTCGATGTCGATATATGTATGTAGGTGTAGCGCATTCTACAAATTATTTCCTATAATTTTCTTTTCCATATTACTATGGACAAACATTTCACTGGATTTTACGTATTGTTAGAATTAGTTGATCCAATGATCCATAGATCAATCGGTCGAACAATATTAGTACTGACTATTATTTTGAGGATCTTACATACTGGATTTTTCCTACGAAGATCCATTTATTCTCGTAATGCGTAGAAAGTCAGGAAGTCATATAATATTAATCAGTGAAATATTCAGTATAGATCGTTACACTGTTAAAAGAGCTACGGATCAGTTTACAGAACTTTACCATTAGCATACGCGCACGTTCATCGCGTGGGTCGGTGGAATTCATCTTGATTAGTCGCAGCATCAGTTTCTCGATAATTACACGTGCTTACAGATAATTATAAAAGTTTTAGCGATTATTAATATATATGTCAGTTATGTGGTAATTTCATTGTCTTACCAGAAACTAATGGATTATTTAAACAACCGGGTATGTAAAGTTTAATTAATTGGAAGGCGCGTTAAAATATTCTGATCAAATCTTACGATTCGCTGACCCCGTGGCTTCGAATTCAAAATATTACCTAAATACAATCAGACTAAAGACAATATTTCCAAACGTATTGTCAAAGTGCGGGAAAATCCAATTTTTCAAATTTACATATCTGCGACCTTTCTTTTTTGTCAATTTCATATGTAAAATATTATACGGTATTCTGCGAGCTAATTTGTCATTCTCAAAAAAACAAAAATATATCAGGCACCAAACAGTTCCGGGTGGAGATCTAGGAACATTTTTCAGATCCTGATTCAGTAGATCCGTGACACAGTGTTACTTTATATTTATATACTAAAGATGCATGTAGACGTGTATCATGTCCATTCTGGTTCCCCGATCCAATCCAATTCAATCTTGTGGTTTGCTCCATTTGTATCTTTTTTTCTTTTTGTCTCTCTCTCTTTCTCTGTATTCTCTCATTCTTACGTCACTTGACTGTCAAGGACGCCAAGCATTTCCGCCTGACAGCGACAGCGGTGATCGCCGAAATTTTTCCCTAGAACCTATATATGTATATATAATTATTAGGAATGTAAATGTATATACAACGTATACGTATATTTACGTTTTTGAAAAATGCAGAGTGCAGCAATTTTAGGACGAAATTTCTTACTGATGTAGTTCAAATAACCAAGATGGCGTATCTTGCTTCGGGGAAGGTCCCACAAGGTCCTTTGTTTCTTGGGTTAGACCGATCTTGACTCTGACAAAAAGAAGTAAAAGAAACCGAATTATCCGCATTGCTCTCAGCGTATGCAAAGTCATCGACATCATAGCGTGAAATTCCTGACGTTTTTTTTCTATTGATAAAATTGTCTGTGACTTCGAGGAAAAGTTGTGTACCTGCCTACTCAGTTATCCACCTACTTATATTGCTGTGCTAATACATGTATATGTATATGTAATATGTACCTGGGTATGTAAGTGAATATCTGATTTACGCAAGTGAGGAAATTTCGTGGTGATAAATCCAATCGTGGAAAGTCGTGGTCGATCGTATGTTTTCGTAAGATGCAAGCTGTGCCAGACGATTTCTTTTAGCTCGGGAAAACTCTATACTCGTTGTGGATACGGTGTTGCGTATATGCCGTGAGTTTATTTTCTTTTCGTTTAATATGATATTTTAGAAATTATATTGCCTAAAATGATTTTGGATATATGACAATGGAGACGGCACTGCTTGGTTCATTGATGAATGCAAAAACATTGGCGTCAAAGGTGTGTCTCTTGCTATGCGCTAGTCTAGAGGCGGATATCACTAGAGAATGTCTATTGTATCCTGTCGATTATTTATTACGTCATAACGACAACAACGGTACTGTTTGGTAAGTGATTTAAAGAAAAATATTTTTATTTCATAACCTATAAGTGATCCTACGGAAAAGGTCGTCATATTAAACGATGAAAATTCTGATAATCATGTTATGACTCCAGTAGTGTCTATTGTAACATTTAATTTGAATGAACTGCATGTAATATGAATTAATTGTATATTAATAAAGTTATAAGAACGATCATGAATTATTTACTGTTTATGATGAGTTATTGTTTCAGAATTTTTATTGCATTTTATCGCAATCTGCCATACCGACGCGTCGATCATGCATGACGTTACATTTGCGACAGTTGAACGCTGTCGCCTGCGAAATTATCACGAAATTATCGACGTGCTGGGACGTTTTGGGATTTTCTATTGCTTGCGGTTAACCTCTGATTCTCAATCGCTTGCGGCCACGTGTTGCGACTCGTTGTCGTTGCGTTGTAAGGCGTGTTGTTGCAAATCGTCAGTTAATTTCTTACGAAATACAGATAGTCGCTTTCAAACGCAGTTTCAGAAATGATCAGAGCATCCCCAATAGCAAATAGAAAAAATGTTTTAAAAAATCAAAGTTTGATTAACCATGATAAAGTGGCAATGAGAGTACAGAATTCCGCCAAATTCTAGACATAAGCGCTGATAGCACAACTAAAACTAGTTCAAAGAAAATGGGTCGTGAACCGTGTTAAAGAAAACGGGCGATAGTAGAGCCATGACATCAATTCGAAATTGTTTAACGAAAAAAATGATATACAGTGCATTTAGCATTGTTATGATTAACTTAAGTATGCTCGATTCAAGTTCAGTGGAATATTTTTGACGGGATAAGACACTTATTTTCATAGTTAGACTGCATCTGGGAAAGTATCGAAAATAGGTTATACTCCATCTGTCAAAATCAGAGTCTGATGTCACGTCTCGACTATAGCCAAACGTTGTCACATAGTGATGTCAATACGAAAACATACGGTAGTCGTACTTCTATTCAAATTCATAGGGCAGTTGAGGAACTACATGGTACTACTACACTACTACACCTCTCTGGCGAGACGTGCCCATGCAATTTTGGAGTCAAATTGACAACGTGTGCACTCCGAAGGGTTAATACCTGGATGTGTGATAGGCTAAATATATGATAACTGAACACAATGCATGATAACAATATGTTTGCATTAACTATCTTTCTCACTCGTTCTATTCGTTCTAATAATATTGTAATAATGACCCACGTACGAGGTAAATCGACTCTCGACGTGTTTCCATAAGAAAAGGGAAAAGGAATTCCATGAACAATAAGAAACAGCAGGTGTAACGGGTCAGTATGGTTTATTTATACACTTAAAACCTAAGTAACACCTTAAAAAATATTGCATTGGCGGGATCGACGAGAAATCAATAAGTTTATGTTTACTATTTGTAATCAGCTGACCCATGGGCTTCATAACCACCATAACCATGGGGTGCGTGAGCTGCAACGTGAGCATGCGCAGCTAAATGTGCAGCTTTGGCATGAGCAACCTCAGGGGTGTCGACAACACGGCCATCATGAGCAAGAGGAGCAGGTGGTCCATGATACCCATGGGATGCAGCATGATCGTATACACCAGGTGCAGCTGCAACGTATCCATGTCCATAATCTTCATCATCGGCGCCGTGTCCATAATGGGCATGGGCAGCGGCTTCGGAATGGGCCGCAAAATGTGCAGCCTTGGCATGAGCAACGTCGGGGGTGTCGACGACGCGTCCCTGTGTTAAGAAAAAATTAATTTATCGTAAATAGTAGTTATTAATAAATTATCTAGATGATTGTTATCATTAAGTTTTTCAGTGATAGCAATAATTATTTAAAAAATGTACCTTGTGGTCTAGGGGTGCAGCAGGTCCATGGTATCCATGCCCAACATGAACAACCTTACTGGTGTATTCTGCAGGTACAGAATAACCATGGGCACCAGCGTGACCATCACCGTCATGTCCATATTCATAACCATCGTCAGCATAACCACCATAAGACGCCTGGGATGCAGCTTCCGCATGAGCAGCCAAGTGCGCAGCTTTCGCATGTGCCACTTCATCAGTGTCCACGACGCGGCCATCATGCGCCAAGGGTGCAGGTGGTCCATGGTAACCATGAGTAGCATGACCATAATATCCTGGCTTGGCCATGGCGACCATAGCCACTGAAGCTAGAACCACCTAAAAGCAAAAAGTAACATAACTGATACAAGGATGACTCAAGATATTTCATAAGAAATTATCATCAGCTTGGGTAATAAACTGTGATAATTCGATCAACCCTTGATATTTTTATTGAAGAAATTAATCAAAAATTTGTTATGGTAGTAAAGTGTATTCCGGTAACTGAGAAAACTCACAAGAAACTTCATGCTGAATTTCGTCGAGTACAGAGATTGGGTGTGTCTGGCGTAATAATTCTGTTGGACCAAGCGTTTATATACAAGAGTTCATAATAATTGCTCAATATGGCCTCCCACTTTACTACCCCAGAACTTTGGTATACGTACTACGTATGTAACAGTAGTTCGCAGAGACCGGGCTAGGAATTGAAATTTCACGGGTCAACGTGAAAGCCCCCAGAGTATCGTGTTCCAAATCCAAAGGTCCCTTGTCAGAAAAAGGAAATCGCTCGTGGCAGCCTTCTGCATTGCAAATTTTTTAAAACCTGCCACTCTCCGCCATTATGTATATTAGAGACTAATTGAGTCTGAATGTAGAAGGTGAACTGTTCATATATTCCTGGCGAAGTATAATAGATTTATATTAATTCCTGGTTTCCCTTAGATACAGGAAGACATGGGCTTTGATAGGTTAACTAAAAGTGAGGTTAGGTTAGGTACTTTTACGAATGGACTATAGACTCTTAGTACTAAGAGGGATGACGGAGGTCATTTAAAATGATAATAATAGTCGTCCGAAACTAAGAGGGATCTTTCGGTTTCTATTATTACTGAATTACTGTAATTATTTTAGGTTTAATTTTACATCGTCAAGGACGAAACGGGAATTCCTTAATGAATTTATCTTAATTAGAACCGAGTGCAATCGAGCGTTCCTCAAGGATTCTATTACTACGCTGACCCTCTCTATTTCGTAAATGCTCGAGCGTTGCGATGCAAGTTCATTAAAAGTGATTTATATTTTATAATAGCGAGGCATTGTGCGACGTAACGTGCGCGTGACGGAATTTCGTTGCCCTTCGAATGGCGACTGGCGAGAGATATTCTTCCTTAACTAAGTAAGTCGAAAGCAAACGAGACTAAGTACAAAAATAATCGTCAGAAATTTTCACTGACAAACGACAGAAATGAATAAAAGTAGTAATAGAAAAGAAAGAAAAAAAAAAGAAAAGTTATATCGTTTCATCATTAACCGCATCGATTTCAAATCAATCACGTGATTGGATATCGGTATTTACGATCTGGCAGAAAATGATAATTAGAAATTTTCAGGAAAGTGTTTGTGTGTCTTGTAAGATCTCTCCAATCAATATATTATCTCTCTCTACATGTATATACTAAATCCCTAACCTGTATCGGTCAATTATCGAAATACACATACCGATCGAAAGAGCAGTGCCGCCATGTTTTCTATTGGACATTGTATAACGCGACTCTGATATCTCACGACGACAATGCTCACGTTTCGTTATTGACGCAATGATTGCGTTCTTACTAATATCTAAATTCACTCGGTTTAATGTATTGTCTAGTTCCAGTATTTACTCTCTCTCTCTCTCTCTCTCTTTCTCTAGATCACTCACTCGAATTCCTTTATCCTTGTCTCTTTCCCACTTATGCTCAACCCAATGCTACTATCCTCTCTTGCTCCTTCGCTTCCTCGTCAGCCATTACTACCTTCTAGTCTATTACCAAATATTCCTCACAATATGTGAAATGTCAATGTTACCCAGGTCTATGTGAAACGACCATCATAGTACCAAGGTAGTTGCTACTGGTATCCTTACAGTGGGGTGCCAGTGATAAGTGAACGGTGCACCACCACTTGGTAGTATTTTCCCTGGGCCCATATATAAACGGGCCCCTTCTGTCCAACAGTCAGAGAAAACGGTCCAGCCGAACTAGCAAATATGAAGTTTCTGGTGAGTTGGATTCTGGCAGTGATTAAAGATCTAGTATATAGATGCTTAGAGATCATTGGATAAAGCATGATAACTGTTCATTCGATTAATAATAATTATCATCGTTTTCAGATTGTCCTTTCATCCCTCGTCGCAGTGAGTCTGGCTCGTCCCAGCTACGGACATGGATATGGATTAGTCCCGGTAGCCCATGGTTACCATGGACCAGCCGCACCCCTTGCCCATGACGGAAGAGTAGTGGATACACCGGAAGTAGCTCATGCTAAAGCTGCTCATTTTGCTGCCCACGCTGAGGCCGCTGCTCACGCTCATTATTCCCCAGCCTATGGTCATGAAGAGGGTATCTTTGTAGCTGCACCCGGTCATGGTTATGCTGCACCTCATGGCTACCACGGACCAGCTGCACCGCTTGCCCATGATGGACGCGTCATCGATACCCCTGAAGTAGCTCATGCCAAGGCTGCCCATTTCGCTGTCCATGCTGAAGCTGCTGCTCATGCTCATTATGCTCCTGGGTATTCCCATGATGCTGTCCTGGTCGGTGCACCTGGTTATGGTTATGCTGCACCTCATGGTTATCATGGTCCAGCTGCACCTCTTGCCCATGATGGACGCGTCGTCGACACACCTGAAGTAGCTCATGCCAAGGCTGCTCATCTGTCTGTGCTTGCTGAAGAATCCGCCAAGGCTGCCCATTATGGTGGTTATGGTCTTCATCATTGGTGATTCTTGATATGATGACAACCTGGCTGTCACATGTTCTACGCTTATTTCTATCATAAAGTTTCAATAAATTGTACAAACAGATAATATCCATTCTCCGTACATTGATCGACCTTCGTACCTCGTAAGCAATTCCTGTAACATATCTAGATCCAAGAGATAGAGGACCTTTCTAGATCGTTTTTAGATCCATTGCTTAACACTCGGCCCTGAAAGGACCTTATCACTTTTTCGTGGTTACGACTAAGCGAAACAGGTGTGCGTTGGCTGATACATCTAGTTAAAGGGATAATTTCTCAAGTCTATATAAAATATCGTCAAGCTCTGTTAACAACGTTACCAGGATCGTCAATTAAAAATTGTCTTATCACCTTTCGTGCATTGTGGACGTGCACGACACGCACTGTGCTCACGGTATATCAGCAAGACACGCGACCTGGTCGCTGAACCAGGACGTCAAGTTACTATAGTTCTACATAACTATTCTTAGTAACTAGTTACACTTGTTACTCTTAAATACTGCAATGTAACTGTTTCTATCATAAAATATTTTTCTAGATCAGTTTTTTTCTTCTATGAGCTTTCATTACTTTATTGATAATACATTCGCGCACAGAGCTGACTTTGATCCTATTACGCATTAAGGATCATTATATATGTACATCAGACTAGTAAAACTCGTTCGTTTACTTTTACTAGAACGCATCTAATCAAATGCATGGATCCAGTCAACACGAGATCGTGCTAATTTGTTCATGTTGGAGATCAGTAATTTTCCTGGTATAAAACAGCTCCCGCCAAGGTCCCAACCATGAATGGAAATAGTCTAACGGCGCTTAGAATTATTTCACATCTAACGGGCGTCCGGAAATCCACGATGAAATGTAGGAAGAATGACTCAAGTACAAAACTATATAAAACGACCTCGTACAGGCTGGATAGTTTGAAATGATTCCGGGATATCCTGGTGAGAAGAAATTAATAATAATCTATGACGATCATTAGGAATGATCTTCATCGTGTATTAATTAGATCTTAATGACAAGTAATCAATCCGTTCAAAGAAATGTAACAGTCGACGTCTATTTTTAATGCTTGCCACAGATTTTTTTGTAGTGATTATTCCTAATATGGATCACGAATCTAGTCTGCATTCCTCATCATCAACAGGGTGATTTCCTGTATTAGATGGTAACGGATAGACGATGTATTAGTTATTATCAAGATGGAAATGTCAATGTTAATCAATGCTACGTATATACTGGTACACCTATGGAGAATCGATGATCGGTATTACAAAGCATTAAAGACAGGCACTCCGGTAGACTTGCATTATACATAAATGTTACAGGGCAGGGCATAAAGAGAGCATTTTCTTGGGTGTGGTGGCGATGGGGTGGGGTGATCCTGGCGATAGAAGCCAACCTATAAATTGGACGATTCGCTGCACCACCAGACATGCAGTACCAACGTGCAACAAGATCAGGATCACTGTAAGATCAGCTGCCATAATCCAGGATCGTCATAGACGGAATAGAGCGACATGAACGTACTTGTGAGTACTTGGTGCCATCATCCTCTTCGTTACCGGAAACTGTGAAGTGAAAGTGTTTTAGGGTGCTTCATAGGGACTTATAATATAGGAGAAAATATTGAGACTTTCACTTGTTAAACTACTAGCAAGAATTTATGTAGCACTTGTTACTAGATATATTGTGTAAAAATTGTATGATGGAAGTTATTTATTTATTTTTTATTAAATATTGAATTAGTCTTATTATTATTATTGATTATATATATATATAGTTATATATTAATATTTCGTATGGTTATACTTATTGATATGTATTATTTATTGATCCATAGATCGTATTAGCTGCTGTTCTTAGTGTGGCCTTAGGGGCTCCACAATGGTACGGTGGACCAGCACCTTATGGGGGCCATCCTGGAGGTCCACCTGCTCCTCTGGGACCGGATGGACGAGTGGTAGATACACCGGAAGTCGCTCAGTTAAAATCTGCTCATCTGGCAGCTTTGGCAGAAGCTAATGCTCGGGCTCCTAAGGTACCTGGTGGGTATGGTGGTCCTGGTCCCGCAGGAAGTTATGCTGGTCCCGATGGTGCTTATGCTGCGGCTAATTACATTCCTCACTACAGGTTGGAAATCACATAATATATATAATGCGGTATCAAAAATGAATTAAAAAATTATATATTACCTGTATAAATAATTTTTTTATTTCAGTGGACCACCAGCTCCACTTGGACCGGATGGTCGTGTAGTTGATACTGCCGAAGTCCAGCAGGCAAAGGCAGTACACTTCTCACTTTACAATGCAGAAGCCCAACGTGTTCCCTCAGGACCGGCTGAATCTGGTCCAGCATCCTGGAATCCCGGTTACGGTGGAAGCTGGAACGGTGGCTGGAATCCTGCTCACAATCAATACTAAATAATTGAATCGGCCGTAGCCATTGATCGAGGAGTCTTTAAGGAATATCTAACTTGCGGAATAATAATCATAAATCTGGATCTTTATCTAGATCTTTCGTAACATAAAAATTCACATATCTACCTCTAACGGAAGACTAGATTGATCCTATAAAAAGTTACTCTCTTTCTATCCCTTTAAATATGTAACGAGTTTCTTTGTCACGTGTTGGCCATGAACGACACACTATTTTTAACAACACTGCCACACATGCTACCACACACACATACGCTACGTACAATCGATCCAATTTGAATACCTGAAAAAAGTTTCAAAATTTATTATACAGATTGTCCCAAAATTTTCAATTTTGAGACACCCTGTATATTAGTGTGCCAACTCGTTTTATATGATTTTCAATTCTCGACCGATGAGCTATCGAATCTTATTTCATGGATCCCCCTCTAATTATCTTACTTATACCATATTATATATGCACGCTATAACAAGTTGAACAGTTATACCAACTTATTCCACAATGCATTGCGACATTCCTTTCCATAAGAGAAAATAGAAAATGCATTTATATATATACATATATATACACACAGATATATACGCAAAAGAAAATATGTGTTTTATCAGAAATAAAAAAAACCGCTCAATACGCTGCCGACAGAAATTTTATCTTTTTTGTCATATATTAATTACAGTCTATATTATATTCTTAGTAACCTCTCCTTTAACCTCGCCTTTCTATTATATAAAATATTTTCATTCACCAGGTCACAGGTCGCTATATATGTCCGCATTCATTTAAATATCAATCCTATAACAATTATTATTATAATTCATTATCACAAACTCATAGACGAACCAGTCTAATCTCGTTCTGCGTCGTAGACGACAGCTTGAATGGTGCGCAAGGACGTGATTGGCCATGCTTGACGAAGAATGCGACAATATGCAAGGGGTGGTCAAACCGAGTACTAAGAGCTCCGACATGACGTATTCATTTTCACCGGTATTTATTCCGTGATGTCGATTCGATTCGTGTCACGGGCATGTAATTGCACGTGACTATATTATACATATACATACGTATGTGGATAAGCGAGTGTTCGGTATATAATTATATAATGTTGTGATCAGTGTAATTACCATTCTAATTAGTGCCGTAGAAATTCCAAGTGGACCAGTGTAAACGATTCTATGGTCGATAGACATATATGCCTTTTACTTGGCAAAATGTGAATTCTGGTGAATGTCGTGAATTCTTCTCCTCAAGCTATTACATCATGTAGTTAAAGTATTGTCTGGGAGTGCTCTTCCTTTCGATTTCTCATTGGCAACGCCTACCTAAGTATCTACCTACCCACCTACCTAGTTACCTATCCATCTACTAGGCAGCATCGTAACTGGCATAGTTTGCCAGAATGAATGCATCGTAATCAATGACGCGATCACAATGGAACGAAAATGAACTGCGTGACACGAATCAAAAGCGAGGTTAGAAACTAAGAGTGAGGAAATGCAATATATGAATTTGATAAAAATGTAGTGGTTGACATTTTGAGGTTAGAGTACGGTATATGATTTATTGAGGACATGGACAGCATACATACAAATAATGGATGAGAAGACATCTTACTGGTGAAAATGAGAATTATTTTGTAGAATCGTATATGGGTTTGATTAAAAGGGACTCTTAGGGGAAGTAACAAATGTTCTGTTTTTTTATAAGATTTCTTGAAGGATTAGTCAAGTCTTATACTCTTATAGCCACGTGGCTATTTTGATTCTTTACTCGGTAACGAGTCTCGGTCAATCGAACACTCCTAGGTTGGCTTTCTTATCATTATGTCTTAAGTCAATAATAATTTTGATGACCATGTTGACCAGTCATTAAGGCAGTTGCATATGCATGTGCTTGAAGGTGAGCGGCTTTGGCACGAGCTACTTCCGGTGTGTCTATTACTCTTCCATCATGTCCCAGAGGAGCTGGTGGTCCTGTATATCCAACGGGGGCAGCATGTGCATAAGCTATGCGTATTTGTGGTGAGTAAGATAGTCCACTAGGTCCTTGATAAACATCATTATCATATCCGTATTGTACAGCTTTGGCAGCTTCTCTAGCGTGGGCCGCTAGATGAGCAGCTTTAGCATGTTCAACCTGTGATAAGTGAAACAATTAAAATTTCTTTATTTATAAATGATGTTTTTTTTTAATACCTCAGGTGTGTCGATGACGCGGCCATCATGAGCCAGTGGTGCCAACGGACCGTGATACCCACGAGGAACAGGAACGTTCGACCATGAACTCTCATACGGTCTTTCCTCTTGGTAAAGTTCGTTATAAGGTTCATAGTTGTGATTGACTCTAGCCGCAGCTTCTGCGTGCGCAGCAAGATGCGCAGCTCGTGCCTGTGCCACTTCCGGTGTGTCGATGACTCTTCCGTCACGCGCCAATGGCGCTGCTGGGCCCTGATAGCCGTAAACGTGGGCCAGTTCGTATTTTCCTTCTGTTACTGCCAATGCAGCCGAGAGCGACAGGATGATCTATGGAAATGTTCAATCGATTGATCATTGCTTGATATTCATCTGTGATTGATACATGATCGGTAATGGATCTCTGGTGAGACTGGATTTTATCAAGTAATTTACAAGCCGGTCTTCCCGAGTATTCCACGAATGGAGAAGAGAGAAGTGTTATGTGGTTTCACTTGATTTCCCTTTGCGTGAATAACAGATGGTTTTGTTGAGTGAAAATACAGTAAATTCCACGCGTCTGAATATGGACATGAGCTTTATGCTGTTGCAATTGTGGATGCGGTTAATGACTGGTGTACGTGGGACATAAATCAAATGTAATAATTATACACCGTGAATGACAACAATGACGATGGATATGCTAAAAGATACCTTTATCTTAATACAATTTTTTGTTCAAAATGCACATTAAATTTGAAAGATAGCCGACGTATGAATCGTTCCAAATAATATATTCCGCTGACAAACCAATGTTTTGCGAAATAAAAGAATGAAAATCAGACATAAACTACAATTATTAAGTAAGTTTTCTCTTGTCAGTCAGCACCGAGTATTTTTGTCTTTTCACGTTCTTAATCACTCAATGTTCAACAATCATTTTTAATCAGTTATACTAATTTTCTTGTCATGTACGTACAACTCGTATACTTTTTCGTTTTATTTTCATTCACAAGCAAGACAATTTTGATTTAAACGATGCTTCGCGTTCAAATGAGTAGACATTTTTAACGCTCTCTCACAATAATAATCTCAAAAATAAAATTAAACTTTTCATTCCTAAAGGTGCACTTACGAATAGCCTCATGGCCGTTTTGCTGAGACACCACCGAGGAGAAAACCGTGTGGGTAGAAGTGCGCCTGGGGAACCGGAGAACGTTGCTTTTATAGGGTCTTGCACCACTCGTCACCCATCAGTGTGGCTCCCGCCACGCCCAGAAAAATACTCTAATTACCCAGTATACTAATAACTGAGTGAGCACGTGCCGAGCAAAATAATCGTAGGGAAGATCAAACGATCGTTTGGGAAATTAGTACAACGGGCGACGCCAGCAAGCGCCGAAGATTCTGTACGTTCGGCGTTGGGGCGTCGTCGGGCGTCTCGTATTTCATATTCGCCCAGATCCTAGAGCGTTCAGCCACCTTTCCAATTCGCGATCCCTCGCCAAGGGTTCCACGAGATATATAATTTTTTTTTCCCAAAGGGAGAGACCGTGAGAAACATTGAAAGGTCAGGGTACTCTTAGCGAACCATATAACCCATGGGATAATTCTGTAAATTCGACGTGAGAATATTTCACCACCGTGGCGTGGTTAAGTTTGAGGTTATGTCAAATTATCCGTTATTTCTTTAATGGTTGGAATTTTCTAATAATTTAAATTCTAAAATATCGACAAATTTATTATTATCTTCCAACGCTATGCCCATGATTTGATACTTGCTATTTTTTCTCAGGTATATATATGTATATTTGTTTACAGATCGACCGCAAAGGAATGGTGCAACGAGCACCGTTAGATACTGTAAAAATATTTTTTATGCGGTCTCAAAACACGCATGATTCACGGACGACTAGACGCATATATCATGGCGGCCGTTCAAGGTGGTTTTCTTTCTACTGCGATTCTGGCTCACACGAGGTACCACCATTGTAACGTTATAAGACATTTATTATATGGACGACAACAGTGCGAGTCTCATTCGCGTTTGTAATGACCGACGGTCAACATTATCCGCGAGGACTTAGTCAATTACAAAAAAAAAAGAGAAATTTCATAATGAGATATTTATGAGTACTTTGCTTGGGGTCGCTCTTGAGAAATTCATATTTGAATAATTACTGCCATTATTTGCACAATTCTTTTTCTTACGAAGTCATGCTACAAGTTCATAAAGATCATTAGATACCGAAGTTAATTCGAGGGATATAAATGCTGATGCGAGCTTTTACGAAATCGATGGAAATTTTGTATGACGAAAATATATCTACATACGTACCGAGTCACCGGGGCGCTACGTCATTAAGTGTTGAAGAAAAAGAGAAGGTAGGAGAAGAAAAAAGAAGAGACAAGAAAATAATACAAGAGTGAAAATATATTTTAAAAAAGTATATAGAACATCAAGGAATTAGAGTAGCAGTCGATCGTGACTACGGATAGGTCATGGTGCGTGAACGCATTTTGACGCAATTTCTCGGCTTTCTTAGCGACTTGTACGAATTACGTCACAGTGGCACGCGTGCTCAGCGATCCATGACGTAAACGTCAGACGTAAATTTTTTAATAAATAATTACTAGATACGATCAACGATCTTGTTTTCACGTACGGTTGCACTTTTTGACCAAATATGAAATTTCAATGGAAAGATCGAAAATTTTCATAAAACTGACAAAATCAAAATTTCTTAATAATCAATCATTTTTTGACTATCCATTATCCCGAATGAAGGATATTAATTTGAAAAATTATGAAAAGAAAAGTATGTCGATATTATTAAAGAATCGAAAAAAAAAGTTGATCGCTTAAGTATCGTCCTGAAGTTGTCAAGATAAAATGATCGATATTAATGTCACTGTCACTGCACTGTCTTACCAACTGAGTTAACACGTATCTGATATAAAACCAATTGACCGATCGCGTTGACAGTAAAATTGCGCAACGAGTGCGGCAAGCACGCACCATAACGTAATACGTAATCTGTACGACAGCCGCGATTATTTAAAAGTTACGATGCGCGTCCGAAGAAATAAAAAAGGGAAATTAGTAAAAACAAAAGTAAAGCACGTAAGGCGTCCCAAAGCCCGTAGGGAAGCGCCTGTGAAACTGACAGGATCTATGATCAATATGAACGCTTAGGATTGATATTGAGATCTCACATAGTCATGATCATACACAGATAAAAAATAAGTACACAGATGCACATGCACTTCTTGCAGTTTCTGACCTTTCCAACAGAGCAATTTCATCTGCACCCTATGACTCGGATTGGAACTGTTCCGTTCTCCGGATTTCTTCTCACGTTGGCTTATCTGACCTATGACGTAACATTGATCCCTCAGTTTGATCATGATTATCCCAAAGGATTGGACACATGCAAGTAAAAGTAAATATATATCTAGCATAAATAAATGAGTAAAATGCTCGACGAATATTTTTGTTTAATTAATCTTGACCAATCAATAGGATGTTTCGTCTGCGGAAGTAATGCTTGGAGCATTGTCATAGGAACTTCCGGTCGTTGATCTATATTTTTATAGAGTAATGACAAATCTTGATAAACTACGCCTGCACCGTGCTGTACGTGGTGAAAACGTCTGGTGATCTTTGTGATCTCTTGAGTTACCACTTGCCGCAATCACTGGTAAAGTCGGATATAGGTTAACTTGCGGTTTATGACTGTTACTATAGTATAGTGAGATTGTCGGATTTGTTTTGTACCTAGACGCGCGCGTGCGCGGTTAAGTCACTAGAAAATATATAGCGAGCAATGCTGATTTCTATGATCTATTGGCGACATAGATTGACAGATAGACTGACAGAGATCTATTTATATAGGTGGGGACCATGCGGTTACATAAATCCTGTGTAAACCAACCGTTTCTTGGTAGCAAATGGTTAATCGGTCTTTTGTAGTAAGGTTGAGTGAGTGTGGATTAGATATAAAGAAGTAGAATGATGTGGGGGGAGAGAAAAAAGATTAATAAAAAATTTTGTATTCTGTCAATGGTTGTGTAACTAAGAGTTTTGATCGGTAGCATGATCCATAGATCTTGATAGGTAGATTGCACGGTTTGATTGGTACCGATTGTTTCCTATTCTTTTGGTCGCTTGGTAAGAACGTATTGATACGTAACCAGTAGGGACTGTATTGATATGTTGTTCTGAATATATTTCTTTGTTATATTAAAAATTTAGGATCAGACCGGTTTAGTTTAATTATAAAGAATTAATTGACTTGAGTGACATTTGGTAAATTTTTATTGCTTTGTAGCAATGATTATTGGGAACAAATAATGACTAATGGCGTAGCTGACTAGTTGGGATCAATCACACTTTCAAAATTATTTGAAATTGCATTAAAGTGTATTATTGGAAGAACTTTGTTGGACTAATAGTTATAAGTCAATAGTTGTAAGTCAATGAGTCGTGATTGGTTTGCGGTATTAGTAAAATCGATTATGATGTAAAATTGATGATATTCGTAGAAAACAATTTATTGTCCTATTTTATTTACAAAGGTTCCAAATCATAGGTCAGGAGGTCAGCTCAGTAGGTTCCTACCAATGAGGCTGAGCTTGATAATTGTGAGGCTGGTAAGCTGGAGAAGGTTGGTATGACTTCTCAGCGAGTGGAGCAGGGCTGCCGTAATTCTGAGGTGCGCCAGCATAGGCACCAACATTGGGAGCAGAGTAGCTACGAGCGGCTGGAGCCGATGGGCCGTATTGGGCCGGTGCAGAATTCACATACTGAGCAGAAGCATGAGCCTGGGGAGCGTCATAAGCTGAAAGAAAAAAATTAATAAATTAATCATTCTACGACCAGAAAAAAATGCAGTAAAAATAGATAAACGTGGACATGGATTGATAACGCGTGGTAATTAATTTAGACGCTAATAGGTAATCAAGATTACCATAAAGTCTCATCGAAGGTCCTACCCATTAAATCATGTTCAGATTCTCTTACTTGACTCTGAGAGACTAAACCGGTTTTTTCCTTGAGTAATGAAGTAATCGGTAGTTCTCAAGAACAAGTCTGACAACCAGAACTGACTTTGTGTATATATACCTCACTTGATCCTGACCTAGCTAACATTTGTCATAATCTTCCAGGTATCGTCCCACAAACGTACCATCCTAGAACTTTATACTCTGAAGATGCATATAGACGTTAGATACTACCTACCTTGACCCTGACCAGAGTATTCTTCGGATCCTCCATATTTATAAGCACGGGCTTCAGCCTCAGCAAGTTCAGCAAGACGAGAAGCCTTGAGGGCAGCAACTTCAGGAGTATCAATGACAGTACCATCTTCAGCAAGAGGTGCAGGTATGAAGGGTGCTTTGGAGCCAGGAGCATTATAGCTCTTTGGAGACGAGTAACTACCCTGAGGTTGGTACTGCTGTTGAGGTGCTGAGTAGACTGGTGCAGAGACGTGAGCAGGGGCGGTATTAGAGGGTGCATAGATTGGGGACTGTGCTGGAGCAGGAGCATATCCTTGACGAGCATAAGGAGCAGGACTAGGGGATGCGTAAGAAGGAGCGGAGTAGCTAGAGGGAGCGGAGTAGCTAGAGGGAGCAGAGTAGCTGGAGGGCACAGAGTAGCCAGAGCTTGGTCCATGGCCCTGGGGTGCGTATGCGCTCTGCTGTGCCTTCTCCTCGGCAGCGCGTGCGGCGGCCCTCGCGAATTCCGCAAAGTGGGCAGCCTTCGCCTGGGCAACTTCCGGTGTGTCGATTACATTTCCATCTTGACCGACTGGTGCCGGGGGTCCAAATCTTTGCTGCTGATGAATTGGACCCGAGGGTTCGGCATATCCGGCAGAGGGATGAGCCGAGGGGGAACCCAGATATCCGGCCTTGGATGCTGCCACAAGGGCCAGGACAATGATCTATGGATCATAATAAAATTTTTTTTCAAATAAACATTTCTGGACCATTGCGAAAGCGAGCAATTAAAATTGGATATGCGTTCATTGCGAGTGTATAAGTGGTTTGGTTTATTGGTATTTTTCGAATATGTGACCTTCCACATTTTGACTACGTGATATATTAGAAATTACATAATCAATCTGAATTCCTATTTTTCCACAGCGCCGTAGACCCTCTCAAAGTTGCCTGACATCTCAAGGCGACCAGGACCAACGTTTCTTATTGAGCAACCTTAATGTCTGACCGTAAATGGTCGCGTAGACGTTACCTACTGCCCACTTGTTCGATCTCTGATAACACCAAACCACCGCCCGATGACTATTAAATATATACCAACTTCAATAGAACTCCTGACTTCAATTCCTTCTACAAACTTAAAGCCAATCCTTTGTCTGGCAAGATAACACGACATTTCAATATGGTTACGTAGGTAGTAGAATTATGACCTCACTACAAAATCACCCTAGACCCAATCATCTAGTACTACCAACTGCATTAAATTTCTTTAATCAATTTCCCCCATATTTGATTCCAACAATCATAATTTATCATTTACAACCTCCAAGATTAAATATGCTCAATCTTCTTGCATTTTACTTAAACTTTTTAATTTTTTCCCAAAAACAATAGTAATATTACAAAAATCAGTGTACCCCGATCAGACCCCCCCACCATTCCTTAAACATTTTACTTATATCCGTATATCTTCTATTTTGTCTTTGTTTATACATATGGCTTATACTGATAAGGATGACACAGGTTAGGTTTAACAAGTATATCTCAACTCTGTACAAGACTCACCAGACGATTCATGTTGTGTGTTGTTAGATTAGCGCTGCTGAGAGAACCAGTACTCGCTATGTGCTCCGTTCTCTTTGCACCAGGGTTCGTTTATGTTCCTGGGGTACGGTGACAGTTCCTCTTATAGTGGTCCGCCGTTTCTACTCCGTGCCCCTCAGTCTCACGGACCCCTCTACTCGATTGGTCCCACCTTCTAGCCCCTAAGAATAATTCCCCTTCTTTCGAACCACCCTGGTAAGGCAAGATCTGTTCCTTATGGAGAGGACGCTAACGGACCGCGCCCTGGCGACTATTCGTTTCAATGGCTCCGTGACCTTGACATTTGATAGCAGCCATTGTCGAGCCTCTAGGACCCTGCTGACCCTCGGACTTGCCTCGCCAATGCCCCCAGGGTGAATACGAATAGCACTTGCATGGCAAATACCTTCATAACAGACCCATGCCAGATCCCTGTAAAATCCAAGATAAAAGATTATTCAATGAAACGAACAGCTGATAAAACAAAATCTAATTAATGAAAACCAACGAAAATCCGAATACAATCCAGGAAGTAAAAAGTATCGATGATCCATGGATAATCAATAAATCAATGCGGATACGAATAACAAACAAAAGCCCACGTACAAGAATATTCAATATTGTCTACCATTCAGTGATCTTATCTGTACCGGATATATACTTGTGAATGGGACCAGCTTGAATTTTTATTCCATAATTTTAACATATGACCTGATCCTTTCAGTTTGTCACTTCAGGTACACGTGTTGCACAGAAACTATGGGTGACCTAATGGATCCATATGGGTTTAACGACATCAATTAACGTCTCGTATATTATCATGTAAATTGGTCATTAGGTACGAGATTGATGAATTCATTAGCACAGCAGTAGATATAGCAAGTAGATAGTCAGACAGCTTTTATAACCTAAGAAAGTTTCTGCAGCTAACGATAATTGAGATTCGTTAAGTCTTTGGTTCTTAGTGTCTATTGATCCTGGAATTATTCTTGGGTACCATTGGTCGAAGGACAGCCGGACTGTAGTAAGGGAATGCATTCCTATAGTGCATACGCCTGGTTTAACACTTAAAGTGCAAGGACTTGGCCGAGGTACGAACTACCGACCACCCAGTTTCATGATACTCGAATGCATCTTATAGGTATATATAGATATAGAGATGCTGGTTATACGTTCTCATGGGAATTCTCTTTGTTTGTACTCTAGGTATATAGTCCATGCACGATATATATATATATATATAGTTGCAGTCAAGCTAGATTCTCGAAGCGTAGATAATTCGATGCGGTAATACAATTAAGGCTAATCTACAATGTAATTAGGTAACGCTTTTTAATTGCCAGAAGGAATTCTTCGAGAGTCGACAATAAAGGTTGGTTGCCAATTGTTTGTGTAACGTAAGTCAGCAGGGAAAAAGTGTCCCCCCAGAGCACTTTCTGTGAAAATTGCGAAGTTCAGTGTCGATTCTTTCTCGGTCGATGATAGTTTGCTTAATAGCTTGTAATGGGTATTGTTAAAATGATTTGTAATTATGAATCGATGACGATTGATTTCTCACTGACAATTTTCTGGGTCCTAATGGAATGATTGAAGTTGTGAGTCGAGTTAAGTTTGTCTAATGATTTTTAATTATCCGATTGATTTGTATTTCTTAATCGATGAGTCACGGCGTACCTTTGATATTTCACTCACGATTTTTCGTCATTTGGACTTGGACATCGACACTTCGTTTCTCCGTTTCTCTTGGATCTTTATTTCAATCGGATATATTTCTTAATAGTCGATTAGGG
Organism: Syrista parreyssii; assembly: GCA_030142615.1. NCBI lineage: Eukaryota > Metazoa > Arthropoda > Insecta > Hymenoptera > Cephidae > Syrista > Syrista parreyssii. The sequence goes on from JARQTG010000236.1 coordinate 272,356, forward strand.
AAAGCCGATTTATTTCTTGCTAAATTCCACTGGAATTTGTCTGTGTCGCGATGCGTTTGTGAATTTTTTTTTATTGATTATAGACACAGTTGTGACAAGAGGACTTTTTGGGTCGATGATTTTAACAGACTTATTGATTGGGTTTGATATTTGGATGATTATCGATGATTGCTGTTAATTAATACAATTTATTATTTTTAATTTTTAAAATATTCATTATTTAGTAACTGTTGTTTCGTTGGTTGAGAAAATAAATGATTTTTCGTTTTTTAATTCTTTACGATTTTGTCCTATTTTTTTGTGTGACTCATTTGCGAAAATTTATATTTTGCTTATCGGCACCTGCCACCGGACGCGCGAAACGTTCGAAAATCTCGAGAGTCTCGTGTAGGCAACGTTAGAAAGTCTATGGTTTTTTGCAGATTTTCTGATCGAGAGAGCCGACAAGATATAAAACAGACAAAACCTTTACGGTTACGTTATCGCCATTCTCTCCTATATAAAACTAATTGTATAATAAATTAATATTTCAAATATTTAACACAAGATAAACACAGTTGCTTCTTTTTCCGTAATTCTTGTCACTAGAGAGATGTAAACGCGAAATTTTTTATTATAATTGAAATGTGCAAATTTTGTATAATACCGACTGAGCTTGTTTTATCATAGTGTGTTTAGTGCGCAGTCGCAATCGCGCATACCGGAAAATCATTGCCTATGGAAAAACGCCGAGAGCTAAAGTTGGCCGAGTATAATTACGAGGGTAATAAAAGTCGTGAAAAGTTTTTGCGGAAATTTATGCAATTTCTTAATTTACTGAGAAATCTTATAAGGCTACGTGAATCGAAATGTACGACAATCATCCAGGAGCATTTCATCGAACGAAACGAGTATTATGTTCAAAGTCTTAGTTTCTGAGAAAAAATATTCTAACAGCAGGGGATTTTGATTTGTTATTACAAGAGCAATGTTATCCAAGATTCAAGAAAAACGTAACTTCCGTAAGTAATACCGCGCACTCGCTCATCCGCTAGATAAGAAGTTCCGAAAGTCGTATAAAGAGAAAAGTTTTACGTGTATCAGATTATTTTCTTATAAAAAGTATAATGACGGAGAAAGATATGAGACGGAAGTGGGGGACGATAAGGGAATAAAAATTGAACTAAAAAAGAGGAAAAAGAAGCGTTCTGTCGTACCTACCGTTACCATAGTACAAAACGGAACAAGGAGTCCGCTCACTTTGTTGTTGGAGAATTTGGTTACATAGCATAGGTTAGGTACACTGGCACACTGTCATAACAGTAGATTTATGTCGTCGCATGTGATAAACTATTTTGTTTTAAACGCAACAAAACCTGATTACGCGAGAGTTTCGTTGAGTCATGCAGAAAAGTACGTGAGGCACGTAATCCGTCAGGCTGGCACATTTCTATTTGCACACCTCGTTGCCGAAACGATTATGGCGACAAGAACCGCGGCCTCTAGTAGAATTTCAGAACTTCGTGCCGCATACGAAGTAATTCGCATCACAAATATATATTACTCGTTGTAGTTCGTTGCTTCCGTACAGGAGAGTCTACGCCATCTTTACTAGCGTTCGCAGCGCCACGGTGGGTAAAAGAAGAAGTAAAAATTACCGCGTCTGCTTAGTTCGACAAATTTATATTTATGTTATTAGTGCAAAGAATTTTAGTTTCGTCAATTAAATTGCTTACTTGAACTTGGATGTAAAGAATGAGGAATACTAAGTCTTACACCATTCGCGCTAAATTCTGACTGGCTGATTATCTTACCGCAAAAAGCGGCCAATTGACACGGTACAATTGACACAAACGGACATTCGTTATGCACGATTCTTCAATTCCTTAGGATTCTGCGAACGCGACTGTAATTAGGAGGATATATAAAAGATTACTAAATTTCTTATAGTGGCGACGACCTCCAGTTAGATTTTCATTCTTGAAAGTGCATACCATTGATATCACAGATATTACATTATCATACAATGGAATTGACTTGGATTAGGATCCAATTTCCGGTGAGTAACCTTATAAGAGGATGTGAGGTTATAATAAAAGAAATTCCAACTAGATCTAACATCGTCCCTGATCTCGAGGACTGCCATATATTAATTTCATATATAAACTTGACAGGTCGTGTAAATGCATAAACATAATACAGACACATATACTTATTAACCAAGCACATATTTACCTACAGTATGTATAACCCGTGCATATATTTAATTTCCCACGGATGTCCCAATCAAGTTTTTAGCATTAGAAACGTTAGCTTACGTCACACGAGTGAAACTCGATCTTAATTTCAAAGAATTGTTGTACGAATAGTAATTAGAGCAGAGAAAAAAATATATAGTCTGATTTTATAAATAAGTTGCTTAATTTGCACTTCTATTATGATAATCGTCCCCTAATGATAAAATGATATTCAAGTATTCCTAATTTCAACCTAATCTAATTATTCTTTGACCAATCCCAATGACCATCAAAAAAAAAAGCAAGTACTATGTATATCTAAATATAAATGAAGTTGTACATAGAAACAGACTCCGGTACTATAATGTAATATCATGAAAATACCAATCGGTCGAATCGTTCACGGATCAGCAATTTCAGCCCACTATACTTTCGTTCCTCGAAAGGGCACGAACTGCGAGCATAGATATAAGCATAGAGTAGAAGGTGGACCCATAGGTATAGTATAACTAAAATAGCATCACAATAAAAGAGACATAGATAAAGAGGATATAGAATATGAATAGAGTGTATATTTGCAAGACACGTATATACAGTGGACACTATCATTATCAGTCTGTTGATCGAGGAACCAGAATAGAGAGAACCAGCGAATCACCAGGCGTGAACGGCATGAGAGGCGGCAGCAGCGTGAGCGGCAAGGTGAGCGGCCTTGGCGTGGGCGACCTCGGGGGTCTCGACGACGCGACCGTCGTGTCCAAGAGGGGCAGCAACACCATGTGCGCCATAGACATTAGCTGGGGCATATGCGTAAGCGCCACTGTATGGTCCGTAGGAAGCAGCAGATGCAGCCTTGGCGTGCTCAGCAAGATGAGCAGCCCTGGCGTGAGCGACCTCAGGGGTCTCTACGACGCGTCCGTCGTGTCCAAGAGGAGCAGCATGACCATGGTTTCCGTAGACAGGGTAGGCACCATGGTGATCGGCAGGTCCGGAAGCAGCAGCAGCAGCAGCAGCTCTAGCGTATTCGGCAAAATGGGCAGCCTTGGCGTGAGCAACCTCAGGGGTGTCTACGACGGCTCCGTCGTGGCCGATGGGGGCAGCACCGTAGCCATAGTGAGCAGATGGCGCGTAGGACGCATGTGCGGCAGATGCAGATGCGGCTCTAGCGTACTCGGCGAAGTGGGCAGCCTTGGCGTGAGCAACCTCAGGGGTGTCTACTACAGTACCGTCGTGACCCAGGGGTGCTCCAGGTGCGTAGTGACCTGCGTAGGACACTGGTGCGGCCAGGTAGCTGGCACTGGCCACGGCGAAGAGGGCGGAGAAGGCGAGCTGTTAAAAAAGATGATATTATTATCCTTGTACTTTTTTTGGATTTTTTTCTGTTACCAATTATCGGTTAGGGGTTGATACTTACGAATGCGTTCATATTGAATTTATTGGGTTTTAGCGCTGCTGGATGATCCAGTACTCGCTGTTGATTGATGATTTGATGTCGAATGTACTTGGTTTACGACTTTTATACCAATGAGTCGTTAGGCCCCTCCCGTTTAATTTTGACATGAACAGGGCCCTTCTAACATGCTCGCTTATTTCCGACATTGACATTTACGTCTTAGGAAGCTCGTATGTATCTCATACGTTGACGTCTACCAATACGGAATGTCTGCCCGCCGGGGCATGATCTCGTTTGCTCTCAAAGAAGGGGATCAAGGTCGCGGTACACGGAGTCACGTTATCCACAACGGATCAAGTTCAATAATCGCGATAACGATTTTTGTTATCCTGGACCAAGTCCTGGCGGTTCACCCTGTCGTACCTCGATTCGTCATCCTGGTCAGCTGTCAATTCTAGATTCCTGATCTTGCCTCTGCTTCCGCAGTATTTTCGTTCTCCTTTTCATTCTTTTCTCCTCTTTTTGCTTTACAGCATTAACAACTCTTACCGATCTCTCAACAGGTAGCTCCAACGCTGAAATTGCAATCGGTCACGCGGTCCAATTTCTCATCTAATATCCAATTGACAATTGTCATGCTTCCTAAATCCTTTTGTCAAGTTCAACTTACTCGTTCAATGACTCCCATCGTCGAGAAGCACTACGGAATGTATTTAGAATATCTATTTATCATGCTATTTGATATTATTTAGATCAACCAAATATTTGGGATCGTTCAATGATCTATTTTTGCTTCATATTTTTCTCATGTCAAGGTCAAGCATTTAATCGTGTAACAATGAGTAGGAAGCACTGCTAATGAAATATATTTTTGTGTTTGGCAGTGACAGCACTGGAGACTCGTTTAAAATGGTATCATGTAAAAAAGTTCTAGTTAGGCATAGCTGATTAACGAACTCATAGTTCTCTTGAATGAATGCCTTGTTCGGAGATCAATACTTTGCTATTGTAGATCGATACGTACAATTTATTACAATTTATTAAAATTGGATCGTTGAGCTGAAATCGTTAACACGTTTCAATTACCTAGAGCGTGTAGTCTAATTTGATACAAAGTTTTTATTTAGCTGTTTTCTTTTCGTTATACATAGACATACAGGTGGAACCTTGTATTGTTTATCAGGAGCAATCGACCATAATCAATCACTGGTACAGTAGTAGTAGTAGTAGTAGTCTTGCTTTAAAACTAAATCAGAAGTCATTTCAGCGTGTGGTACGCATGATTTTGGGTTTTGGATTGCAATGTTATTTAATTCCTGATAGAAAGATGTTCGAGTATGGACAGTAAAAAGAGAAATAATTGTCATGAATTTTTTTATGTTGTACAAAAGAAGCAAATACATAGATTACATTTGCGCCATTCAAAATTGTTGGTCAAAAATATCAGACTAGGAGGTTGACGCAGGGTTTAGAATAAATTTTTTCATTTTTAAATATTATGGTATGATTTTGTAATTAGTTCATATTTGAGCAGTGTAACGTTACTAGTTGGTCTTCCTTGGAATTAATTGTTATAAATAAGTTATAATTATTAATTAATGTAATAAAGATCATTAATAGTATTTTATATGCGAAACAGATTACAGCGTTGGTCAGAAATCTGATAGATCCTTCGAGTCTGTCTCTGAGTCCCGTCAATGATCATTGGTCGATCCAGGATCTATGTATATGCATCACAGACCACACGTTCTGTGATATTACCACGAAGGACTATGTGTAATATAAGATAGAATTTTGTGGGGAATCATTATTATTTATCTTTCAAATTTACGGCTATCTGTGTATTACAGGACTAAGGCCAAGGAGTATAAGGATGGTCTTAATTTTGGATGATAAAAATTCAAAAAGATTTTACTGTCATTTCTGGGAATATCTATTTATTGTATTGCGGTGGTAGTCAGACGTGAGCGGTTTATGATGTGTTTCTATAGTAGCTATGATGGACATAGATTTAGTGAATGTAAGGGTAGGCAGCATGAGCAGAGAGAACAGGGGCAGAGTAGGCAGCAAAGTTCTTGGCAGCCTCATGAGCCAGGGTGATCTTCTCGTTGACGTGGGCAGCAGCGTGCTCGGCCTTGGCGATGGCA